>OZ024828.1:38007006-38607006 GCA_964016985.1 Anodontia alba
TGTTCGGTCATTACATCCGTTCCCATGACGCTTCTTACATTTCAAACTATGTCAAAATAATGAACGTGTGCGGTATTTTTCGGGCATTATTAAACTCTTTATTTGATCATTTAATCGAATTTAATGAAAAAATATCGTGTAAATATGTTCATATCGAATTTTAGCCGAAAATTATAATAGCACCGAATAAAATGGTGCTGTTTTGTTTTTTATGCATATTTGTATGTCCAAAAATGCTAAAAGAATGCAATTTGCTAATTCTGAAGGCTAATTATGGTACATTTATTGATTTACGTCTTTTTTGCATAATGCGCATACGTTTTACTTATGCATAACCAATAATGATGCCAAGAAAGTAGCAACTGTGAGAATACCAGAGTGAAAAGTTGGTTACAAGTCTTCTGACACGCGAACTGAACGATCTCGCGTTAGTTCGTGCTAAGATGAAAGTTTCTTCTGCGAATGGATACTTACGAGCACCGGCTGCGAATCTCTTAAACGAATATGTTCCTCAAGTAGAAACACTCCTAGCATTTGCGAAGTAAGGGAAAACTGAATTGAAAATTCCACAGTGTCAAATTACTTTCTGAATATCAAGGTAACAACAGTTTAAGTGGTCATTTCGTGTGACTCAGTCAGGCTTTTTCCAAGACAATTTTGCTTTCAATGAATGTGTTCTTTGACAGCTGAGTCTTAGAAAGCAATCAACACATAAGAAGTCAGAAAACTGCCTAATGGGCCAGACTAACTAGCTTCTGTGGCCAAAATCTATAGATTAAAATGATATTTTCGCAGGTCACAGCTGATTAAACTGTTAAGATACTCGACATGGCTGAGTAAAAGCCTTGCGTTCACAAATAAGTAACAATTCCAAACCATATGGGAAACTACAAGTTTTCTCAAAAATGAGAACCTAAGGGTTAATTCCTTTAGAGTTTGTTTCTTGAAAAAGGAGTTTTGGTTTCTGCTTCTTATCTTCCTCAATAGTTTTAGGAAAATTTTCACATTTTGCACAAACCTTGATATTGAAGAGATGTTGCTGTAAGTCTAAAATAAGGGCCTAGAGATAATTCCTTTAGAGTTGTTTCCCTTTGTAATTCTTGAAAAAAGCATTTTAGCTTCTGCTTCTCACCTTGATAAATACTTTAAGGAATCTTTTCATATTTTGCTAAAATGTTGACACTGCTGAGATGTTGCTGTAATGAAAAATAAGGGTGTAGGCGTTTTATCTTTTACAGTTAATTATCTTTGTTCTTCTTGAAAAGTTGCTTTGGCATGACAATAGTGCATGCGCAATGAAATCAACTCATCTCAAAGTATTTGTTGAAGCAATCTGATACTTTACAGACTCATTACAGACATACTGAGCATGTTCAGGAAGAAGTATGATGCTAAAAAGAAGTTATTTTCGTCAAAACAACAGCTTTTTAGCTCACCTGAGCCAGAGGCTCAGGATAAGCTATTGTGATCACTCTCCGTCCGTCGTCCGTCATCCGTCTGTCCGTCCGTCCGTCCAACGATTGAACGACTTCTCCTCTGAAACCCCTGGGCCAAATTTCTTCAAACTTATGTTGTGTTAAAGGGGGATTGAAAATTTGTAAAAATAGTCGTGTTCGTAAATCAAGATGGCCGCCATGCCGCGATATAGCTCCGATAGACTTATAATGGGAAGAAACTTAAAAATTCTTCTTCTCTGAAACCATGAGGCCCACGGCTTATATAGCTTGTATGTAGCAATGTTTAGTGGGCCCTACATAAATCCTGCCAATCGAGCCCCTGGGGTACGAACTGGCCACGCCCCGGGGATCATTAGCTCCCACAGATTTATAATGGGCAAAACTTAAAAAAATCTTCTTTTCTGAAACCATGAGGTCCACCGCTTACATATTTAGTATGTAGTATTGTTTAGAGGTCCCTTACATAAATTCTGCCAATCAAGCCCCTGGGCCCAAACCAGGGGATCATTAGCTCCCATAGACTTATAATGGAAAAAACTTAAAAAATCTTCTTCTCTGAAATCATGGGGCTCAGAGCTTATATATTTAGTATGTTGCATTGTTTAATGGTCCCCTACATAAATCCTGCCAATTAAGCCCCTGAGGCCCAACCTGGCCACGCTCCAGGGGTCATTAGCTCCTATAATCTTATAATGGGAAAAACTTAAAAAATCTTCTTCTCTGAAACCATGAGGCTCAAGCTTATATATTTAGTATCTAGCAATGTGTAGTGGTCCCCTACATAAATCCTGCTAACCAAGCCCCTAGTGTCAAAATTGGAAACACCCCAGGGTTCATACGCTTAAAGAGCCATATAAAATTGAAGAACCTTCAAAAATCTTCTTCTGTGAAACCATGAGGCTGAGAGCTAATATATTAAGTATAAAGTGATGTTAAGAGGTCTCCTACATTAATCCTGCCAACCATGCCCCTGGGGTCGAAATTGGCCGCAGAAACCATGAGGTCCACAGCTTACATATTTAGTATGTAGCAATATTTAGTGGTCCCCTACATAAATCCTGCCAATCAAGCCCCTGGGCCCAAACTGGCCACGCCCCGGGGATCATTAGCTCACATAGACTTATAATGGAAAAAAAAAACTTAAAAAAATCTTCTTTTCTGAAACCATTGCGCCCAGAGCTTATATATTTAGTATGTAGCATTGTTTAGTAGTCCCCTACATAATCCTGCCAGTTAAGCCCCTGAGGCCGAAACTGGCCACGCTCCAGGGTCATTAGCTCCTATAATCTTATAATGGGAAAACCTTAAAAAATCGTCTTCTCTGAAACCATATGGCTCAAAGCTTATATATTTTGTATGTAGCAAGGTTTAGTGGTCCCCTACTTAAATCCTGACAATCAAGCCCCTGGGACCCAAACTGGCCACGCTCCAGGGTGTCGTGAACTCCCACATAATGAGAAAAAACATAAAAAATCTCCTTCTCTGAAACCATGAGATCCCACAGCTTATATATTTTGTATGTATCAATGTCTAGTGGTCCCCTACACAAATCCTGTCAATCATGCCCCTGGGGCCCAAACTGGCCATGCCCAGGGGGTCGTGAACTCCCATAGACTTATAATTGGAAAAAAATAAAAAATCTTCTATTCTGAAACCATGAGGCCCACAGCTTACATATTAAGTATGTAGCAATGTTTAGTTGTACCGTACATAAATCCTGCAAATCAAGCCCCTGGGGACTAAACTGGCCAAGCCCCGGGGATCATTAGCTCCCATAGATTTATAATGGGAAAAAAAAATCAAAAAAAAAATCTTCTTCTCTGAAACCATGAGGCCCACAGCTTACATATTTAGTATGTAGCAATATTTAGTGGTCCCTACATAAATCCTGCCGATTAAGCCCCTTGGGCCCAAACTGGCCACGGCCCGGGGATCATTAGCTCCCATAGACTTATTTAAAAAATCTTCTTCTCTAAAACCAGGTGGCCCACAGCTTACATGTAGTATGTAGCATTGTTTAGTGGTCCCCTACATAAATCCTGCCAATTAAGCCCCTGAGGCCCAAACTGGCCACGGTCCAGGGGTCATTAGCTCCTATAATCTTATAATGGAAAAACTTAAAAAATCTTTTTCTCTGAAACTGTGAGGCCTAGAGCTTATATATTTAGTATGTAGCAATGTGTAGTGGTTCCTTACATACATCCTGCCAATCAAGCCCATAGGGTCCAAATTGGCCACGCCCCAGGGGTCATATTCTTATATAGAGCTATATATAATTAAAGAACCTTCAAAAATCTTCTCTGAAACCATTTGACCGAGAGCTAATAGATTAAGTATGACGTGATGTTAAGAGCTCTCCTACATTAATCCTGCCAACCATGCCCCTGGGGTCGACATTGGCCACATCCAGAGGGTAGGGTCATTAACTCCCATAGACTTATAATGGGAAACATTTTAAAAATCTTCTTCTCTGAAACCATGAGGCCCACAGCTTATATATTTTGTATGTAGCTATTTTTAGTGGTCCCCTACATAAATCCTGCCAATCAAGCCCCTGGGGCCAAAATTGGCCACGCCCCAGGGGGTCGTGAACTCCTATAGACATAATGAGAAAAGCTTAAAAAATCTCCTCCTCAGAAACCATGAGGCCCACAGCTTATATATTTTGTCCAGTGGTCCCCTACATAAATCCCGCCAATCAAGCCCCTGGGGCCTAAACTGGCCAAACCCAAGGGGGGTCGTAACCACCCATAGACTTATAATGGGACAAACTTAAACAAATCTTCTTGTCTGAAACCATGAGGCCCACAGCTTACATATTTAGTATGTAGCAATGTTTAGTGGTCCCCTATACAAATCCTGCCAATCAAGCCCCTGGGGTCTAAACTGGCCAAGCCCCGGGGATCATTAACGCTCATAGATTTATAATGGGAAAAAAATATAAAAAAAAATCTTCTTTTCTGAAACCATTAGGCCCACAGCTTACATATTTAGTATGTAGCAATATTTAGTGGTCCCCTACATAAATCCTGCCAATCAAGCCCCTGGGGCCCAAACTGGCCACGCCCCGGGGATTGTTAACTCCCATACACTTATAATGGAAAAACACTTAAAAATCTTCTTCTCTGAAACCAGGTGGCCCACAGCTTACATACGTAGTATGTAGCATTGTTTAGTAGTCTCCTAAATAAATCCTACCAATCAAGCCCCTGAGGCCCAAACTGGCCACGCCCCAGGGGTCATTAGCTCCTATAGACTTATAATGGGAAAATCTTAAAAATTCTTCTTCTCTGAAACCATGAGGCCCAGAGCTTATATATTAATTATGTAGCAATGTGTAGTGGTCCCCTATACAAATCCTGCCAATCAAGCCCCTGGGGTCCGAATTGGCCACGCTCCAGGGGTTATATGCTTATATAGAGCTATATAGCTAAAGAACCTTCAAAAGTCTTCTTCTCTGAAACCATGAGGACGAGAGCTGAAATCATGAGGCCCAGAGTGTATATATTTAGTATGCAGCAATGTTTAGTGGTCCCCTACATAAATTCTGCCAATCAAGCCACTGGGGCTCAAATTGGCTACGCCCCGGGAGTCATTAGCACCCGTAGACTTATTATGGAAAAAAACTGAAATCTTCTCTAAAACCATGAGGCCCACAGCTTACATATTTAGTATGTAGCAATGTTTAGAGGTCCCTACATAAATCCTGCCAATCAAGCCCCTAGGGCCCAATCTGGCCACGCCTCGGGGGTCATTAGCTCCTAAAGACTTATGTGTATTAAGCTTTAAGTATTCTCTTAAACCATGAGGCCCATAGCTTATATATTCAGTATGTAGCAATGTGTAGTGGTCCCCTACATAAATCCTGCCAATTAAGCCCCTGGGGGCAGTTATCTCAGGTGAGCGTTGTGGCCCATGGGCCTCTTGTTTCACTTAGCCATTTTGGATTAATTCTTGACTACTCGGTTTTGTATGCTCTGAGATAGCTTGTTGGTGCATGCTTGGTGAAATCAACTTGGCTCCTCAGCTTGTTGACAAATTCTAATACTTTGCAGATTCCTTAAAGACATATTGAACAAGTGCCTGAAGAAGACTGCAACTGGAATAAAATATCATTTTGACAAAATGACTGCCGCTTTTACTTCGCCATTTATGTCTATCCATATGTCTGGCTGTCTGTCTGTCTATATTGGTTTTCTCAATTACATACAACCTGAAGCAAATATGCAAAGACAGTCACTATCTTGCTTGGGGTAGGGGTGTGCGGGGGGGGGGGGGTATCTAATAAGCACTTCTGCTTATTGACACATTTCTCGTTTGCTGAAATGGGTAGTTAGTCTCTCAATGAAGATCATATTGACAAATAAACTGATAAACAAGATCTGATAGGGATGGAGGATGCTTGAAAAACATTTTCAAGACCTCCATCTTGATCAGGAGTTTTGGTCAATAATCCGGTATGGTTGATACTATTTTCAATTCACATTGTGTTTTTATACACGAAATTGTTTATTCTGTAGACGTTTAGTTTAAGCTAGGTTATGCATTTTCATATGCCTTTCTTGCTGTATACTTTGTATGCCAGAGAATAATAAAATTTTGACTTAACTTGACATTATGCCCATTGTAAAAATGGCTTCAAGTTATGCAAAAATCCATAGGGTAGGAAGATTTGGCCAGGTTTTTAATAATTTTCACTTGTTCAAAATCTCGGATTTTTTTTTACAATATTTTTATGGAGCATCAATAATGTAAAATCCGAGGAAAAATGAAAATGAAAAAAAAAAAAAAAAAAAAAAAAAAAAAAAACAAGTATTTTCTTATAAACATTCTGCAATGTCAGTTTACTATAGAAATTGCATAGATCAGACCCATTTCTTTTTTTTTTTTTTTTTTTTTTTTTTTTTTTCTTTTTTTCAGTCAATTTTATTCTATGGTAAATATTTGAAAACAAAGCACATAAATAGAAAAGACTAATGGTTCCTGATGAGGTATTGTCAATCACAAATCAATACAGCTGACTCTCAGTATCTCAAACAATGATACCTCAAACTACTACTTTACGGCCTAGGTGGCTCAGTTGGATGCGCGTCCGACTGGAGACCAGGAGGTCGCGGGTTGGACCTCCGCCGTGGTCGGCAACACTCTTTCGTGGAGACTGATCATGAAATATTTTCTACGGTCATTCTCTCCCTTTCGCTGATTCAAGAAGGGCAGTTTTCAGTTTCTAGCGAAAGATTAACCACTTAGAGGACTAAGCCTGCCCAGTAAACGTGTGGTTAGGTAAACTGACCGCGCTTAACATGACCCCACTGGGTTGTCTTGGCCAGAAAACCTCAACACAAACACAAACTTCTACTTTATTCAAGCTACATTTTAGATAATGGTTGGTTTACTTTGTTTGATGTTCTTTAAATTTCAACTCCTCTTATCTCAAACTACTGTTATCACAAACTGAAAATTATGGTCCCTTGATGTTTGAGATACCTGGAGTCTACTGCATTTATATTTAGAATAAAAAAGCAAATAGACATTTTTCGAAGAATGTCAAAAGCACAACAGCATTTGATTAATCAGGTCTGTCTAATCACTGCTTTAGAGTAGAAACAGACGCCGTGTACGTCAGTAAACACACGACTTATGTAAAGTGCGTAGAAAGCCATCACTCAAGATAGGTGTAAGGGTTTTTTTTCAACCATAATGTAATAATATCTGTCTTATTTCTCTAAGGAAACATAAGTTGTGAGTACTCATTAGAAGCGCCATTAGGAGCGCCTCCTCGAGGTGTTTATAATGATAACCCACAACGTATGTTTTCTTGGAGAAATAAGAAAAAATCATATCTGGACACTTTTCTTATCAAGCTCAATGTAAACTAAAAGTCAAAAAGTATTGCCTTTGGAAACAAAGAATACACAAAATCACGGAAATCGTAGACTCGATTTGATTGAGTCTCTTCATATGCAACACTGTAGTTTGCGATTCTGCATACGCGCCCTAGCGCCGGCTTAAGCGGTATTCGATTTTCAAAAAAAGAAAAAAAAAGAAAAAAAAAAAAAAGAAAAAAGGGTGACATTTCCACTATATTACTAAATAAATAGATTGTTTGATTTGTCGTGATAACAGCTTTTCAATATTGATTTGTTAGCATGTTGCGCTTATTGTTAATCCCGATTTGATGCTTGTGTAAGTTTCTTGGCATTTTTCTGAGTTTAAAGACAATATTTTATTCAAATTTATCCCAAATTGGCTTTCTGAAAGTTTCCACCTATAAATAGATTACGTGCACATTGGAAATAAAACAGATAAAAATAACAATAAAAAAATCTACGAATGTTTACTGCCATGTCGTAGCATGGGATTCCCATGTTTCGCATTGCAATTTTGATATTCCCCGTGTGACGCAATGGTCAGTAAATATTTACCTGTCTATACGTTGCTGTGATACAGACGGTAAGCAACATTTTTCTTCTGATGTCTGTAAACGAAGAAGCTATAAACCGATAGAAAGGACAATGTACATATAATGTAATGGCACACGACATTAACAATAAATATTTTTTTAGGCAAAATCATTTATTTTAAACTGCATTAAAATCAACTAAATATACTTAAATTTTGGTCAGTTATTACTGTCCACTGTGGTAGGGTAGGGTACTTCACCGTCGGTACGAAGGGACGTGAGTTCGAATCTAACAGATCACTGTTTTTTAATTTAATACACATTTTTATTTTTATTTGTTGTTGTTGTTGTTGTTGCTGTTGTTGTTTCTATTTCTTTTCTTTTTTTCTTCTTTTTATTTATTTTTATTTATTTATTTTTTTTTTTTTATTTATTTATTTATTTATTTTGCTTTATTTTGGTTTTGCTTAACATGCGAAGAAAAGTAGTTCTTCAGTACGATCCAAGTCATATATGGGCAAGCAAAAACAACATATTCCTATGGACAAAGACGTAAAAGACGTGTTTATACACGTCTTTGTTATGAGATACATGCATGTGTTTTGTTGACAGAGCAACAGAAAGCTAAGTGATGTGAATGCTGCTTTTCTTGCACAGTCACATACTTGATAAGTAACACATTAAAACCAACCAAATAATAAACACGTTTGCTTTCATGGTTAAAATCAGTCAAAGAAACACATATTATTTCAATACAGGAAACAGTTCTGTTTTCACGGAAACGCAAATTTTTCAAGTGCTTTTTGATCTGAATTGATATCCAGTATTTGACAATTAAAATAATGAAAAACTAGAATTACATTGTAAACTGAATATATTAGATAAAACTATCGTTTTATGATATAAATTCGACATATTTGTTGCTATGGCAACATAAATTTCTGTGTTGCTTTGATTTTGTTCATAAATTTGTGTTTCCGTATTTGGCGACTATGAAACTAACAAGTGGATATGCTTTTCATTGCAGTTTTCACAGATTGCTGCCATGAAATTGATTAAAATCAAATAATTTTACAGTACAATATGTAACAGCAACCATAACAGTTGGTCGTCAAACTAATTGCTGTTTCTGAAGATATCTCATGTTATTTCAAATATCATTTCTTAAATCTTAAAATTAAATCTTAATACTTTAATATGAAATCTTAATATTAAAATTTTGATACTTATATATTGATCTTAAAGCTTATATATCAAATATTAGTAATTAAATCTTAAATATTAATGCTTATATATTGAATCTTAATACTTAGATATTATACAATTACTGACTATTAAATCAATGAATATGATGTGATATCCACTGGAAAGTACCAATATTGACAGAGGCAATGGCCGAGATCAATGTTGGTATGCTCCAATGGGTATCACATCATATTCAATGACTCTATAGTCTACACTTGTTTTATTATATAACCAATGAACAGATTGATATAGAATTTCATATTTCATGACTATCATTATTCCAAGAAAGGGTTCAACAATTTATTCAGCGAAAGAATTCAGTAGTCCCTCAAAGTTGAGTTTGCTTACAGAGAAACAGATACGGTGGATGTAAGGTGATAAAATGGAGATTTTTTTTTTCAATAGAAAAACATATATTTTCTGTTTTCTTGCCCATTGATGACGGATTCACAAACCTTTAGGGTACACATATTCAATGATTAAAACCCCCGAGCCGGTGAATATCAGAAAATAGCTCTCTGCCAACGAAATAATAAATCATAATACTTATATATTAAATACTGATACTTAATTATCAATACTTATATATCAAATATTAATTCTTATATTAATACTTATATACTAAATATTAATACTTAAAGCTTAATACACATAAGTTAAATCTTATTATTTACTAAATTTTAATACTTTAATCTTAATACTTACATACTAAATATAAAAACGTCAATTTGAATACTTATATATTAATAGAAAGGAATGATCAGGAATCGATTCAATTACCTAATAAGACACCAAAGGGAAAGAAGGACGTACTTAAAGCAACGGCATCACAATCAAAACATAACAAGCAGAAAAGCCAAAAGGACAGTTTCTTTACAAAAAATGGCCAAAGGGCTATTCAAAATAAAAACAATTCACCAGGACATACATGCAAAGACGTACAATGACAGAAAAGGTTAACCACAGCAGGAACACCGCCTTGGAACTGTCGGTAAAAATGTTACTCGGCGGTTTGAAAAGAATGGCATTCGATCACCATATCTCTCCTCTCAACGTTTCTCTCATCTCTATCTCTCATTTCTTTCTTTTGTGGGTACGGATGTGGTTTTCTCCCGCTTCCCCATTTTCCGTCTATCTTTCTACGTTTGGAGCCCCGCATGCCGGAGGCAGAAGTTGGACTTGTAGCGTTTCAACGTGATGTTATGCCTGTATACGCATAGGTCCGTACGTGTGCATGTCACGCTCGTAACAGAGAAACCAAATATTAAGTTTACATGCGAATTTACATTCAAATTTACGTCCAAGGTTACGTCCGCTTTTTTCTTCGAGGTCATAAATTAGGTTCATTTTATAGTAGAAAGTTGGTTTACTTACCCAGACCTAGACCTTTGACTTTATGTTGAAGTCACCCCTGGATCCTTCCCTGGGTGGAGCTAGGGGTCAAAATGTACAACATATCATATTGGGCATATACAAAAAGCTGCTGACTGGTTCACTTTTCAAAACTTAAAAATTAAAACAAAGGTTGGTGGTCAAATAGATACATTAAATGATTTGATGATAAAAAGACAAGGATCTGACTTGGGGCTTTAAGTGGGAATAACGGGTGTGACCAAAGGAAATACTCTTTAATATTCTGCCCGTTATGACTCAGTTAACTTTCATGTTGGAAATGAAATCTGACAGAATGACTTCATTGTTAAAAGACACTATTTTTAATATAGGATTGCCTCAGGATCAACCCTTTGGATGGAGATAGGGGATGGGACTAATAAAATGAAATAAAATATATTTGAATTTCAAGCTTTTGTCCTGCCTTCCTGCCATTCTAGACGATTTAACTTTGGTATAACGTTTATCTAGACAAAAACTGGGAACAAAATGTGTCCCAAGTAATTATAATATCACATAGAGAGAAAAATCACTTGTGCTTTTCCAAAATGACTACACCGGTAATAAAATAGCAGTTATGTAACTGGTATATCACAAAAAATTATTGCGCCATCAACGTTTCATGCAATGAATAAAATGTAACGAATTAAAATCATTTTGAGATACATTGTGATCACGATAAATTATAACATTATCATTATAATTTATCTCGATTTATCGAAATAAATATGTCAACATACTATGTTATTATCCTATAATTTTATATTAATTTATATGACGGAAAAGATGCCAATATGCTTCCATACGTTATTGCAAACTGCGTGGTAATAAATCTTGACAGATCTTGACACTGTTTGCTGCGTAGTGACAATTTGTAATTGCGGCGTTACTACTAATTGCTTGGTGACAAATCTTGACTCCGTTTGCTGCTTTATTACATTTTGTTATTGCGGCTTTACTACTTATCGTTTTGTGACAAATCTTGACAGATCTTGACTGTGTTTGCTGCGTTATTACAGTTTGTAATTGCGACTTAACCACTAACTACTTGGTGACAAATTTCAACAGATCTTTATTCCAGTAGCTGCGTTATTACAATTTGTAATTGCAGCGTTACTACTTACTGCTTGGTGAAAAATCTTGCCAGATATATTTATTCCATTTGTTGCGTTAATTTATCTCGATTTATCGAAATAAATATGTCAACATACTATGTTATTATCCTATAATTTTATATTAATTTATATGACGGAAAAGATGCCAATATGCTTCCATACGTTATTGCAAACTGCGTGGTAATAAATCTTGACAGATCTTGACACTGTTTGCTGCGTAGTGATAATTTGTAATTGCGGCGTTACTACTAATTGCTTGGTGACAAATCTTGACTCCGTTTGCTGCTTTATTACATTTTGTTATTGCGGCTTTACTACTTATCGTTTTGTGACAAATCTTGACAGATCTTGACTGTGTTTGCTGCGTTATTACAGTTTGTAATTGCGACTTAACCACTAACTACTTGGTGACAAATTTCAACAGATCTTTATTCCAGTAGCTGCGTTATTACAATTTGTAATTGCAGCGTTACTACTTACTGCTTGGTGAAAAATCTTGCCAGATATATTTATTCCATTTGTTGCGTTATTACAATTTGTAAAAGTGGCTTTATTAGTAATTATTTGGTGACAAATATTGAAAGATCTTGACTCCGTTTGCAACGTTACAAATTTAATTGCGGTGCTACTATTTATTGCTTAGACGACAAATCTTAACAGATCTTAACTCCGTTTGCCGCGTTATTACAATTTGTAATTGCGACTTTACTACTTATTGCTTGGTGACAAATCTTGACAGATCTTGACACCGCTTGCTGCGTTATTACTGTTGGTACTTGTGGCCTTTACTATTAATTGCTTGGTGACAAACCTTGACAGATCTTGACTCCGTTTGCTGCTTTATTACTGTTGGTACTTGTGGCCTTTACTATAAATGGCTTGGTTACAAATCTTGACAGATCTTGACTCTGTTTACTGCGTTATTACAATTGTAATTGCGGCATTACTACTAAATGCTTGGTGACAAATACTGACAGATCTTGACTCCGCTTGCTGCGTTATTACTGTTAGTACTTGCGACCTTTACTATTAATGGCTTGGTGACAAATCTTGACAGATCTTGACTCCGTTTACTGCGTTATTACAATTGTAATTGCAGCTTTATTACTAACTGCTTGGTGACAAATACTGACAGATCTTGACTCCGCTTGCTGAGTTATTACTGTTGGTACTTGCAGCATTTACTATTAATGGCTTGGTGACAAATCTTGACAGATCTTGACTCCGTTTGCTGCGTTATTACAACTGTAAATGCGGCGTTACTACTAATTGCTTGGTGACAAATACTGACAGAGCTTTACTCCACTTGTTGCGTTATTACAAATTGTAATTGCGGCTTTACTACTAATTACTTGGTGACCAGTTTTGACAGATCTTGATTCTGATTGCTGAGATATTACGATTTGTAATTGCGACTTAACTACTAATTGCTTTGTGAGAGATCTTGACAGATCTTTACTCCATTTACTGCGTTATTGCAATTTGTAATAGCGACATAGCTTCTTATTGTTTGGTGACAGATCTTAACTCCGCTTGCTACGTTATTACAGTTTGTAATTGAGGCGTTATTATCAATTGCGTGGTAACAAAACTTGACAGATCTTTACTCTGCTTTTTGATAATGATAACAATATCCAGAAGCATAAAAACTTTTCAGTTAAATGTTGCTTGCTGTATAGATTGCTGTAACGATAATTTCGGCAGAAATCTCCAATTTTTGTGATGATTATAAATTCAGCATTGTAAAGTTACACATTGATCAAACGTTCAATGTATAATTTCAAAGGCATATCTCACTTCTTTCTCACAGCTTAACAGGAGACAACTCTTGTTGTCCGAAATTACCGCGTCCACATGATTACCAACCATATTTTGACAATAAAGCATGAAGTATTATTTTAATAGGAAACAAACTAAATATGGTAAAGGGATGTCATTTATTCTACCTTTCTTAGTTTGCCCCTCAAACCATACTTTCGGTGTGTTTAAGTATGATTCGCTTGTTTTTATGGAGTAGTCTGCTAGCTGTCTTCTTTAACCCGTAAGCCGTTTTATCCAAACTACTGCAGATGATACTTTGATAATCATTTTATTTATTTTGTTTTTGTCAGAGAAAATAATGCTTTACATTTCATGTGAATCGTCTGCAAAACATGTCGTTACAAACATCCGAAGCACATTAAGGGTAAATATTAACAATGTTTATCTTGAACAAATGGTTGACTGGAGCTATCCTATCGAGCTATTCTTAAACAATGACAATTCCTTTCAAACCAAAGCACGACAGATTTAATCTGCCATGTGTCGTTACTGTGAACTTTTTCAGTGTTGGTGGCTGTCAAAACTGTTTCCAATCTTCTTTAGGAGCAAATTCTACTCCCGAAGTTCTTGGAGGCAAATTGGTTTTCAATAGAACTAGAGCCCCACATTCAGAAAGGGATTGTTCTGCAGAAAAGAAAACAAAAAGTTATCTCCCTCGCAGAAAATGGCGGGAAAAGTACCAGCTGCAATCATTCACCATAAAGGGGACCGGATACACTTGGTTGATTTACAGTCATTTTTCTCAAGTGAAGTAATTCGAAACTTCCTTTTTTTCCTGCACACAAAACACCTTCAGAAAAGTAATCTACTCTAATATGAAAGAGTTGCTCAGCAAATTCTTTCCTTTTTGAACAGACCCCTTTTCAGAATGGAAGGCAAAACAGTTTTGACAAGAGTTTCTTTTAGATTATATTTGTATGAAGTCGCCTTAAAGTGCCCGAATATTTAGATAACTACAAAAGCTAGCGGTGACTTCATTGCTATTTACAAATGTAGTTCAGCATTTGGTAAACATTTGCCCGGACAACCGCCTCTGGAGGATGTATATCAGTTTGCGCAGTTGCTATGGTCGTATCCTTTGTGTCCAGATAAATAACTTTATCGTGTAGGCCACTGAATTCTTCATATATAATCTGTCTAAACAGGTAGCCAAAATAATCAGCTACTTCCATACTCCTCCTGTAAGTGTGAGGTCCTTTGATCAGAATCTTTGCGTTTTTGTTTCTTTGTAATAAAATACGTGCGCTATTACTTATTATCCTCATTCTGTTTCGGAATACGGAGTGGTGATAACGAAGCAAATGGGAGTAAGTATTTATAACAAAAACCACTTTTATGTCTCTCTTTGTTTCATCCATGTTTCTGGAAATCGAAATAAATACTTGCTCACTTTTTATCCAACGTTCACCCATGAAACAAGGTTGCGCATGAGGTATCCATTTCATTGTAAACCTCACTGACGGTAAAGAACAAGCAGTAATTCTATGCCAATTCTTCTTCGTCCATGTTTCAGTAGCCCTAACACATTTCATATCTCTCTCTATAAAACTATACCATTGTCTCATCGTAGAATCGCCAATCATTATTAGGCTGGTATCAAGTAAACACATTTTATACGAAGATTTGACAGGACCTTTGCAGTGTTCCGAATACCATGTATCATTGTAAAAGAAGCCTGTGGTTTCTTTTCGTTTCCACAACAACTGGGGTGGATACGAATAACATTGTTGTAGTTGGTCTCTTTTTGTCATTATTCCTGTAATATATAATCAAAGCACTGACAGTACTAGATTGGTAGATTGTCTTTAAGTGTAGGCTGGGAAAATGATCTTGAACGGCGACCGTTTCATTTTATCCTTAACTTTTTGTAATTTCAGCAAACAGTACAGACGTGTTCTGCGGCGTCTGATCTGAGTCTGCACCGTTTGCCAATGTCCCAGCACTAAGGCCAATCCAGATTTTACTTCTAACCCTCTTTACACAGCATTTTGACGTCACAGCGACAAGAATAGCGCCAAATTGAAATACAACAATATACTATCATAGGACCAAATTCAAATAAAACAATATTACAGTCATAAAATAAAATAAATTGAATGATCAACATAAATGTATTGCTTTTTAAAAGCTTCTTACTTCTTCAGATCAGAAAAAGGCTGTGCAAACAGTATCGATCCAGGTGAGACAGCTCGTATTGCACTATTGCACCAGAATCCAGTTTGTTTTTTTTCTTATTTTGTTGCTACATTGCAATTCTGGGCCCAGTTGTTCAGAGCGCCGTTAGCTTAACGAGCTCGTTAAGGGTCAAATTGTTAACTGTTCTAGTAAGTACAATATCTAATTCACAGGCATTTTTTTTCCAGCAAAAATATTAGCGTATATGCCACATTTAATGGTCAAAGTTTTAACGATACGTTAACTAACGACATCGTTATTTCCGAACAAATGGGCCCCGATTTCATTTTTGTCCATAATCCCTTTTCAGATAACTGAATCATTTAAACTGAAAGGTGGAATACTCCACCACAAACGCGTAGAGAAGAAAATGATTAAAAACCTTATTTATATGAAACTAAAAATATAAGTAAAGATACCCAGGAAATTCCATTATCACGACGCACAGCCTTCCCGATGCACTTAAAAAGAAGAGATGATAAATAAATAATAATAAAACTAGAAATGTGTCAATATGACAAAGATGCATTCGCTCAGAAAACAAGTATTTTGCAAAAAATGAGGGTGAAATAAGGCCTTAACTCTCATAATTATTGGTGAAATTTACTCATAATCGAACTTGACCTATCTTATTTTATGATTACATACCTGTGTATATAATATGTATCCAATACACTAATCTTTTTTAAATGATATCGAACGGAAACCATTCGACATCATTTATCGGACCCCGCCCTCCGACACACCCTTCAAAAATGGCGATCACCGACGCACGAATAAAGACGAGGTTTAACATCAAGCAACTTATCAAATTAATTTGAAATACAAACTACTCATAAAGTGTCCATAAAAAATCCGGTTGTGAAATATTTTAAAAGTTTATTACATGTACAATTAAACCAAATTTAATGTCCAAGAATGGTAATGTCTCCTTTAAATATCCCATAGCCATCTTGTGAATTACAAGCTGCGTATAAAATAAAATCGGGTATACAAAAATAAAGCCTACAGCAATCAAATTAATCTAAATAAAATATGGCATCATATCCGGTCCGCCATGTAGGAGAACGTCATTTCCTTTAGGCCAGCTTGGATAACATCATGTCCAGCTATGTCCGCACTGAGATCAATACAATAGCAAAGAAAGTTAAGTAAGTATAGAACCAAGCCCGTAGAAGGGAATCGGAACAATATTCCTTCGTTATTCGTTGACCATGTGAGTGATGTTAATATACATGTATTATAATCTAATCGAAACGAAAATATAAGTGAAATTACCCAGGAAATTCCACAGTCACGATGCACAGTCCCTAAACCACAAAAGGAAGAGGAGATGAGGAACAAATCGCCAGATATGAAACACAGATGCACGATGAAAGGAGATCTGGAATAAGAGAACTTTTTAGCTCACCAGAGCCGAAGGCTCCAGGGAGCCTATAGTGTAGACATTGGTCCTTCGTCCGTCGTCGCTGTCGGCGTCGGCGTCGTTCACACTTTCAAACGACATCTCCTCTGAAGCCGCTTGGCCAATCAAGACCATTTTTTTCTGAAGCACCTATCCACTGCGGGATTTAAAGTTTCTGTCTTTTTTTTTTATGAAAATCAGCCATCAAGTTTGGTTGCTATGGCAATATTACAGTATTTTGACAAAACTGCTTCAGAAATGTTCCTTGAGTGATCCTCTATAAGGTAGATGGTTATTTTGCCCAGTGCTCATTTTAATTGGTTGCCATGGCAATACAGAAGTAAAAAATAGAAAAAAATATCTGAAATATCATCTCCTCAGAAACCATATGGATCACAGGGCTGAGACTTTGCAGAAATATTTTTTGTATTAGCTTCTACAAGTTTTTGTGTTTTTCATTGCTATTGCTCAAAATCTCTGGTTTGTATTCCATAGACTTATAATGGGAAAATAGAAAAATGGCATTTATTGTTAAGCCATCTCAGATATTTTGACAAAACTTTTGTAGAAATGTTCCTTGAATGGTACTCTACCAGGCAGATGATTTTGCTGCCTAGTCCAGATTTTTTATTGGTTGCCATGGAAACCCAAAATGCCAAAAAATAGAAAAAAATACTTAAAAAATCATCTCCTCTGAAACCATATGCTCTATGAGGCTGAGACTTTATAGAAATATTTATCATATTTGACTTTACAGATTTTATGTTTTAGTTGCTATGGGAACTTAAAGTTGCCATAGACTTATAATGGGAAAATAGAAAAATGGCATTTATAATTAAGCCATTGCTGATATTTAGAAAAAAAAAAAAACTTTTACAGAAATGTTTCTTGAGTGGTCCTCTACCAGGCAGATGATTTTCTGCACAGTGCTTACTTTGATTGGTTCCTATGGCAACCAAAATGCAAAAAAAAAACACAAATAGAAAAAATGTCTTTAAAAATCATATCCTCACAAACCAGATGGAGTATAAAAGGTTGAGGCTTTTCAGAAATATTATTTATATTTGCCACTACAAATTTTGTGTTTTTCATTGCTGTTGCCAAAAAGCTGTGCTTGTTATGGTGACTTAAAATTGTCATAGACTTATAATGGGAAAATAGAAAAATGACATTTATTTGTTAAACTGTGGCAGATATTTTGACAAAACTTTTACAGTTCTAAGCTCCTTGAATGGTCCTCTACCGGGCAGATGATTTTTCTGCCCAGTGCTCATTTGGATTGGTTGCAATGGCAACCATATGCAAAAAAAATAGAAAACTATCTTTAAAAATCATCTTGTCGGAAACTGTATGGAATATAGGGCTGAGACTTCCATTACGAAAACACGCCTATTCAAATATATTGAAAATTTTACAACCAAAACCGGAAAATTTTAAGATAAAAAATTCCGATATTTTTCAAATTTCTGCTCAAAAACATAGATTGTGGGTACTCGTTAGAACCGCCTCGCCGAGGCGATTCAAGCGAGTACCCACAATCTATGTTTTTGAGCAGAAATAAGAAAATAATGTATACCCCTGTAAACCCCAGTTTTACTATATAAAAGTGGGGTTTAAGGGGGTCAAAATTATATAGGTGTGTTTTCGTGATGGCAAGAATATTTTTTGTATTAGCTTCTACAAATTCTATGTTTTCATTGCTATTGCTCAGGAGCTCTTAATTTATAGTTCCCATAGATTTATAATGGGAAAATAGAAAAATGGCATTTATTATTGAGTCATGGCAGATATTTTGACAACCCATTTACAGAAATGTTCCTTGAGTGGTCTTCCACCAGGCACCAGGATTTTTCTGCCCAGTGCTTATTCTTCGAGTCTTCTGCACTTGACAAAATATTGTAACCAGGCTATAACTCCTTCAGGGTTTGAAACATTTTCATGAAAGAGTTCTTAGATTTATTAACTGGATGAGAAGGTGTGTTACAACAAAGACAGGTCATTCTAATGGTAAATAGAATTCAAAACTGAGAAAAAAAAGGAGAAAAAAAAGAGCAACAATTCTTCAGAAACAATATGTGTATTAATTTTACTTTACAGAAATATTGTTCGATTGGCTTCAATAAAACATATGTGTTTTTTATCTCACTACAGCAATTTGATAGCCAGGTTTCATTACTCTGTCTCATTAGCAAATGACATTCCTGATTCAGCTGCATGACCTTTCACTTGATTAGGTATTGAGGCTTCCACTGATGAGTTGTTTGAAGATCCTCTTCATTTGTTCGTACTGCTTTCGCTGAAGTGCTTTTTGTGATGTCAGTTTATGTCATTTATGCCAGTCAAGCCTTATCAGGTACCTTCGGAAGCTCATTTCCATGATTGTGGGTATTTATGTTTGTTAAATACGGTACCCCGTCCAGGAGAAAGGGCGATTTACCTAAAGAGTGTATCGTGGGCTTAAAAATGAAGGCGGGTGGAGTGTTGTTTACATTTTGACCAAAGCTGTCATTACTTTCATAACGTTACCAATAATCCATGTAGATGCCATTATTATTAAATGTGTGGCCGTTTCTAGAAATCCAACTGTGACCTCCATATTCAGAGCTTCAGCTGCTTGTAGCTAGAAATGACGGAGTACATTCATCTGTAACTCGAATTATTCAGGCTTCTAAATTCGCTCAAAATCTTAGATAGCTTCATTAGTGTTTACTAGTATAATGACCGTAGCAATATCATTTGAGACACGGCATTTCCTGCAATTTTACATCTGTGCTCAGTTAAGAGTCTAATCAGCCTGCGCATTCGCCCAATCTGCTCAGTCTTCGCTGACCGCATGAGGATGGTATGAGTCCTTTGTTATCCATAGAATGCTTAGCGAAGGCTCTGATTAGCCTACGTGGATACTAGGCGCACGTACAATGTTGTAGGAAATTCTTTCCCCCGACACAGCTCAGTATTCTTTCAAAACAGAGGTTTCAGAAGTTATCCTTGGTAGGAATTCTCTATTACATAATGTACATATAAAATATTTTTTACCTGAGTTGGCAGTCTTTATGCGAACCAATTTTTTATGTTTTTCTGTATTAAGAGTTATATTGGGACCCAGGGTGAAGTTGGCCGGCCATAAAAGTGCTATCCCCCACCCCCACCCCCCACCGCCCCCCCCCCCTCCTGCCCCGGGTGGTTTATTCTACTGGCCGTTCTAAGGCGGTGGTCCCGGTGTTAGTCTTACTCTTTGTTGCTTTGTGGTTTATTCTACGAGGCGATTTGTTTTATGTTTTACCTTGTGTTATTTTGTTGTGTTTTCAGTCCTTTTAGCATTGCAATTACCTCGCTTGGGGAAGTGAGAGCTAGTTTTGGTGCTTTTTGTACGTCTGTTCGATTTGCGTTGTTTGGTTTTGTCTGTTTCCTCTTCCTCTTGGTGTCTGGGAAGGGCTGCGGTTTGTGATTGTGGCACTCCCTGGACTTTTCTTTTACCCGTTTTTTTTTTACCTAACTACACTTTTACTGGACCGGCGGTTGACCAGTATTGCTCACATTCTTTCGCTAGAAAATGACAAGTGCCCTTCTTGAAGCAGCGGGATGGAGAGCTCAATCTCAAAGAAAGAATGTTGCCGACCCGGCGGGGTCGAACCAGCACTCTCCAGATCACCAGTCGAACGCGCATCGAACTGAGCCACTGAGGCCGGCAGTAGAATGGTAAAGATTAAACACAAGGTGAGGATTTGAACGAAAGCAAAGAGTCAGTTGCTATTTAACTACTTACATTGGAAAACTTGAAAAAAGACACTTCCACAATATAAGTATGCTTTATATTCCTTAAATAATTTATTCGTTTACAAGATTTTGCTGTACTGAATTAATGCACATAATTGAATAAAGGATACAGCGTGGCTTAATATATTATTTTCAAGATTTTTTCCATATTGTGGTCCTCATTTAAAAATGCAGAATGCATACAAAAATTGCTAACTTTTATCTTTAATAACAAATCTGTTATTAGAAGAAAATCCTTTTTAACGGCAGTTGCTAATCTTGTTTTTCTTCCTAACACTACAAAATTAGTCATAGTGATAAAAACTGTTTTTTTTATCAGCTGCACTTTATCTTAAGGCCTTGATACTGCTCGAAGAAATAGCTCAGTGGGTTTGAACAAAGGTATTAAATAGCTGTCTATCATTGTATTATAACATAGCGGTTCTCAGATTTTAGCTTTCGTTAGAAGCTGAATATTTTTGCTTAATTATTCCAGAAAAGAAGCTTTTTTGGTTTGCTGTCGAATGGTCATAGAACTAGGGACACGGTCTTTATAGATTGGCCTTACTTTACTCCAGATTCCTGTCTGTAATTATGAGAAAATGAAGACTGACCGGTCACACAAATTTGTGGCTTATTTCTGCAAACTGAAAACAAGGATCTGAGAAAGCTTAAATGAATTCAACTCTTTTATTTCTTTTATTTAGCAGAAATAAATGTCATTTGGCATATCTAAAGTTTGATATATTGCCTCGTATACCATACTACACTTTCTTTGTAATTGCTTCCATTCAGAATTTGTGGGGCTCCGTTTAGGTGAAAGATTGAATATTTACTATGGATAGTTGATCTGGCTATAACTTGACTTCTAAAAAATTTATTTTCAAAATTTTGTTATAGTATTTTGTTATTAAAACGTCTTCAGTCTATCCCAAACTTTGGGCCCCATGGGATTCTTTGCTTTGATACCGAATCAACAATAATGTTGATAGGGCTGTAATAGCATAATTAGCTTACCATCTTTATTAAACTTACTAGATTCAGACAGAATCTAATCAAATAATTTAAAAGCATATAACTCAGCTTTCAAAATGATATGTGACATGTTTGTGGAAAAGGCTGTAAAACGGGTATAAACATGGTTAGTGACATGTTTGTGGAAAAGGCTGTAAAACGGGTATAAACATGGTTAGGGCCATTTGTCGAACGCATCCTAAATGCGCTGGTTCCAACTATGCTCCTCAAATAAGGCTACTCCTGAACGTTTATGGTTTATCATCATTTATTTGCTTATTTCCCATAGTCAGTGGGGGATATTTTCCTGAAGATGAGACAAATAGTACATACATTATAACTTTTGGTTGAAACAAACCCTTATCTGGAGATATGATGCTCTAATGAGAACATACCAATAACAGTGATAAAAGCAGACTATAACAAATATATTTAATATATTTACCTTTAACTTGTACACGGACACCAGGGAAGACTTCCAACTTTGTTCTACAAAATAATAATAATAACTATTATTATTATTTAATAATAATTATAATAATAATAATAATAATAATAATAATAATAATTATAATTATTATTATTATTATTATTATTATTATAAACTTCCTGTTTGTTTTACCGCAATCGCTCAGGCCCTTCTGAAAAGGGATCACGCTGCAAGCAAACTCTTTCCTTCTATAGTGGACCATTTTACAGCAATAATCCAAAACTATTTTGAAAAGGTTGCCTCCATTGAAAGTGTGTTCATTTCCCTCAAACAGGTAAAAAAATGTAAAATGTAAATATAAAGAAAGGTAAATGTAATGGAAAAGTAAGTGTTTGACCATACCTTAGGATACCAGTACAAAAGATGTTGCAGAATGCAGCAAAGGAGGATGCGCTGCGCCAATGACTCTCCGATCAATGAAAGGATATTGTAAATAGTCCAATTCATATGTCCAAGATTGGCACGATGGCAATTTATTATAAAAAAATAAGGACCTTGAAACTTGGCCTCAAAGTACTAAAATCAAGCCATGACAACATATTTAGGCAGGTCTGCTAGTGAAAAATTGTTGTATTTTTGGTAAAAACTAGATGCAAGCTAGTAGATGCAGTCAGTACAGAAAACTCTTTAGGACTATAAAAACCCAATATTATTTTTTACTTAGATAGGGAACAGTCCGTTTGTTTAATCGACTGTCATCATGAGAAAAAAGGTTCTTGAGGGTGTCGATTTTCATAACTCTGCAACAACATAAAATCAAGACATAAATTATAAACCATTTTATATGTTTGTCTTATATTGGTAATGTAACTAAAATCGTCATTTGGACACACTTCTCATTTGTATAAAACTGACCATGGTTATTTGGGGGTGGGGTAAGGGGTTTGATAGAAAAAGAAAATTGAAAATCAGTATTTTTCCTTGATTTTATGATCATTTGACTTTTCATTCACTGTTTTTTTGCACAAAAAACAAAAACAAAAACCTGCCAATCCATGATCAATGGCCTCAATATGAACAAGCAATGCCTGATTTTAACCACTCACTGCTGTATAGGGGCTATTTTAAATTGACGATTTCAGTATGCCTGGATTTATTTTTAGCCTATAATAATGTACATTGTTAGCAGAATTTTAAAAATGCCGAGCAAAACCAGCAATTAAACACTTGCAATATTTGCGCATTCAGCCAACACTGTTTTTGCCAGAAACTAAAAACTGCTTTTCTTGAATCAGCTAAATAGAGAGATTGACCAAAAATAATATTTCATGAACAATCTGCACGAAAACAATGTTGCTGACCCGGCTGAGGAACTCGCAAACTCCTGATCACCAGTCGGATGGACAGGCAACTGAGGCACTGAGGCCAGAAAGTATGATCAATCTCCAGAAACGGACGTTATCAGACCCAGCAGGGATCAAACCCAAATCTTTTGATCATGTCAAATGCGCATTAAACTGAGCCACCGAGGCTAGCTCAACTGAGACAGAAATAGTAATGGCATTGCACTACTGCAGCTGAGACAATGTTCGGATCAGGCTGATTCACAGCTTTTATCGTAAGCAAATAACAAAAACAGGTTTGTCTATGATGTGGCTCATATGACCAAGCTACAAATAATTCAACTGAGAAACAAAAATTCTTGCTGAAATTATTAGTAATAGCATCATATTTTTCAGGACAATAGAAAAAAAATGTGTCACATGATGTCTATTATCAAAAACAAAAAAGAATTTACTATTGTGCTGCAATAGTGATAAGCTTTGTTTTGTTTTAAAAGTGGAAAAAAAATAACGCTTTCATATGATATTGTAAGGTATTGTTTCTGTTTCACTGAAAGCCACATAAATACAGACTTTTGAGTGCCTCCATCGAATAAATAGGGATGATGTGAAGCTACAAATTTTTTAAAAATGTAGGGCAAAAGTAGGGATATTAATCATAAAGAGTAGAAATACCAAAATAATGTTCCAAAGTAGAAATGTGTCCAAATTACACATATGTCCTGCTTTTGGTACCTTCATAAAATTTTGCAAAGGGATTACAGTATGAATCAATAATATGTTAAAATGTATCTCTTATGACCATCTTAACGTTACAAAATTCAGCAAACCATGACATGTAGGTCATTAAACCATGATTCTTATATTTGTTTTGTACTTAAAGACAAAAGTCCTTATACAAAATTTCATTTTGCTACAATAATAGGAACCCTGAAATCTACCGCTTAAAACAAAACTATCTTAACTTTGCAAAATTCGCCTAAATCAGAAGTAAGTGAACCGTGATGTATGAGTCTTTGAGACCTGATTCTTGTACATGTATATTTCTTTTGTACTTATACCCATAAATACTCATATATAGCATTTCAACTTGGTACACTAATAGGAACACTGAAATATACCTCGTACCAAAATCAATAAAGTAAAGGTGGGCGCATCTGTAGACTTTGGACAAATTTCTAATATATTCTTGTTGTACTCATAAACATAAATCCTCATACCAAATTTCAACTTGCTACTATGATAGGAACCCTAAAATCTACATCTTACAAAATCCTTGACATTGCTAAATTAGCGTACAATGATAGAATCACTTTAAGCTACATCTCTACATCTTACAAAAATCTTAATCTTGCAAAATTATCCTTCGTCAAGGCAGGAGAACCTGTGTACTTTGGACAAATTTCTAGTATATTCCTAATATAATAATAAACATAAATCCTCATACTAAATTTCAACCTGCTACAATGATAAGACCCCGCCACCACCTGAAATATACATCTTACAAATATCTAAACCCGAGTGAACAGGATCATTTATGTACGAACGTATGAAATTATGTACACTGTACACACATACGCATGCACACACGTGAGCACAACCTAAGCACTATATGCCCCTGAATATGCTGATGGATGGGGTTAAAAGGAGTTACTACTGAAGTAAAAATATTTTATAACCTTTTGCATCTAACTGCTCACATTTAAGGTTCAATATTCCTCCAAAATAGACATTTTATCATTCAAGAAAGGTTTAATAAATTGTTATACGGTATTAACGGTATTAAGACAATCATAAAATGATATATGGTATTAGTTCAATCCTAAAATGTAGTGTCTGACAGCTGGTAAAATTTCAGTTTGTTTCTCGTTCTTGGCTTTGATTAAGAATGAAATCATTTTTTTTAGTATCTCTGAATTTATGTTGGCATCCTTAATTCATAGATACAATAAAAATCATTTAATTTCTGGGCTAGTTCAAAACAAGAAACTGAAATTTTACAGGTGGTCAGACACCACATCAATGATCGGTCGGATGCCACATTGATGATCGTACGCATACCTATATCAATCTATAAGCATTTCTTTGATAATATAATTATTTAACTAGATTTATAACTAGAACAAGTGCCCAGAGGGTCCCGACAACTTTTCTCGAATAAAAGTCTTCGAGACATGAAGTAAGATCGTAAGACCATAAAATATAGGTCACTGATCTATATATACTTGAGAGGTCAAACTGATGTGTCGCATTGTCACCATTATTACAACTAAACTGTTAATCCATTAAATAATCTAGAAGTTAAGCAAATTCACTAGACCATGAAATATGTGCAGATTTATATTTATTTTGAGGTAAAAGTTTGTGTCACACTGTGTCATTATCTGTAAATATAACACTTCGGCATCAAATAGTGGGAGATATAAGACACTGAGGTATAGGTCACAAAGACCTATGTTTATTTTGAGGTTAAATGCTCTGTCATACTGACCCATAATCCCAAACTGTGATAGTCATACATCAAGTTGTCTTCAAGATATTACATAAAATCACTGGACCATGAAATATAGTTCACAGTGACTGACATTTACTTCTAGGTCAACTGTCGGGGATCATACTAATTCATAATCCCAAATAATGCTGGTCATACATCAAATAGCATTCAAGATATAAAGCAAAATCATGAAATGTAGGTCAAGGTGACCTAATTTATTATGATGTCAATTGTGGTGTCACACTGAACCCATTTCTAAACTATCACATTAATCCATGAAATGATCTTCAATATATAAGGCTAAATCACTGGAGCATAAAAATTAGGTTACAATGACCTTGACCGTATTACGCTGAATGTTGATGTGATAAACATGTCTGATGCCCATCCTTCTTCATTAAGAAGGTGTTCGTATAAACAAACGGCAATATACTACTTTATTGAAGAGTCCTAGATTTTGACCTCTAGGCCCGCCCCGGGACATGACCCACGGGTCCATAGACGTAGAATGGAACAAAATACTCCCGGGTACCAAATATTAATAGTTTCTGATAGGTGGCTACAGAAATATACGTATAAAAAAACTTCGAAGTAAAACTTGGTTTGTAGCAGGTGTTAACGGACTGAATCAGGGACGGGCGGAAGGACGGACAGACACATGGACGGACGGAACCGACGAAAAATATATATCCCTTTGGCATATTTCGTATGCCGGGGTGTAAAATCTCCGAGTGAGCAGTGGGAGGAAGGAAACTAAATCAATTTTTGGTCACTTCAAACAGTTTTGGAGTAAAACGTAGAGTAATTTCACAAAAATGTAGGGAAAAGTAGGAGCGCAAAAAAAAAAAAAAAAAAAAAAAAAAAAGAATGTAGGAGCGTAAAAATGTAAGGAAAAATGGCCTGTTTGAAATTCTGTTATTACCATATAATTTATCATTTTGACTTACTTATTCTGCGAATGTTTACAATAATACAGCTGTTGTGTAAAGAATCTCAATTTTAAAAATAAATAAGCAAAAAGACAAAGTAAAACTCCTTTTGAAATAGCATGATTTCTAGAAGTTTCTATATAAATATGTTTTTTCATCAAAGAATGCAACTACAGATTATCTTCTGTTTCACCCAAAGTGTCTACACCCATGAGCACTGAAAAACCAATATTATACGGAAATTGTCGATTTTACTGCCACGGATATATCCGAGTAAAGATACTCTTCATTTGAAAGCCACCTTCAGTCTACCATGTCTTTCCTTTTTCACTAACCACAAATAGCACGGCGCTGATGCGTAATAAATGAGCTGGGACAAAGGAAATCCATGAAATCCGCTGTTATACTATTTACCATTATCGGCGTTGGTGGCTGGTCCTTACTACACCATATAAATATTTCGAGCAGAGGTGTGCCTTCGCAGGCGGAACATACGATTATACACACGCACAGATTTTCTTGAAATTGAATACCAGTAAGAATGAGCTGATAGGGTTCAAGTTTACAAACTATTTATTAACATAAACTTAGTGGACAAAACAATAATTATCATGGCTTAATATAGCATTATCAGAGGACACCCAATCAAGATCTACAAAGATACATGGTATATTTTCGGAGAAACTGTTTCAGTAACAGAGTTACTGATACTCGGAATAATCGTACTGAAAATGTGATAACGGCATCCTCTCTTATAAGTGTTAATAGTATACTGGATAAATCTTAACCCTGATTCCCGACGAGAGGACGTCCGAGGTACACATACACAAATGCGTCCTGATAAAAGTCTTCACTGGGCGCAGTTTTGCTGGCTAAAGGTACAAATTTTCTTCACGTGGACAACGAAAACTATGCGCTGAGTTGAGTGCATGTGTCAGATGGTACGTGTCTTCACGTCGTGGCTCTAATTGCAATTATCATCTTGAAATGAGTATTGAAGGTTCGACTTCAAGATGACTGTGGAGATATAGTGTTTTGTTGATAATTTTCTAATCAATGTCAACAATAAAATGTTGAGCTTGAAACTGAACTATAACATGCTAGGTGAACATTTCAGCGGCTGGCATTTAGAAATATTGTTTTGTTCCTCTCACCCCCTTTCCACCTTTCCACCACCACCACCCCGTCCTGGTTTGCATGAAATGAGAAACGCTATCTCTTGGTAAAATAAGAAAAAATAATGGCTTTTTGTTGTTGTTGTTTGTTTTTTTTTTGCCAGTAGAATGTGCCAAAAATGACGATGGTTAGTTATGATAAATTGCATGTCATGAGCTGGTGCTTTGCAAATCTTGAGGTGATCTAAGGCTGCAAGTTCGCGCGAAACAGTAGAACATTTTGAAAGCTCAGTCGAGTAAATAGTTCATGTATTTGTCGAAACACCCACTGGGCAGAGAGAGAGAGAGAGACATCCGACATATGAGAGATATATCTCGGCTGTCGACTTTTTTATTTTTAGCGTGTGTGTGTGTGTGCGTACTTTAACAATTTGTGCTCGACATCTGTAATTGGCAGCTTCTTGATTTCTTCTTTGAAATTGACGGAGTAAAGGTCTTTACAGAGAAAGTTCGCTGGTTTGCCACAAAACCACGGCATTCCTTTGTTCTCCTCCGTCAGATTACACACGGTCTCGTAGCCTTTGAGCCAACTTGAATCAGGGTTACAAAGTGTTTGGTTTTGGGCATCTCCAGATTTAAACACACCGACTATATTACGTAAAGAAGGAAGCTGAAAAATACAAACAAAAACAATAAAAAATGCACTAAATTCAATAAATACTAATAGGTTCCATGTCTAATTTTATTGATAGAGTTTACATCATAGTTTACATACGCAACAATCAATGTGTAAATGAAATTATCTGCATTGTTTGGACTCTCGTAACTGGGAAAATGACATGGTATTTGGAAACGTATAAATATATATATACATACATATACGTGAAATAACAAAACTGTCCCGAAAAATGATATATTATACGTAAAAATAAACAGCATCAGCGCATGGAAGGTTATTGTTGAGTTATTACCGACCGGTTTCAGAATCTTCAGGGTAACAATTAGAATAGCGTAAAATCTACGGCAATGCTATGTAACGTCGCTACACAAATTTGTGTACATATGAGCACACAAACTAAGCAGATATTGTCACGTCATCAATCAGTGTTTAATTTTGGTGAGAAAACATCAATAAAGTAACGTTCTTTGGGTAACCTAGCTGAAACATCATCATGATAGAATTTAAAAAATGGAAAAATTGAAAATTTTGGTTTCGCTGTGCCGCAATTATCTATGTGAGTACTCACAGGGATTTGCTTTGTCGATGGGTCCTTAATTTGCTGTTCATGAACGGTTTTTCTGTTTCTTAATTTGTCTCCTGTCTGACTCAATGCAACTGTTACATATTAGTACATAAAATACGTTTTTAACTGTGCAGTTCATATTTTTTTTTACATGAAATGTTTTGTTATTTAGTGTCAGAGGTGGCCTTTCAATGATATGATTGCACAAGCCGCAGCGTGGCTCTTTACATTTACAAACACATGGAAATTTGGACTTAGTAATAAGACATTTTAAATTGGGAAGTTGTCGTTTGCTTTTAATTATTTTTAAATTAGTATTTTCCATTTTACTCGTTTCATCGTAATATCACCTCTAAAAAATTCCATATTGTTTTTAGTATGCCAAATACGTCTCTGTTTTTCGTGTTAAATGTGGAGACAAAGGTAGTCACGTTTTCTTTTACTTAGTTCTGGACGTTCAATAAGGTTTGTCTAGGAATTTGCATAGCTTTTATAATGCCCATTGCAATACTTTGTCGGGGATATTTTCAATGTATTAGAGTGGCTGTGAGATCTTGTAGGCGTTTTTATCAGGAAATTTCTATCAGAGACTACTGTGCAAATTCTACGAGCTAATGAAAAGGAAATGTGTGTTTTTGTTGGTTTTGGTGATATGACTTGAAGTTTAAATACTGCTTAGAATCAGTGCTTTTAAAATAGAAATCATTAAATATTGATGTTCCATCTTTTATAACCATAATGTCTAGAAATAGAAGCTTATTTGTGCTTTTAAGCAATTTGAAATTTGTATCTGTATGTAAGCAATTTATTAAATGTTCAAAGTAAAACAATCGGTCATGGATCTTTTCCAAAATATAAAACAGTCATCTAAGTACCGTTTCAATTGTTCTCTTATATATTTTGCAAAGCTTTCATCTTTTTCATCCTTAATTGTGTTATACATTTTCTCTTCCAAAATTCCTAGAACAAGCGTTGCATATGTAGGGGGAAACCTTTGTCCCCATAGCAGTGCCTTTTAACTGTTTAAAATGGTCCTTATTAATGAAAAATAATTGTTTTTCTAATATTATTTTCAATTAGTCAATGACAAATAGCTTGTTGTAACGTTCTGCTAACAAATCAGGATATTTATCCAACCAAAAAGAGATAACTTCGATGCTTAAACCATGTGGTATATTTGAGTATAAGTTTACAGCGTCGAAAGAAACTAGATGAGTATGTTCTTTCACTGTGCTAGGTATAAAGTTTAGAAAGTCTATGTTACGAGTCCCTTAAATAACGATCTACTTTTTTGAGAAAGGGTTATAACAAAATGTCTAACAAACAGCTAAGATGACTTGTTTTACAACGAGGACCAGCAATTACAGGCCTTACCTGCAAGTCGTCTGGGTCTAATATTTCAATATATTCCGACTTGCGTTCATTGCAAATGTCCTGTATAATTTTACTCTTGCGTATCTTTGGAAGTCCATAAAATGTGCTAGTTTGCCAATCAAATTTGACTAAAAACATAATTTTCCTCTTTTGTTTATTTTTTATGCTTTTTAATTAACTTATCATGTTTAGCAAACATTTCATTCTATTGTTGTATGGTACTGACTGATAATAAGACCCTGCTGTCAAAATGTCTGTTACTGTTTTCTTATAAAAATCTACATTCATAATGACAGTGCCTTTGTCTGCTTCTTTTATAACAATAGACTTATCTTTTGCTAACAATTTTATTGCATTTATTTGGTTCATAGTAATGTTATGTTTAATTTGTTTATTTTCTTTTGAAACATTTAACCCGAAAAACAGAGAAGTATTTGGCATACTAAAGAATAATATGGAAATTTTTAGAGATGATATTACTGTGAAACGAGTAACGGAAAATACTAAAATAATTAAAAGCAAACGACAACTTCCCAATTTAAAATGTCTGCTTACTAAGTCCAAATTTCAGGACAATAACTGTACTCCATGTGTTTGTACATGTAAGGAGTCGCGCTGCGGCTTGTGCAATTATATTATTGAAAAAAGCCATCTTTGACACAAAATAACAAAACATTTCATGTAAAAGAAAAAAATAACTGCACATTTAAAAGCGTACTTTATATACTAATATGTAGTAATTGCAATGAGTACTACATTGGTCAGACAGGAAACCAAGTAAGAAACAGAAAACACGTTCATGAACAGCAAATTAAGGACCCATCGACAAGACAAATGCAAATGCCTGTGAATACTCACATAGATAATTGCTGCAAAATGGCACCAAAGTTTTCAATTTTTCCTTTTTTTAATTTCATCATGATGACATTTCAGCTGGGTTAGCCAAAGAACGTTACTTTATTGATGTTTTCTCTCCAAAATTAAACACTAATTGATGACGTGACAATGTCTACTTACTTTGTGTACTCATGTGTACACAAATTTGTGTAGCGACGTTAAATAGCGACGCCGTAGATTGTGACGCCATTTTTATTGTTACCCTAAAGATTTTGAAACTGGTCGGTAATAATTAAAACAATACACTTCCATGCGCTGATGTTGTTTATCTTTACGTATATACATACAGTGGTAACAGCGTTTTTCCACTCCACGGAAACGCATGCAAAACGCTTGTTAACGATTTGGAAACGGAGCGTTTGGACCACGCTTAAACGATCGTTTGCATTGTTAGTCAATCAGATCTTCGTTTCTGAAACGTTTCAAGCGTTTCGAATATTAACCAATCACATTAGCGTTCGGAAAACGCTGCCATGGAAACCGTTCCTAGTTTTAAACGTTTTATCGTTTGCAGAGTTAGCCAAACAAAATCCCGCGGACTCAATTTATTTTAGATCATTTTTTCCAGTTTCATTTAATAATAATAATTATAAAATAAAAAAAATAATAGTGAAATAATTTTAGGGTGATGGGTATCTGATGCAATAAACAGGAAATGTGTGTTTGACAGACAGACAGAAAATGTGGCCGGACTCTGTGGCTCAGTCGGATGCGCATCTGACTGTTGCAGGAGTCGCGGGTTCGATGCTTGCCAGTGCAGTCAGGTAATAGTTGTTTGTTGCACACTATTATTTTCTCACCTGAGACAAACACTCGATTATGAATTATATTGAATGCAATGATTAGACTGTCATCAATGAATGTAATATTTGTAATAATAATAATAATAATAAATATATCTTTTCAAGTCACGGTTTTGCAGATGTAACATTTCACTATATCATCGTATCGGGAGTTCCCCTTTCAAGATTGCGGCTAAGTAGTGGTAGAAAAAAATCAAGAGTAAATACATGTATTTTCTTATATTTTCCTTCCGCGATGATATAGGATATTAGATGGTGGCAATTATCTATTAAAGACACATTTTGGATTGCATAATACCCTAACGACCATAAGCAGATAAAGATAAGAAATCCTTGGTGATTTTGGCCACCCTTATACTTAGGGGCCTTATAAGGGGAAATTATTGATATCGGCAAAGTTTATAATTAAAACATAGACACAGATAAGGTGGATAAATTGGTGATAATTTGATGTTGTTGTTTTTTTCTTTTTATTCAATAAAATATAGCTGGTTGTTTTCATTAGAATCGCCTTTCCAAGGTAGTTCTGATGAATACACACAACATGTTTTATGGAGAAATACAGACACTTATGCCTTAATATGCTAGTTAATCATCAAATGCCCTCTTTATCTGGTTCTTATCTGCATAAATTTCCAGTATTACCATTTTAGTAGCATCGTCAAACTAAAGATAATCACTGAAAAGGCTGTAATAAACAAATCCGTTGTTCAGGAAAAGCATAATTTTGGAGTACTTTTTTTTTCGCACAGACATTTGAGAATTATCATTTACCACGCTATGTGCAGTTTCAGCAGACAACAAATTAGTAAGATGTTTCTTATTTTTTCCCGAAAAATAGGATTTGAAATGTCATATCTCATTTTCCGGAAAAAATAAGAAAAAATCTTTATTCTTCTTTCTGTCCCAGCAGTTCAATGTGTAATGATAATGCCCTTCTACTTTCAGTAAAGAATGGTTGATTATTGATTATTGAAAGTACTGGAAAACTTGCTGTGTCTAAAAAATGCAATACATAGCGAAAAAGGAATTTTACAGTTTTTGGCAGGTACTAAAGAATCAAATCACATTAATTCCTGCAAAATAGCATGTACCCTCAGTGAAGATGTGGATCAGACTGCGCAACCCGCGGCCTGATCAGTCTGTGATATTTGAACGAAGAAGCAGTTTATCTTATAGAGCGTGTGGTGACGACTGATCAGACTGTGCAGATGCGCAGGTTGATCTGAATCTTCACTATAAACATAGAGACTAGTTTGTAGAAATAACTGTGTTTCAAAGAATTCGGTTTGCGCAAATGCAGAAAATAAATATTCACATTTTTGGATACAATTGTTTTTTGTTTTTTTTTAATTTTCTATCAGATTTATTAAATAGTGCTCCATCAGTAGGATTAGGATTCAGTTTGCGAAGTAAATATATATATATATATATATATATATATATATATATATATATATATATATATATATATATATATATATATATATATATATATATAATATGTATTATAAATACATAAATAAATGGGGTTCATTTGAGAAACTTTATTAATGACCGATTAATGATTATGATCATATCTTGAATTTTCATGTTTCTCCTCCAGAAAATATAAGATTGGTAATCATTAGAATTGCCTCTGTGAGGTAATTCTAATAAATATCCACAAAAAATATTTTATTTGAGAAATGAAGACACATATCAATTATCATCAAATATTCTATGCTACATGAATCTTGAGTACTGTGTAATTAATGTGTATGATATCAAGATATTTTCCCATTTTATTTACATTCCTTTTTTTATTTATACTATCCCTTTTTGTTCTAAATTTAATCTTTTGATCTTTCAAATATTATACAATATAAGCCTGTGTGTTGTTTAAGGAAGGTGAGATACAGGAAATGGTCATTCCATGTATTGTTTATTGGAAGTTTTATGACATGCAGGTGCACTTCTAAATTTTTTTGGCTCATTTCTGATTGGATGAGAAAAAAAAACGCATCATGTATTAACAGATAATGTCTTAAAGGATATATTGCTTATATATTTGAAATTAAGACAACACCAGACATAATGTAAGAAATATATATATCAAAGGAAACTAACTTAAAAACTGCTAAGTCAATTTTGAACAATTAAAAATATTTTAATTTCATTCTTTCATCTTTGACACAAAGTCATTTTCATATTAAACTGTCGAATTGTAGATACAAAGTAATTTTACCAATAAAAAATGAACAAATAAAATATATGATAATTATAGGGTATCCGCGCACTCTGATATGGTTCGTGGTTGTTCATCTGTACGAGGGTCCTGCAAAAGATTTGTCACTGGGTTCGGATTACTTCAGTGCTACGTTTTAGCAAACATATTTTTATTACAAACCTTCAAAGTATTCCCCCTTTACTGAAACACATTTTTGTAACCCTTTTACCCAGTCGCGAAAAGCAGTTAAATAGTCTTCTTTTGATATCTGTTGGATACACTGATAAATAGCGCTGCCAAGGGAACTTCTAGACGTATACTTAGTTCCAGAAAGCATTTTCTTAAGCCTTGAAAATTTAAAGAAGTCTCAGGGACTCAGGTCAGGTGAATAAGGTGAATGGTTTAAAACTTTCACCTTTTCAGAAACCAAAAAACACTTAACAACCTCACACTTATGAGAGGAGGCGTTGTCATGTAAAAAGTGGACTCCTGACCATCATTTGCTTGGTCGTTTCTTATTGTAAAACTCTTTCACTTTCTTCAATACAGAATTCTTGTAGAATCGGCCAGTGACTATATGACCAGAAGGATAAGGCACTTGAACGACTGGCCCACTTGAATTAAAGAAAATTGCGTACAACATCTTTTTCGAACTTATGGTTCTCTTGGCAATACATCGGCGTTTTTTATCTTTTCGCTTCCATTGCTTATTATCAGCCCTTCTTTGTGGCTCAAACATGTGCACCCAGGTTTCATCACCTGTTAGCAAGTTAGAAATAACGCGACTATTACAGCCTTTGTATGTTTTCAAAAGTTCCCGGCGTTAAGGCGTTGTTTACCCACCTAGCGCAAACCTTTCTCAGGTCCAAACGCTTTTTCAGAATTGTTTGCACACTGCCTTCTGATATGCCAGTAAAACTAGCTATATCTCTGACAAACAATCGCGCATCCTGTTCGACCACAATCTTTACAGCAGCGATATTAGCCTTGGTAGCAGAGGTTTTAGGCCTTCCAGGACGAGTATCATCTTCAACAGAAAATTTCCCAGCTTTAAAAGCTTTAACCCACCTAAAAACTGTGCGCATTGAAATAGTCTGAGGTCCATATATACCACACTTTTCATTCAATATCTGCTTTGAATCTATATTGAGCCTAATGCGGCATTCAATATAGCTATGAATTTCAGTCTTCTGGTCCATGTTCGAATGTAACAAGTAAATTGGTCAGTGTATATGGCTGCATCTATTTCAATTTGAATTATCTACATGGGCCCAAAAAGGGCATAATCTTTTATTCGTAAATTTTACATTTTTATATCATTTTTTAAAAAAGAAAACCACTGAAGAAGGCGAAAGCCGAAATGCCTCAGGTAAACAAATCATTTGCACTGTTAATGATTAACTCTCAACATATAGTTTAACGCCTAACATTTCAGCATCCTTTCTGGATCCAGTGCTACCAAAAAGATGTTTTGTTAGATGTTATGATCCTTCTTCCAACTATATATATAAGGAAGAAGCAATTTAATTGCGTTTTACTATATATGGTATATGTGCAGCGTGACTGTTTTGGTAAATGGGACGTCGCCATTGGGACAAACTCTTAATCTCACTTTTAATCTCACTTTGACAGAAGGTTCCATAAGATCTTGGGTGACAAGTTGCTAAGCGGTTTTACAGGTGGTCATTTAAAGAAATCATAAGTTTCATATTTATACAGACCGAGGGCAGAGACAAATAATCACAGGAGGATAAAAGTTTGATTGTGACTTAAACTGTGACTTAAAGTTTTGCTACTTTAAATTTATTGTAAGCTTTAACAATTTGTCTTTAATAAAGTTTAAGAAAACGACTTTTAAACATTTTCCCCATATAAATGTTTAGGAAAAAAAAGATCTGACTGTAAAAGGTCAAAGGTCAATACAGAACCATGCCTTTAACAAACGGTGGAACTCTCCTGTCCGATGACGCTATATGAAAGGATTCAGCGTCAAAGCTTTATTGATTTCAGGTAAGACGTTTTCAGGATTTCGATGTGTCTTCCATTTTAGATCATAAAAAACGTAAGAAACGATCCCATGGTAAGCGCAAAAATGGGAATTTTAAACGAAAACATAAAACTCTCTTAACTCTTTTCGATTTAAATATCCTCTTAAATTCTGGACGTCATCAAATGCTTTCTAAACTAGATTCACTGTCAATTTCTTCATTACGTAAGTTAGATGATGAGGAGAATACATTTTATGATAGAAAACATGATCTGTATTAAGCAGCTCTCCTTACTAGATGTTATACTCAACATGCTCTTCGTCCTTACACTGATTCTGAAATTAACCACATTGGACACTTCATCAAAATTCCATTCATTAATAAAGGTACTCACCCAGGGAAACCCGATATCGGGATATCGGAGGTTGCGAGATTTCGGAGGTAAACAAATGACGTCATCCAGCGACAGGGTATGTATTTATCCCTTTTTTTTTTTTTTTTTTTTTTTTTTGCTTATATCTTATTCATTTGATAAAAAAGCTGAGTTGGTCGTTCTAGAGACATGATAATGAATATGTAAAAGCAAATATTTCCTTTTTCAGCTACTTTATGGAGGTGAAAACGGCATTTGAACCAAGATGATCTATTTTTCATCTCAGTTTTTGCCTTTTCGACGGCTACCAGCCCGATCATGGTAAATGACATGTTGGTTTATTATTGCCCAAGGATGGACTTCTCTTCGACTGTCTTCATAGTTGTTTCAGTTTATCAACAAAAAATAATGCCCCCGGATGAAATTTAAAGCAAGTACTAGCGAAATTTTGGATAACGGAATTTTCGGAGGTACATTGACACATGATGCTGTAGGTCTCGGAGGGACTGTTGCTGGATTTCGCAGGCACTGAAAATTGACGGAGTGAGTTCTGTCTAAAAAAGCAATATAAATTAAAACCTGCTCGCACAATATGGTGCTAAGCTGTGTGCAAATACTAGTGTCTCTTTTTGTAGCAATTTTAATAGGGTTTGATTGGTTTGAAGGAGAGTTTAATGTGATAATATTACTAGAACCAATGTCGTTACGTTTAAGACCTTATATGCAATAAAACAGCTTTTCGCTGCCAAAATGATGTTCTGTATGTGAAACGTGATATTTTCCTACCTAAGTTTCGATTGAAATGTTGATTTTGGAAACTCGTAAGAACTGCAGCGCCGATGCGGTGCTGCCAACGAGTGTCATCAGATCAGAAATAATAAACGTAACGTTACCACTGTAAATCTATGATATATCAATTATTCATAGCAATATCCCAACTCGGCACAATATTCACCAATACCAGTACAAAAATCTATAATAAAGTTAACAACAGGTGCTTATTCGTCCATCGGGCTAACATTTGTATATCTAATTACAAGAATCTATCTATTTTCTTATACCGAGTCGTTCATATTTGACCATTACCTGAGTTAGGTGGGTCGCTTAATTTAGAATTTAGCAACAACAACAACAATAGTAATAATAATAATAATAATAATAATCACACGATGAGCCTGGTAAATAGTTCCTTTAAAATCTGTGGAATCCACTTAAACATTCAAAACAAAAAGAAAACACCCATATGTCAGTCATCTTGAAATCTTATAATGCCCTTAATTCCCATCATTTTAACGGAATTTCATCAAATGTGCATCGAAATCCAAATGTTATAATGTATAGTTTAGAACTATACTATTCTTTGCTTGTATTCTCCTTGCGCGTACAACCGAAAGTCCATATCAGAGAATCTTAATTGTATTTTTTTTATTTATGTAACGCTCCTGATTTTTAATGCTTGTCGGCAAACAGTCTTATAAGAACTTCCCATGTGGTGTTACTTAACATTATTGTCTACAAATCTTTATGGACAGTCCGCTTATCTAGGTTTTTAAGCAGCAGCCAGAAAAATTACACATTCCCCTGTAATCCCATTTTCCTAATATAAGTGAAATTTACAAGGGGTCTTCACCGCATAAACTTGCTAGCTTGATATGATAATTATATGAGTTCTATCGAGTTGTATCCAGGAGACCTTTGTCATTTTCATTTGCTATCAATAGAAAACATTACAGATTGTGTAACTTGTTCTTCCATATGCGCTATGCGTGCGTGTGTGTGTGATTGGGGATGGGGGTGGACAAATTCATTTCAAAATCAAGCAGATGGGGTTGGGGACGTAGCCCCAAATGTGGACAAATTATTTAAAAAATCAAGCAGATTTTAATCAAAAACACCGGTTACACCCCTAATTTTCGCCTCTAAATCGATATTTTCTGAGCATTTGCACGCCTCCATACGGTCACACCATCCCCATTTCAAAATCCACGGGCCTGGGTTTTTAAGCCTAAATTAAATGTAAGTGAAAAATCCATGGAGTGTCTGACCGACCAAACGATGAAACGAGACCTGTACCCCTTTCGGGCCAATTATTTTAAAAATCATGCAGGTTTGGCCATATAATCACTTTACATTCCTTAATTTTGCATCCCCATCGGCATCTTGTTGGCATCTGTGTCCCCTTTTAGAATAGCCAAGAATTCACACACCCGCCCCTTCCATTTCAAAAGTCTGTGTATAGGCCTGGAAACTCACCAAAGGCACAAAACGTTGTGATGAACAAATATGAAAACGCGCAGAATGAAATTTTCATGTCTTAAAAAATACAAACTTTTCAGAAAGAAAACTGTTAATTTTCGTATCATTATTATTATTATTTCATCGAGGCGGTTCTAACAATAACCCGCAACCTATGTTTTAGAGCAGAAACGACGTGGTTCTTAAGAGTACCTCAATACATATTTTAGAGCAGAAACAAGAAAAAAAAAGGATTTATAGTCCTGCAATCCCCACTTTTTCTATGTTAAGTCGTGTTTGTTACCGGGGTTTTCATCACGAAGGTTGGTTATCTTGATGCTGATGTTATCTTGATACATCTATGGCACATTATTTCATTTATTCTTTGCCAGTCTGCATAAACGCTTTGTTCGCTTGCTACAGGCTACTCCTCACGATTCAGGTAATCGTCTTCAACATATTAAACCAGGCAAGATCACGTTTCAGAAAAGATGTAGGCGTTTTAAAAAAATAACAACAAAATTTCCTTTCCTCCGATATCCCGTTAACCAATATAAATCTGTCCTCTGACATCCCTGCATCATACCTCCGACATCCTGTTACCAATAAATATGACAACAACCCTAAAGAAATCTAAAAAATCTGCCACTTTAGTAATTTTTTCACATCTGCTATTTCTTGTATAATTTATAGAAAGGTTCTAGATTATACAGACATACATACTCAATGAAAAAGCTTTACAGGATAAAAGCTATAAGCAATTGAAAATGGAATTTGGGTGAAAAACAATGAAATTTCCTTTTCAAACGTGATTTTGAATAAATAGGAGGATACGTTATATTGAAATGCCATTTTCATATATAAAACTATTCAACTGAGAAAATATAGGTTACGTTGCTTATCCTCCAGAAGCACTTTTTTGATCATTAAAAGAGGATAAGTACTTACACTGTCGCTGGATGACATCATTTGTTTACCTCCGAAATCTCGCAACCTCCGATATCCCGATATCGGGTTTCCCTGGGTGGTACTGAATTCATAGATTTTCCTAGCATATTTCGAGATAATAATGTTATATCATCTATACCTTCATATTTCGAAATTAAAAAACAAAACAAAACGGAATCTCCTATTATCTATTACAAATATAACAAACCTATCCGTAATACTATATTTAATTTCAATAAATTAGTCTCTGATCTTGATATTGAAACCAGTTCCCCTGATTCTTGAGATTGTAAAGAGTCTAAATTTTGTTATCAACCAGCGAGTCATATTGTTACTGGTAATTTGAAGATAAAAACTTTTTCACAAATTCGTTCAGTTATTTCAAAGGGACCTAAACATAGATTCCCAGCCCACATTGACTTCAATAAATGTCGGAAAACAATTGCCAGTGCTTTAAATGATTATTGTACGCGTTGGTGTAAACGATAGCTTGTTGAGTCTAATGCTTTAAATAATTGGAAATTAAAGATTTTTAATATCATTGATGAACATGTGTTATTTTATTCTAATAACCTTGATCTTCTCCCTCTTAAGCTTAAATTATCCTTTTGATATTTGAAACAAGGTATCCAAGAATTTCATTGGAAGTATGTTTTGGCTCCAGCTGTTACAGCTGCTAATAATGTTGTTGTTGTGTGACGACTTCATTATATCAATACTCTAATACACGAACTTAGTAGTGCTGCTAAGTTTGCAGTGGGTATTAAAGAAAACCAAGACAAATTCCTACGTTATATTGGTTATGGAAACTTCATAAACAACCTTATTAAGCACGTTTCATTGCAAATTCTATTTCATGCACGACCACCTTTTTGTCCAAACTGCTAACTTCATGCCTTACTGCTGTCAAAAACATTGGATTAGATATTATGATACTGTTTACGAAAGGGGCGGAATTAACTATTTTTGGTCAATTAAAAATTCCAATGAAGTTCTCAATAAATTTAAATCTAAAACTATTAAGGCTTCTAAATTGTCTACATGTGTTTTTTTCTACACTGTTTACTACGTTACCTCATCATCTTATAAAAGATAAATTATTGATTTAATTAACTGAACGTTTATTCGGGAGAATACCAAATATTTGGCTTGCAACGAAGAATGTGCCTTTTTTTACTTCTGATGTATACAAGAATAACAATTCATGGTCTGTCAAAAAAGTCTGTGATGCCCTTGTTTATTTTTTGGATAATATTTTCATCAGGTCTGGAACTAAACTTTATAGGCAAACTTTGGTATTCCGATGGAACTGATTGTTCTCCTCTTATTGCAGATTTGTTTCTTTTTTGTTATGAAAGAGATTTCATGAAGTCTCTCTCACGGGAAAATTAGGCTGACATTACTGAGGTTTTCATTTCCTCTTCAAGATACCTTGATAATTTATTAAATAATGACAATATTTACTTTGACTAAATGGTAGACTGCATATACCCTACTGAACTTCAATTAAATAAAACCAATTCTCCCGATGCTGAGGCACCTTTTTTAGATTTTAATCTATGTATATCCAATGGTATAGTTTCCACCAAAATTTATGATAAAAGGGACGATTTTGATGTAGTCAATTTCCCTTTTCTGGATGGCGATGTTCCCCGGCGTACCTCATATGGGGTATACTTATCTCAACTTATTAGATTCGTCAGAGCTTCTTCAAATCTTAGTGACTTTAACTACCATAATAAAGCCCTTACTACCAAACTTCTTAGGCAGGGCTATCGTTATTTTAAACTTCGTAAGGCGTTTTCGAAATTTTATCGCAGACACAGTGCCTATTTAGAAAAATATAACGTCAGTCTGAAAACACTTCTGCAACAAGGTATCTCGGAACCAGAATTTTACGGTGACTTGGTGTACAGATTTAGAAAAATTGTGGGAAAATCTAACTTTTCGGAGCAATTCAGAAAACTAATTAACCGTTATAAAAGGATTGGCTATAGCCTGGATATTATGCGGCAGACTGCACTCCTAGTTATCAGCCCAATCAATGTTGTTGTCTATGCTTCACTCTTTTAAGTGCGCGAAGGCGGTTCGGGCCTCAGACTTAATGACGGCCTCTTCGTAAACCTTTAACTAGTGGGTTGGGGCTTGACAATATGTCTTTGGCTTGGCCTGCCATGGTTCAACTATTGGTTTTCAATTACTCTGACACACAGTGGAATTAGCCATGAGTACTCGTCTTGTTTATCATAGTGATTAATTTGATTTTTATGTTTTCACTGTGGTGCATTGACTGAATTGGGAGCCTTTATGCGAACCGACTTTTTGATGTATTTCTATATTAAGAGTAGCATCTGGACCCAGGATGAAGTTGGCCGGCTGTAAAAGTGCTTTAAACTGCCGTTTATTCTACTGACCGTTCTAAGGCGGTGGCCCCGTTGTTAGAATTACTCTTTATTGCTTTGTGGTTTATTCTACGAGGCCATTTGTTTTAAGTCTTACATTGTTTTATTTTGTTCTTGTGTTTTTCAGTCCATAGCATTGCGATTAGCTCGCTTGGGGAGAGAGCTAATCTTAGTGCTTTTCGTACGTTTGTTCTTGTTTGCGATTGTTTGATTTTGTCTGTTTTCTCTTCCTCTTGGTGTTTGGGATGGGTTGCGGCTTGTAATTGTAGCACTCCCTTGACTTTTTTCTTACCTTTCTTTCAAACATTTTAGCGTATATGGAAATGACGGCCAGTTTAATCGACGGACCGCCACAGTTTTAAGCAATTTTTCGTTCCACCAACCAAAGCAGGCTCCATATGAAATTGAAGTAAATAAATAAATGGCCCAGCGGTATTTAGCTAATGTTGAGGTTTTACGGCCCAGTCAACCCAAAGGGGTCATGTCGAACGCGATCAGTTTACCTAACCACACTTTTACCGGTCAGGCTTAGTCCTTTAAATGATTAACCAGTATTGTGAACATTTTTACGCCAGAAACTGACTTGCCCTTCTTGAATTAACGGAAGGAACAGAATGACCGTAGAAAAAATTTCATGGTCAAATCTCCACCCGGTTGGGGGGGGGGGGGGGAGGGACGGGGGGACACGCAATCTCCTGATCACCAGTTGGATGCGCATCCAAGTGAGCCACCGATGCTGGCTATATGTATGATATATATAGGGACCCATCCCCCATAAATATCAACCATTAAATTACATGTGTCGCCAAGATTGCACTTAACAAAGCAGGAACAGGTAAGTAAACATCAAGAAAAGGAAGATCCTACAAAAAAGAGTCCAAGGAGATAACATATTTACCCTAAATAGTCGGACGCCTAACAACACTTGCCCTTTAGTTTAAAACTGATTTCTAAAAGGAATGACCCATGAAACCAATAAACACACTCACAAAACTAAAGACAATATACTACTAGCATGTCTAAAACTTAGCTGGATGAGTTTGTAATAGTGTAATCAGAGCTGAAAAGATAATCGATTAACGGTCCTGCCATTGCGATCGATAATCGATTAGTAATCACTGAAGATTGGGTCATAATTTTACCTGTCTGTCTGAGAATGACTCTTACCATATGTTGTATACCGTATGTATTTGATCTGACAGGCTTGAGCAAACAGTGTAGACCCAGATGAGACGCCGCAAACGCGGTCTACACTGTTTGCCACTCATCCAGCTATTTTAGACACAACATTGGGTTCTAAATTGTACTTATTCAAATTTTAGATTAAGTATGGTAAGGAGTTGAGATGTCTGAATACTAAGGGTAAATATGGTAAAGTAACAGGCAGAAACCGAATGACCGATTATTAGCAAATCTGTAACGATAATCATTTTTATGGAATTTATCGATCAATTAATCGATTATCCGATCAATTGTGCCAGCCTTACTATTCAGCCTAACAAATATGTCTTCAGACACGCACTGAAGCACATTCACCAAAAATCAGTGTGTCTGTACAAAATTGCAAGCAATACGTACGTTTCTTTGCCTTTTTAATTTTGAAATCTGGTATTAATGTTTGTACACCGAAAGGTAAGAAACTGATAAAATGTCAGGATTTTTTCAGTCCCCTTTTCTTCAGGACAAATGATTAGATCATGTCAACTGTCGATGGATAGTGATATTATTGATGGCTGCTGGGGAACTGATAGAGATGATTATATTTAATTTCAGTCTGAAAATGATTGCCTCATGTCACTAAATCAAATGATTAGTAGAAGGCGTACAGAAACTACCAAAAAAATCTGTTTATACTAGAAAATGTATGAAAATTGAATCATGAGGATCCTTAATCGCTCACCTGAGTCACTTGTAGCCTCTAGTGCACATACAGATTTAAGAAATATGACCTAATGACCTAGGTTTTGACCCACATGACCAATATTGACCAAGATATAAGAACAAACGTTCTGGTGGTTTCATGAAAATCAGTTCAAAACTGTAGCCCAGATTTTTTTTTTTAATCTGACCTAGTGACTTAATGTTTGACCCGACTTACCCATACTCAAACATGACTGAGATCTCATCAGGATAACCATTCTGATGAAGTAACGAGAAGATTGAAGCAAAAGTGTGGCTTCTTAAGTTCATCCAAGGTTTTAAAAAAATTGACCTATTGACCTACTTTAAAACCTGACATAACACCCATATTCACATTGAATCAAGATATCATCAAGATAAATATTCTGATTAAGTTTCATGAAGATTGAAGCAAAATTGTGGCCTTTAGAAGCACACAAGCTTTTAACAAAATCTGATCTAGAGAACTAGTTTTTTACTCCACATGAAACAAATTTGAACTTGTCAAAGACGAGCGTAAAGTTAGCATCTGGTTCACGGTTCATTATTCACGGTTCAGGATTCAGCGTCTGGTTCAGTATTCAGGGTATTATTCAAAATATGACCTGCAGCGTCTGGTTCAGGATTCAGCGTACCCAGGGTATTATTCAGCGTCTGGTTCAGTATTCAGGGTATTATTCAAAATACGACCTGCAGCGTCTGGTTCAGGATTCAGCGTATTATTCAAAAATGTCCAGGGTATTATTCAGCGTCTGCTTCACGATTCAGGTTATTATTCAAAATACGACCTGCAGCGTCTGGTTCAGGATTCAGTGTATTATTAAAAAATGTCCAGGGTATTATTCAGCGTCTGGTTCAGTATTCAGGGAATTATTCAAAATACGATATGCAGCGTCAGGTTCAGGATTCAGCGTATTATTCAAAAATGTCCAGGGTATTATTCAGCGTCTGATTCAATATTCAGGGTATTATTCAAAATACGATCTGCAGCGTCTGGTTCAGGAATCAGGGTATTATTAAAATATGTCCAGGGTATTATTCAGCGTCTGGTTCAGTATTCAGGGTATTATTCAAAATACGACCTGCAGCGTCGGGTTCAGGATTCAGCGTATTATTAAAAAATGTCCAGGGTATTATTCAGCGTCTGGTTCACGATTCAGGGTATTATTCAAAATACGACCTGCAGCATCTGATTCAAGATTCAGCGTATTATTAAAAAATGTCCAAGGTATTATTCAGCGTCTGGTTCACGATTCAGGGTATTATTCAAAATACGACCTGCAGCGTCTGGTTCAGGATTCAGCGTATTATTAAAAAATGTCCATGGTATATTATTCAGCGTCTGGTTCAGTATTCAGGGTATTATTCAAAATACGACCTGCAGCATCTGGTTCAGGATTCAGCGTATTATTCAAAAAATGTCCAGGGTATTATTCAGCGTCTGGTTCAGTATTCAGGGTATTATTCAAAATACGACCTGCAGCGTCTTATTCAGGATTCAGCGTATTATTAAAAAATGCCCAGGGTATTATTCAGCGTCTGGTTCAGTATTCGGGGTATTATTCAAAATAGGACCTACGGCTTCTGGTTCAGGATCCAGCGTATTATTAAAAATATCCAGGGTATTATTCAGCGTCTGGTTCAGTATTCAGGGTATTATTTAAAATATGACCTGCAGCGTCTGGTTCAGGATTCAGCGTATTATTGAAAAATGTCCAGGGTATTATTCAGCGCCTGGTTCAGTATTCAGGGTATTATTCAAAATACGACCTGCAGCTTCTGGTTCAGGATTCAGCATATTATTCAGAAATGTCCAGGGTATTATTCAGCGTCTGGTTCAGTATTCAGCGTATTATTCGGGGTATTATTCAAAATACGACTAGCGTATTATTCGGCGTCTGGTCCAGGATTCAGGGTATTATTAATAATGTCCAGGGTATTATTCAGCGTCTTGTTCAGTATTCAGCAGTATTATTCAGGAAATTATTCAAAATACGACCAGCGTATTATTCAGCGCCTGGTTCAGGACTCAGGGTATTATTCAAAAAAATTCCAGGGTATTATTCAGCGTCTGGATTATTAAAAAATGGCTAGGGTATTATATCGCGTCTGGTTCAGTATTCAGCATGTTTAAGGGTTCAGCGTACGCAGTTAAAACTGATGTTTATGCTACATGTACTGTTTTATTTGGCAATTGCCATTAATTCTTGAATTACCTTCGTATATAGGTATAGGTATAGTTACGGGTATATGCATCAGCGATAAGTATTGTTGTAGTGATAATGCATCTTATGTTTTTATAAGCGTAGCTTGATAAAGTGTTGAAAATCCGTGCTCGATATATGAACTTCGAAAAAAAAATCAAACGTAACGATTTCCGATATTTTTTATTGACTCAGGACTAAATCAAAGGTTCAAACTTTAGTTCCGGATTTCAAAATATGCCAGTTCAAATTTCAGTTCACGATGCATGGTTGAAATTAGGATTCAAACTGAACAAAATCAGAGTTCAGTCCATGATTAAGGAAACACTACAAGATTCTAAATTTAGTGTAGTTCTTGATTCAGTCTACGGAGCAGGAATTAATCAGTTCAAGATTCGGTTCGCGGTTTGGATAAAGTTCAGAATTCAGTCAGTGTTTAAGCATTGACTTTAAGCTGCAAACGTAATCACATAATTATTCAGTTAATATAGTTTTATGCGTCGTCCTTTCACGAGACCATATTGTAGACTAAGTTCCTCATTTCCTCGAATTGTTTACTCCATGTCTCTTGATCTACGTCGGTTGATGTGTGCTCAGAGGGGGATGTGCTTGGCTTGCCGGGTTTTGCCAATCAACTGTTTCGGTTTTACACTTTTGAGGTTTAGATACACTGACGACGTTTTAATAACAGAAAGCTTCAGTGTCACTAAACTTTGTATAGTTGCGCTTATATTGCAAACCACTGTGTCGGTATCTCTGCCGGTGGATGTTTCCTTCGTCCCCTAAGATATCATCTGCTCAGAATCAGTTCCTAAGTGCTGATGTTGATACTGCGGTGTTAACGTCAGTACGTAAGTACTGAATTAAATTACTATATTATACCTTAACATTTGCAGTAGTACAACTTCTAAATTCTTCTAAAACTAAGCTTGATTTGTCATAGTGACATGTATCTTAGCGGATTTGTTCGCCTTTTTTACGTTGAGTTTACCTGTTGCAGGTTTCGCTGCCTGGGACACTCTCCTTGCTGAAGCCCGGGATTGCCGCGGTGCGAGGGCCATGCTGGCTGAGGTGGCACGGTTGGGGACGCACTTTAATCGATCGGTAGGCGTCTCTAACCTGATGTCTGCGGTTGGAGTTTCTCATGATTTACGTCGATTGATGTGTGCTCGGAGGGGGATGTGCTTCGCTTGCCGGGTCTTGCCAATCCTGATTTTCGGTTACAAACTTTTGAGCCTCTGTGTCGCTAAATTTGGTACAGTTACGCTTATATTGCTCTTGTTTGACAGCTAGTGGAGTCTGCCAACCACGGAAATACTAAGGATATAAGTAAAATAAGAACTATCGATGGTTTATATACCTTTCTTTTGACAAAGCGCAAACTATTGTGGTGTATATAACAGGCATACGTAAAATCAGAGAGATGGACGGACGGAATTTATATCAACAATCTGGATGAAGTAATTTGGTGGGCTGAAAATTTAAGAAGGGTGTGGCATTTTAATTTATTCCTAATTTTGTTTTCAGGTAAAAATAAAAATATCAATTTGTCATCTGCTGTATATGCCTGTAGAGTGGTAAAGGTTAGATAACCATAAGTTCGGACTGAAAAAAAGTATGGAACACAAGATTTACTTAAAATTATTGATGTCAGGAAGTTACAAATACTGTAACGGAAGATAGGCAATTATGATAAATTGCCTATCTGGCAAAATTGGTAACTTCCTTACACTAGCAAAGCTTGTCACACCAGCTACAGATGACATTCTAAGAAAAAAAAAATTTCAGAGAAAACAAGGCTCAACACTACATGTAAATCCTCTATTAAACAGACAATTTACATGAAATATCAAGAAATATAAAGAACAATTCTGATAGTGCCTCAAGGGTTAACGTTTTTTTCTGTCCAAATATTAGATAATCTATGATAATATCACTGCTGCATATTTCATAGACCTTGTTCTGTCCTGGTTTCCATGGTTGTGTCAGTGTCCTGACGTTGCAACTCGAATGGATTTCAATAAATAGCTCCCATTGTCTACCAAATAAGTTGCAGTCGAGTAGTTTAACTGCAACACTTAGCATGCTGAGTAAAAATTTTCAGATGGAGTTTTGAAATATTTTTCTTATATTCACCAGAAAATAGGCTTTGGCATTTCATGCAAACTGTGTCCAGAAAATTTGCATGAAAAGCCAAATCTTGTTTCTATGAAAAATCAGAAATATGTCCTCAATTTATCTCTGCTAAAATTAGTCCAGAGAGAGTGGTAAAGAAAGGTTAAAATGATATTTTAGCCTTATACCTTTTTGCACTTAAACAGCAATAAAATGCTTTTTTATTTTCTCATCTGGATCTACCCTGTTTGCACAGTATCTGTTTTGATCTGCAGAGATGAAAAGGTTACGGTGAACAGAGATACATCTCAACGCTCTCCTCCCTTTCAAAGGGAGACCATTCAAGCGGAACAGAACCTTTCCTGGTTTATAAACCCAATTTAAAAAGGGGGCTATTCTGATCAGATAATATGTTCCTTCCATTTAGAGTAGCCCTGTATGAGAAGAGAGGTAATTACTTTCTCGCCAAAGTGGCCTCACGTGGACTCCCTTGGAGATGCATCCAATCAACTTGAATGAACCTGGTCGCTGATATCACGATCCACAATAGGGAATAATTCCTTACTGCGAACAGCCAAGAAAAAAGCCCTAACCCTAATCCCTGTCCAGCCCCTACTTACCCCACCCCTAACCCCTAACCCTATCACTAACCCTAACCCTAGCTGAAAATCATTAGAATTAACCGCAATCCCTAAAGTAACCGCAATACTTAGCCACGGCCTCTCACCCTGGCCCCAGCCCGAAACCCTAACCCTGCCGAGCCCAAACCCTAACCCTAGCTACAAAACACTGCAATTAACCGCAACCCCAGAATTAACCCCAAGGCTCAGCCTAAGCCGCTAACCCTAGCCCCAACCTCTAACACTACCCCTGTCCAGCCCCTACTCACCCCAGCCCTAACCCCTAAAGCTAACCCTAACCTATCGCTAACCCTAACCCTAACCCTAGGTGAAAATCATTATAATTCACACAGCCCCTTAACTAACCGCAACTCTTAGCCACCGCCTCTCACCATTACCCCTAACCCTATCCCCAGCCTCTACTACCCCTGTCCAGCCCCTACTTACCTCAGCCCTAACCCGTAATCCTAACCCTAACCTATCACTAGCCCTAACCCTAGGTAAAAATCATTAGAATTAACCGCAACCCCTAAACTAACCGCAACGCTTAGTCACCCTGGCCCTAGCCCAAAATCATCACCGTGCCCAGACTAACCCTAACCGTGCTAAAAAACACTGGAATTAACCGCTACTCCAGAAATAACAGCAAGGCTCAACAGAAGCACCTAACCCTAGCTCCAGCCTCTAACACTACCCATGTCTAGCCCCTACTCACCCCGGCCCTAACCCCTAACCCTAACCCTAATCTATCACTAACCCTAACCCTAGCTGAAAATCATTAGAATTAACCGCAAGCCCTAAACTATCCGCAAAACTTAGCAGCAGCGTCTAACCCTAGCCCCAGCCCAAAACACTTACCCTGCCCAGCCCCAACCCTAGCTACAAAACATTGGAATTAACCGCAACCCCAAAACTAACCGCAAGGCTCAGCCGAAGACGCTAACCCTAGCCCCAGCATCTAACACTACCCCTATCCAGCTCCTACTAACCCCAGATCTAACCCCTGACCCTAACCCTAGCTCTAACCCATTTAAAATAAACCACAACCATTAAACTAACTGCAACTCTTAGCCACAGCCTCTAACCCTGACCCCAGCCCAAAACACTCACCCTGACCAGCCCTAACAACCATAGCTACAAAACATTGGAATTAACCACGACCCCAAAACTAACCGCGTCTTAGACACACACTCACACTCCAGCCCCAACCCCAAACACTCACCCTGCATAGCCCCAAGGTTGAGGCTACCCTTACCCTAGGGTAACCTTTACCCTAACCCATCCTAGAAGATATCAGAATAAACCGCGAACCATAAAATAACCGCAAGCTTTAGCAGCAGCCTCCTACCCTAACCCCAGCCCCTACCACTAGCCCTGTCAAGCCCCTACTACTTTAGCATTAACCCTTACCCTAACCTATCACTAACCCTAACCCTAACCCTAGGTACAAAACATTAGAATTAACCGCAACCCTAAAACTAACCGCAAGTCTTAGACACACCCTCTCAACCTAGCCCCAGCCCCAAACACTCACCCTGCATAGCCCCTGGGCTGGGGTTACCCTAACCCTAGGTTTATCCTAACCCTAACCCTAGTTAAAAGTCATCAGAATTAACCGCGACCCCCAAACTAACCGCAACCTAAAGCCTTCAACCCTAGCCCCAGTCCTAACATTCACCCTGTCAAGCCCTTACTATCCTAGGCCTAACCACTAGCCCTAACCTATCGCTTAGCCTAACCCCAGCCCTATGCATGAAACATTAGAATTAAACACTATCCCAAAACTAACCGCAAAGTCTCAGACACACTTTCCCGCCCTAGCCCCAGCCGCAAAGACTGTCCCTGCATAGCCACGGTGTTGGGACTACTCTAACCCTAGGATAACCCTAACTCTAGCTGCAAGGCATCAGAATTAACCACAACCTCAAAACTAACCGCAACCTTTAGTGGCAGCCTCAAACACTAACCCTGTCAAGCCCCTACTACCCTTGCCCTAACCCTAAATTCTAACCTTAACTTATCACAAACACTAACCCTAACCCTAGCTGCAAAACATTAGAATTAACTGTAACCCCAAAACTAACCCCAAGAGACACACACACTCACCGTAGCCCCAGTCCTAAATACACACCCTGCATAGCCCTAGGATTTGGGCGTCCCTATCCCTAGGGTTACACTAACCCTAACCCTAGCTGTCACTCCAAAACTAACCGCAAGTCTTAGACACACCATCTCACGCTAGCCCCAGCCAAAACACCCTGCACTGCCCCTGGGTTGGGGTTACCCTAACCCTAGGTTTATCCTAACCCTAACCTAACCCTAGTTGAAAGAGGTCAGAATTAACCGCAACCCCAAAACTAACCACAACCTTTAGCTACAGCCTCCAACCTTAGCCCTAACACTAATCCTGTCAAGCCCCTACTACCCTAGCCCTAATCCCTAAACCTAATATAACCTAACCTATCACTAACCCTAACCCTAGCCCCAGGTACGAAACATTAGAATCCACCGCAATCCCAAAACTAACCGCGTTTCAGACACACCCTCTCATCCTAGCCCCAGCCGCGAAGACTCTCCCTGCCTAGCCCTAGTGTTGGGCTACCCTAACGCTAAAGTTACACTAACCCTAAACCTAACCCTAGCTAGAAGACATCAGAATTAACCGCAACCCAAAAACTAACCGAAAACTTTAGCGGCAGCCTCCAACCCTAGCACCAGCCCCTAACACTAACCCTGTTAAACCCCTACTACCATAGCCTCAAACCCTAACCTTTACCCTTACCCTAACCCATCACTTACACTAGCCATAACCCTAGCTACGAAACATTATAATTAACCGCAATCCAAAAACTAACCGCAAGTCTTACACACACATTCACCCTAGCCTCAGTCCCAAACACTCACCCTGCATAGCCCCTGGTGTGGAGCTACCCTAACCCTAGAATAGAACGTCTCCCCGTGCTTTACCATAGTGCAGATTATATTTCATTTCCTTTGGGATCATTGGACCCATTGTGGTATATTTGAAAATGGAGTTCTGCTCGTATACGTTAGAGGGCGTAAGCAGTGCTGCAAACTTCATTACTGCTCATGAAGAGACTCAATAAAACCGAGACTCCCATTTTCTAATCCGTAGTGTGTTTTTTGTTTCCAAAGGCAATCTTTTTGACGTTTATTTAACCTAACCCTAACCTCAACCCTAGCTACAAGGCATCAGAATTAACCGCAACCCCAAAACTAACCGCAACGTTCAGCGGCAGCCTTCAACCCTAGCCCCAGCACCTAACACTAGTCCTGTCAAGCCCCTACTACCCTAGCCCTAACCTATCACTAATCCTAACCCTAACTCTAGGTACAAAACATTAGAATTAACCGCATCCCCAAAACTAACCGCAAGCTTCAGTGGCAGCCTCTAACCCTAGCCCCAGCCTCTAACACTAACCCTGTACAGCCCCTGCAAACCCTAGCCCTAACCCTTAACCCTAACCTATCACTAACCCTAACCCTACCCTAGCTACAAAACATTAGAACTAACCGCAACCCCTAAACTAAACGCAACACAGCCGCAGCCTCTAACTCTAGCGCTAGCCCCTAACTCTAATCCTATCTAGTCCCTACTAACCCTTACCCAAATCCCTAACACTACTAACCCTAACTCATACACCTAACATCACCCCGGGCTAGGCGCAACAGCCTGACTGAGATTTACCCTAACCGTAACTCTTAGCTGCTGCCACAAAAAAATACCCTAACCCTGACCTTACCTAACCCTAAACCTAATTCTAACACTCAGAGATCCCTAACCTACTCATATGTAATATTGAGTAACTGGCCAATTACACAGCACCGTTACCCTAACCCTAGCCCTGAATATTACGCGTGCGGTTAAGAAACATCTGTCGTTTCAGTGGTCGAAACCACTCTTAAGAGTACGCGTAATGGGGACCCCCATGTTTATTTGTTTAAAAAATGAATTACTCCCGGGGCTTCCCGCTGCTTCAGCGATATTCAGACCGATAAAGACGGGGGCGGGGGCGAGGGGGGAGTGGCGGGGGAGTGGCGGGGGTGGGGGCAGATTTTGAACTCCCGGGACTTCCCAGCTGCTTCAGCGCCATTGAGCCCGGACAGACCAGGCGGGGGACACTCCCGGAGCTTCCCCGCTTCTTCAGCGATGTTGTGACCGGGTACGTTGGGTCTTCAACCCAATTTCGGGTGCGATTTTGGACCAGGAATATCCCCGCTGCTTTAGCGCTATTGAGTCCGTACAGGCCTGGTGGCGACACGCTCGGGCTTCCACGCTACTTGAGCGATGTTGGGACCGAGGGCACTGGATCTTTTGAAATCAATTTTGGTATATGTGGTTAATTCAGAGCAATTTTCGACGGTTTATTTTGGAATAAAATGCAAACTTAGTCGTTTTTTTGTGTGGTTACTTCTGGGCAATTTTGGACTCCCGGGACTTCCCTGCTGCTTGAGCGCCATTGAGCCCGGACAGGCCGGGCTGGGATATCCTCTGGGCTTCCCAGCTTCTTGAGCGATGTTGAGACCGGGCATATGCTGAATCCTGAACCAGTCGCTGAATAATAACCTGGGCATTTTTTAATAATATGCTGAATACTGAACCAGACGCTGAATAATACCCTGGACAATTTTTAATAATACGCTGAATCCTGAACCAGACGCTGAATAATACCCTGGGCATTTTTAATAATACGCTGAATCCTGAACCAGACGCTGCAGATCGTATTTTAAATAATACCCTGAATACTGAACCAGACGCTGAATAATACCCTGGACATTTTTTCAATAATACGCTAAATCCTGAACCAGACGCTGCAGGTCGCGTTTTGAATAATACCCTGAATACTAAACCAGACGCTGAATAATACCCTGGACATCATTTAATTATACGCTGAATCTTGAACCAGACGCTGCAGATCGTATTTTGAATAATACCCTGAATACTGAACAAGACACTGAATAATACCCTGGATATTCTTGAATAATACGCTGAATCCTGAACCAGATGCTGCAAGTCGTATTTTGAATAAAACCCTGAATACTGAACCAGACGCTGAATAATACCCTGGACATTTTTTAATAATATGCTGAATACTGCACCAGCCGCTGCAGGTCGTATTTTGAATAATAGCCTGAATACTGAACCAGACGCTGAATAATACCCTGGACATTTTTTAATTGTACGCTGAATCCTGAACCAGACGCTGCAGGTCGTATTTTGAATAAAATTCTGAATACTGAACCAGAAGGTGAATAGTACCCTGGACATTTTTTAATAATACGCTGAACACTGAACCAGACGCTGCAGGTCGTATTTTGAATAATATCCTGAATAATGAACCAGACGGCTGAATAATACCCTGGACATTTTTTAATAATACGCTGAATCTTGAACCAGACGCTGCAGGTCGTATTTTGAATAATACCCTGAATACTGAACTAGACGCTGAATAATACCCTGGATATTTTTAATAATACGCTGAATCCTGAAGCAGACGCTGCAGGTCGTATTTTGAATAATGCCCTGAATACTGAACCTGACGCTGAATAATACCCTGGACATTTTTTAATAATACACTGAATCCTGAACCAGACGCTGCAGGTCGTATTTTGAATAATATCCTGAATCGTAAACCAGACGCTGAATAATACCCTGGACATTTTTTGAATAATACGCTGAATCCTGAACCTGACGCTGCAGGTCGTATTTTGAATAATACCCTTAATCGTGAACTAGACGCTGAATAATACGCTGGACATTTTTTAATAAATACGCTGAATCCTGAACCAGACGCTGCAAATCGTATTTTGAATAATACCCTGAATACTGAACAAGACACTGAATAATACCCTGGATATTCTTGAATAATACGCTGAATCCTGAACCAGATGCTTCAGGTCGTATTTTGAATAAAACCCTGAATACTGAACCAGACGCTGAATAATACCCTGGACATTTTTTAATAATATGCTGAATACTGCACCAGCCGCTGCAGGTCGTATTTTGAATAATAGCCTGAATACTGAACCAGACGCTGAATAATACCCTGGACATTTTTTAATTATACGCTGAATCCTGAACCAGACGCTGCAGGTCGTATTTTGAATAATACCCTGAATACTGAACTAGACGCTGAATAATACCCTGGATATTTTTTATAATACGCTGAATCCTGAACCAGACGCTGCAGGTCGTATTTTGAATAATACCCTGAATACTGAACTAGACGCTGAATAATACCCTGGATATTTTTAATAATACGCTGAATCCTGAAGCAGACGCTGCAGGTCGTATTTTGAATAATGCCCTGAATACTGAACCTGACGCTGAATAATACCCTGGACATTTTTTAATAATACGCTGAATCCTGAACCAGACGCTGCAGGTCGTATTTTGAATAAAACCCTGAATCGTAAACCAGACGCTGAATAATACCCTGGACATTTTTTTAATAATACGCTGAATCCTGAACCTGACGCTGCAGGTCGTATTTTGAATAATACCCTTAATCGTGAACCAGACGCTGAATAATACGCTGGACATTTTTTAATAAATACGCTGAATCCTGAACCAGACGCTGCAAATCGTATTTTGAATAATACCCTGAATACTGAACAAGACACTGAATAATACCCTGGATATTCTTGAATAATACGCTGAATCCTGAACCAGATGCTGCAGGTCGTATTTTGAATAAAACCCTGAATACTGAACCAGACGCTGAATAATATCCTGGACATTTTTTAATAATATGCTGAATACTGCACCAGCCGCTGCAGGTCGTATTTTGAATAATAGCCTGAATACTGAACCAGACGCTGAATAATACCCTGGACATTTTTTAATTATACGCTGAATCCTGAACCACACGCTGCAGGTCGTATTTTGAATAAAATTCTGAATACTGAACCAGAAGGTGAATAGTACCCTGGACATTTTTTAATTATACGCTGAATCCTGAACCACACGCTGCAGTTCGTATTTTGAATAAAACTCTGAATACTGAACCAGAAGGTGAATAGTACCCTGGACATTTTTTAATAATACGCTGAACACTGAACCAGACGCTGCAGGTCGTATTTTGAATAATATCCTGAATAATGAACCAGACGGCTGAATAATACCCTGGACATTTTTTAATAATACGCTGAATCTTGAACCAGACGCTGCAGGTCGTATTTTGAATAATACCCTGAATACTGAACTAGACGCTGAATAATACCCTGGATATTTTTAATAATACGCTGAATCCTGAAGCAGACGCTGCAGGTCGTATTTTGAATAATGCCCTGAATACTGAACCTGACGCTGAATAATACCCTGGACATTTTTTAATAATACGCTGAATCCTGAACCAGACGCTGCAGGTCGTATTTTGAATAATATCCTGAATCGTAAACCAGACGCTGAATAATACCCTGGACATTTTTTGAATAATACGCTGAATCCTGAACCTGACGCTGCAGGTCGTATTTTGAATAATACCCTTAATCGTGAACCAGACGCTGAATAATACGCTGGACATTTTTTAATAAATACGCTGAATCCTGAACCAGACGCTGCAAATCGTATTTTGAATAATACCCTGAATACTGAACAAGACACTGAATAATACCCTGGATATTCTTGAATAATACGCTGAATCCTGAACCAGATGCTGCAGGTCGTATTTTGAATAAAACCCTGAATACTGAACCAGACGCTGAATAATACCCTGGACATTTTTTAATAATATGCTGAATACTGCACCAGCCGCTGCAGGTCGTATTTTGAATAATAGCCTGAATACTGAACCAGACGCTGAATAATACCCTGGACATTTTTTAATTATACGCTGAATCCTGAACCACACGCTGCAGGTCGTATTTTGAATAAAACTCTGAATACTGAACCAGAAGGTGAATAGTACCCTGGACATTTTTTAATAATACGCTGAACACTGAACCAGACGCTGCAGGTCGTATTTTGAATAATATCCTGAATAATGAACCAGACGGCTGAATAATACCCTTGACATTTTTTTAATAATACGCTGAATCTTGAACCAGACGCTGCAGGTCGTATTTTGAATAATACCCTGAATACTGAACTAGACGCTGAATAATACCCTGGATATTTTTTAATAATATGCTGAATCCTGAAGCAGACGCTGCAGGTCGTATTTTGAATAATGCCCTGAATACTGAACCTGACGCTGATAATACCCTGGACATTTTTTAATTATACGCTGAATCCTGAACCAGTCGCTGCAGGTCGTATTTTGAATAATATCCTGAATCGTAAACCAGACGCTGAATAATACCCTGGACATTTTTTGAATAATACGCTGAATCCTGAACCTGACGCTGCAGGTCGTATTTTGAATAATACCCTTAATCGTGAACCAGACGCTGAATAATACGCTGGACATTTTTTAATAAATACGCTGAATCCTGAACCAGACGCTGCAGGTCGTATTTTGAATAATACCCTGAATCGTAATACCCTGAATACTGAACTGGACGCTGAATAATACCATCGTCATTTTTAATAATACGCTGAATCCTGAAACAGACGCTGAATAATACCCTGAACATTTTTTAATTATACGCTGAATCTTGAACCAGACGCTGCAGATCGTATTTCGAATAATACCCTGAATACTGGACAAGACACTGAATAATACCCTGGATATTCTTGAATAATACGCTGAATCCTGAACCAGATGCTGCAGGTCGTATTTTGAATAAAACCCTGAATACTGAACCAGATGCTGAATAATACCCTGGACATTTTTTAATAATATGCTGAATACTGCACCAGCCGCTGCAGGTCGTATTTTGAATAATAGCCTGAATACTGAACTAGACGCTGAATAATACCCTGGACATTTTTTAATAATACGCTGAATCCTGAACCACACGCTGCAGGTCGTATTTTGAATAAAACTCTGAATACTGAACCAGAAGGTGAATAGTACCCTGGACATTTTTAATAATACGCTGAACACTGAACCAGACGCTGCAGGTCGTATTTTGAATAATATCCTGAATAATGAACCAGACGACTGAATAATACCCTGGACATTTTTGAATAATACGCTGAATCTTGAACCAGACGCTGCAGGTCGTATTTTGAATAATACCCAGAATACTGAACAAGACGCTGAATAATACCCTGGATATTTTTTAATAATACGCTGAATCCTGAAGCAGACGCTGCAGGTCGTATTTTGAATAATGCCCTGAATACTGAACCTGACGCTGAATAATACCCTGGACATTTTTTAATAATACGCTGAATCCTGAACCAGACGCTGCAGGTTGTATTTTGAATAATATCCTGAATCGTAAACCAGACGCTGAATAATACCCTGGACATTTTTTGAATAATACACTGAATCCTGAACCTGACGCTGCAGGTCGTACTTTGAATAATACCCTTAATCGTGAACCAGACGCTGAATAATACGCTGGACATTTTTTAATAATACGCTGAATCCTGAACCAGACGCTGCAGGTCGTATTTTGAATAATACCCTGAATCGTAATACCCTGAATACTGAACTAGACGCTGAATAATACCCTCTTCATTTTTTAATAATACGCTGAATCCTGAACCAGACGCTGAATAATACCCTGAACATTTTTTAATAATACGCTGAATCCTGAACCAGACGCTGCAGGTCGTATTTTGAATAATATCCTGAATACTGAACTAGACGCTGAATAATACCCTGGACATTTTTTAATAATACGCTGAATCTTGAACCAGATGCTGCAGGTTGTATTTTGAATAATACCCTGAATCGTGAACCAGACACTGAATAATATCATGGACATTTTTTTAATAATACGCTGAATCCTGAACCAGACGCTGCAAGTCGTACTTTAAATAATACCCTGAATCGTGAACCATTCGCTGAATAATACCCGGGACATTTTTTAATAATACGCTGAATCCTGAACCAGACGCTGCAGGTCGTATTTTGAATAATACCTTGAATACTGAACTAGATGCTGAATAATACCCTGTACATTTTTTAATAATACGCTGAATCCTGAACCAGATGCTGCAGGTCGTATTTTGAATAATACCCTGAATCGTGAGCCAGACGCTGAATAATACCCTGAACATTTTTTAATAATACGCTGAATTCTGAACCAGACGCTGCAGGTCGTATTTTGAATAATACCCTGAATCGTAAACCAGACGCTGAATAATACCCCGGACATTTTTTAATAATACGCTGAATTGTGAACCGGACGCTGCAGGTCGTATTTTGAATAATACACTGAATACTGAACCAGAAGCTTTATAATACCCTGGACATTTTTTAATAATACGCTGAACCAGACGCTGCAGGTCGTATTTTGAATAATACCCTGACTAATGAACTAGACGCTGAATAATACCCTGAACATTTTTAACAATACTCTGAATCCTGAACTAGACGCTGCAGGTCGTATTTTGAATAATACCCTGAATACTGAACTAGACGCCGCTGAATAATACCCTGGACATTTTTTGATAATACGCTGAATCCTGAACCAGACGCTGCAGGTCGTATTTTGAATAGTACCCTGAATCGTAAACCAGACGCTGAATAATACCATGGACATTTTTTTAATAATACGCTGAATCCTGACCCAGACGCTGCATTTCGCATATTGAATAATACCCAGAATCGTGAACCATTGGCTGAATAATACCTGGACATTTATGAATAATACGCTGAATCCTGAATCCAGACGCTGCAGGTCGCATTTTGAATTATACTCTGAATACTGAACTAGACGCTGAATAATACCTTGGACATTTTTTTAATAATACGCTGAATCCTGAAGCAGACGCTGCAGGTCGTATTTTGAATAATACCCTGAATCGTAAACCAGACGCTGAATAATACCCTGGACATTTTTTAATAATACGCTGAATCCTGAACCAGACGCTGCAGGTCGTACTTTGAATAATACCCTGAATACTGAACCAGACGCTGAATCCTGAACCGTGAATAATGAACCGTGAACCAAATGCTAACTTTACGCTCGTTTGACAAAGATATCATCAAGACAAACATTCTGATGAGGTTTCGTAAATTTTGAAGCAAATGTGTGGCGTCTAGGGTGCACATGAGGTTTTAATGAAATTTGACCTAGTGACCTAGGTTTTGACCTGACAAGACCGATATTCAAATTTAACTGAGATATCATCAAGATAAATATTCTGATGAAGTAACATGAAGATTGAAGCAAACCTGTAGCCTGTAGAGTGCAAACACCGTTTAAACAAAATCTGATTTAGTGAACTAGTTTTTAACCCCACATGACCCACATTTGAATTTGACCAAGATATCATCAAGACAAACATTCTGATAAGTTCCATAAAACTTGAAGTAAAACTATGGCGTCTAGAGTGTACAACAATATTTAACAAAATTTTACTTATTGACCTCATTTTTTAGCTGACATGACCCATATTCGAACTTAATCGAGATATCATCAAGAAATATTCCGATGAAAGTTCATGAAAATTGAAGCAATACTGAGTGCACACAAAGTTTTAACAAACTCTAACCTAGTGACCTAGGTTTTGATCCCACGTAACCAACATTTGAACGTGACAAAGGTATCACCGAGACAAACATTCTGATAAAGTTATGTTAAAGTCGAAGAAAAAAATCTGGCCCCTAGAGTGCACGCGTTTTTTTAAAGAAATTCGACCTCGTGACCTACTTTTTGACGCAAATAGACCCATATTCAAGTGAGTGCTTACACGATTTTAACGAAATCTAACCTAGTGACCTAGGTTTTGACGCCACATTACCCTCATTTAAACTTGAACAAGATATCATAAAAAATGAAAAACATTCTGATAAATTTTCATAAAATTTGAAGCAAAACTGAGGCGTCTAGGAAGCACACAAGACCTAAAAGAAATTTGATCTAACGACATAGTTTTTGATCTGACATGACCCTTATTTAAACCTCGTCAAAACATCATCAAGAAAAACATTCTGATGAAGTTTCATCGATTGAAACTTTATCACAAAGTTTCAAGACGATCCATTGAAAGAAGAAGCCTCGAAAGAAGCCAAGGATTTTCAATGATTTGACGTAGTGACCTAGTTCTTGAACCAACATTACCCTTTTTTGAAATTGACCTGGATATTGTTCATAAAAACATTCTGACAAAGCTTCACGATGCTCAGCTGAAAATGAAGCATCTATTGGGTACATAAGGTTTTTCTAAGATCTGATCTAGTGTTTTTATCCGACGTGGCCCATATTCGAATCATGCCTAGACTCTGTCAAAACAAATATTCTGACAAACATTTACAAATATTCATTAAAAACTGAAGCCTCTACTGTGTACACAAGGTTTTACAATACTTTTACCTAGTTTTCAAACCGACATCATCTTTATTCAAATTTATCATATATGATGTTTAAACAAACAGTCTGACGAATTTTCATAAAGATTTAATGGAAAATGAAGCCCTTGTTATATATACAAGGTGTTTCTAAGATTTGACCTTGTGACCTAGTTTTTGACCTCGCATAACCCAGTTTCGAACTAGATTTCATAAAGATAAATATTCTGGTTAAGATTCGTGAATATTGGATAAAAAGAGGGCGTACACTAGCAAAGTTGATACGACGGAACTCACGGTATCCCAAACGTTCACCTTGAGCACTTCGTTGAGCTAACAACTGTTAAACGTTTTAAGACGCTGTTATTTGATCGATCCAAGACGCTGCTGTTTGACAGTTCCAAGACGCTGTTTGATCGTTCCAAGATATTGTTTCTATTGTAGTTCTCTTCGTTTCTATGTTCCTTACTTGTGGCTTTTTCCTTGTAACCCCATATTTCTATTATCCGACACGGTCAGTCGTGGGATGTATTAACTAGATAGGTTACTGTCCTTACATAATAAACTAATTGACTACGCCACAGAATTTTTGCAATGAAAGCAGAACGAGTATGTAAGCTCACTATGTGTAAACTTATGTATATATTTCTGTACATACCTTTGTTCGAATAAAGTATAAGGCTCTCACAGTTTCTCTCCTGTAGGCTAAAGAAACAGATATAGTCTGATCGCCAGGCCAAAACGTTCGAGCATGTGCAGTGTATGTTCCATTGTTATGATCTGTCACGTGACCTGTTGCATAAGCTCGAAGAGATTTATTATAAATTCTAACACGAAGCTGGTCACCACCACGAGTTCGAGTCTTATTGTAGCCATTCCTCAAGGTTATAGAGAGTTGGACCACGTCACCAACACTATAAACTGCTCCCCTGCCTAATAAAATAGCATCAAAGACTGGATAAAATATTTACCATTCTTTAGCATGATTTCAATAATATAAATAATTGAAGATACGCAGAAAACGCCACAATGCCAAAGCACAGCCCTCCCGCGGCACCAAAAGAAGGAGCGATGAGTAACAAATTAACAAATAATGATAAAACAAAACTTAACATATGAAACCACACACACACACAAAAAGAATGCAACATGAGAATCGCATTGGAACGGTAAGAACATACAAAACTACTATTGCAGAGAGAAGGTTAAACAGTTTTACTCACGCAAAACTTTACCATTAATTCTGATGTAGTTCCAAATTACAAATATATGTTCTTTCCGCAAAGAGGTTCTCTACCTTACATGTGAAACATCACAGTGAACACGCCGTGAAATACATATAATCGAAAACACTATGAAACAAAACATTGGGCGCAGTGACGATCTTAAGCCAGCACAAGAAAACAGGTACAAACAGGACCACGATAAACCCGACCAATGACATTGATAGTCAGCCACCGACCGTCTGAAAGAGATTGAGGAAGCCTTTATTTAGTCTGAGGATCCGTGTGCAACTAAATATTAAAGAGGGAAGCAAACTTATCAAGCATAATTGGGTTAAAACTATGCATACAGTTTGCCGCATTTTGTAACTCTAAAAACAAAGAATCGGTCAGTTTCATCCACAACCAATAGTTCATTATATACACTTCGCTTTACGTCTAACAGAAATTATAGTTAAAGGGAAACCTATTCCCTTTCAGGAGAGGCAACTCTGTCAATTGTTTGTCTTTTCGTTGGTGTTGGGGGCGAGGGGTACTTTAGAAGCAAAACCTCATTGCAGAAGGGATGTAGTGTGCATGTAAGTAAACAGGATGTAAACAGCTGCCTCCTATGTAAACACGTAAATGTACCAAGTGTACACATATCAAGCCCCCTCCTAACATTTGATACTTTCACTTATAATAAATTATTTTCATACTTCAAACGATACATTTCATAGTTCACATTTTACAGTTTGACTTTAATTAAGTGCGAGGATTCGCCCGAGTAAAACTAGATTAATTCCTCACACCTCTTCCCGAATGAGTAGTTTTTTTCTTTACAGACCGTTCAAAAGCGGGTCTCTGGTTGCAGCTCGTCTTTATTTGCACACTGATTATTGCAAAAGTACTCATACCGTTTTTATTTTATGATTGCTTGTTATTCATCATTTCTTCTTTCGGTACCTTGGGATAGCTGCACTTTGAGATTGTGGTCTTTCCTGGGTACCTTCACTCATTTACGAAAACTGGCGAACAACAAACAAAATCTGTACGCTATCAAATAAACATGAGTCAAAGTAAAAATGAAATTTGATATCTATATTTCCTGTCAACCAAACTTATAAATATACAATTAAGCCAGTTTTTTTATGTTTTTTTACTTATTTTCTTCTCTGTACTAGCCTATTGCTAATAATTTACTCTGAAAGAAGAAAGACACGAAAGCTATTTAAAAGTGTAAATTGTTTGACTATTCCAGAATAGTATGTAACAAATTGAAACTTACTTAAAAGTTCAATTGACGATGTTTTTATAGACACTGTCTGGTTAATGTCCGTAATAGGCTTATCTAAAAGAGCATCAGACTCCGTTAAAAAATCTTTTCCAAGTGATGATCCGCTTTCAGACAGATCAGCGTCTTTATAAGATACGTTCTGTTGGAACCAGACACTTGAAGGGCTGTGAGGCTTACCAAGGAAGTCTGTTGATAGTACTTGCCAATAGCTGCAAAGTTTTATATAGTATAAATATTTAAGATAAACATACATCAATAACATCAAGTATTTTGCTTGTATATTGTAAGAGCTACTCTTATGGAAAAGACTTATCGCTTCCGAAATAGGGAGCATTTCTTTTCCGAGATATTAGGCCTTTTATGAAGTGAAGGGGTGGGACATGCCCCCACACCCCCGCCCCTCCCCCCCCAGGGTACCGCGGGGATCCTTTGAAACCCTCTGGCAACATTTCATATACATATCTGTCTTATCCCCAATTTTCAGAACAATCCTTCAAGTGGTTACTGAGAACTTGTCTGGACAAAATTTGGGCGGATTTCGGGATGCCCGCGTGGGATCCATTGTATCGGCCATTATGAATTTTGAAACCCTCTTGCAAAACTTCATATATATATCTATCGTGTACTCAAATTTCAGAGCAATCCGTCAAGTAGTTACTTCGTTTGGGAGACTTAATAATACCACATAGTAATAACAAGAAAAGGAGCAAAAGCAATAAATCTCCCTACTTCGTTTGGGAGACTTAAAAGAACAACAGCAAAAAACAACAGATTCTTTCTTGCTGAGATAATACAGATATGATAAGAGAAGAGAAGATACTTACCAGTTAAGAACCATTATAAATACATGAATAAAAATATGAAATCTTCTGATGTGGCACAAATTCGAGCCGGGCCACAGCATTCCCTACAAAATTGCACATAAGTGCCCAGCTAAGAGTCCGATCAGCATGCCTATTCGCGCAGCCTGATCGGGGTTTTGGCTATCCACCTGAAGACGTTTTGTATTCTTGGCTACCTTGAGAGGGACAGAGTTTTTCAAAGCCTGTACATTTTACAGTTAACCAATAAAGCGCTTAGCAAATTTGACATTCTTAACGCGATTTTTTTTTCAGAGAAAATAAGACTTGACATTTTATGCGAACCGTCCGCTAAGCAGACGAATCACACAAAATGTCAAGCCTTGAAAAAAATCAGTGTTGTCTGCTGTATTTGTGATTTAAGGGTTAAAACGAAACGCCTCCTCTGATGCATACATTTTAATCAATTTGTAGCCAATATCCTTTTAACGCTTAGCATATTGGGTAAACTTTGCAGCAGACGACATACGAGTATTGAAATATTTCTCTTATTTTTCCCATCAAATAGGATTTGAAATTTCATGCAAATTGTCTCTAATGGAGAAAATTTGCATGAAATGTCGAATGCTGTTTTCTGGGAAAAATAATAAGAAATTTGTCGTCTGCTGAATTAGCCAAGAGAGTGGTAAAGTAAAAACATAATATAGATTATCTACAACAGACCCTTAAATCTTACGAGGGGTGTTCGAAAAAGTTTGCAAACGCAATGTATACGCGACAATCACGCACTCTCCCTACAGTCCAGACCTGGCCCCATGAGATTTCTTCCTCTTTCCGAAATATAAAAAAAAAACAAAAAAACTATCTGGTAGGAGATATAGGTCCAGAAGTGCATTGGGGTCTGCAGTTCACCAGTTTCTTATGGGTGTACAAAACCAATAGGAAACGGAAAACTGTACATTGTGTATAAATGTACTTGATATCCACACACCGTTTTTTTTTTTGTTTTTTTTTTTTTTTTTTTTGTTTTTTTTTTTTTTTTTTGTTTTTTTTTTTGTTTTTTTGTTGTTGTTTTTTTTTCGCAATTTTGATTGCTTTCAGGTGTATATTTAGTACTGCGCTAAAAGTGGTTAGAAAAACGAATAGAAAATGTTGCTGAAATCAGGGATTATATTATCGCTGTAAGTTGGGATTGAGTGTCAAAAGCATACACGATGAGATATGCATTGTTTATGAAGATAAACAAATGTCATTTTCCACAGTTTATAGGTGGGTTGCAAAATTCAATTCCGTTCAAGAGTCAGTCAAAGATGTCCCTTATTCTGGAAGACGCAGGTCTCCAGTTACCAAATCTAACATTAAGAAGATCAAATCCATTATTATTTAGAAAGATGCGCGTTTCACAGACAGACAGCTGGCACAAATGAGAAATTTTGGTTTAGCATCTCCGAGATAGCATGACAACGTTGAACCAACGTTGGCATTGAGTTGTATCGTTGGCTGATGGTTATTCATTCGCTGTCCAATGCTGGACTAACATTGGGCCAACCATGATATCAAACTAATGGATTAATTTAAAGTCAGTAAAATAATGTCATAATTGGCACAATAATGGGCCAACGTTATGCAAAAATACTGGAAATAAACAGTTTTATTTGATATGTGGTGTAAGGTTGGCACAACGTTGGCCCAACATTGCCAAAATATGCAAATCATGCACTCTTTTGTAAAATGTTGAGCTAACGTTGGGCCTACGTCAGCAATTTGTTTATTGCTGATTTGCTAAAGTGACAAAAAGTTACCAAAATGTGACTTCTTATATCAACCGGTATGCAAAATTTTGTTTCCATGTTTTAAATTCAAATTAAGTTGGTAAAGTGAGTCAATAACTAAGACTGCAAATCCAAAGAGTTAAATGTTGGATCATACCCCAAATGATAGGACTACGTAAAGGATCTTATATGAGTGCTCATGTATTATTGAATTTATTAAATTCGTTGGAGAAAAAGATAAGATATATATACTTGTATCATAAAAAATATATAAAATATTTTATCAAACAAATTGCAGATAAGATAAAACAAGATACCAATTTAATTAGCCTATTAATGTACCATATGATGTTGCAGAAAGCACAAACATAGCATAGCATAATCTTTATTACTGGAATCCTTGTCCAGCGCCAAGGTGACTAATAAAACTTGCTATATGAATTAATAATCAAATTCGTACCTTAGAGTAATCACTTTCATTACTATTACCATCTACCAAAGGTTTTATAACACTTAAGTCTACCCATAAAGCTAGCCTTTATACCATTTGAGTTCTGACTCTGACTGAATGCACCAATAAAGGTCTCAACATGTGATTTAAAGAAGAAGGTTTAAGATTTTTATGCCCCGCCACAAAACGTGGCGAGGTATTATGTTATATTGTCCGAAATTTTGAGTGTTCGTCCGTCATCTCTTCATAATTTCGTGTCCGCTCTATAACTCTGATACCATTCGAGATATTTTCACGAAACTTCACACTAATGTAAAGCACTATAAGACAATTGCAGAACACATTAACCATAACTCTGGTTTGCCTTCTTATACAGTTATTACCCTTTGAACATTGAACATTGCCATTTCTACCTTGTACTCGTGTCCGCTCCATAACTCTGATACCGTTTGAAATATTTTCCCGAAACCAAACAAATTTTTATCACAATAAGACAATGTGCAGAACACATGAACCGTAACTATGTTTGCCTACTTTTGGAGCTATTTCCTTTGAACATTTAACATAACTATTTCCACCATGTACTCATGTCCGCCCTTTAAGTTAAAAACCGTTTAAAATATTTTCATAAAATCCCATACAAATGTAAAGAACATAAGACGACGTGCAGAACACAAGAATCATAATACTTGTTTTAATCTACCTTTAGAGTTACGGCCCTTCGAACATAGTAAATATTAAAAATAGCCATTTCTACCATGTACTGGTGGCCGGTCTATAATTTGATACCGTTTCAGATATTTTGAAAAAACTTCACAAAAATTTAAAGCTTGATGAGACAACGTGCAGAACTTCTGAACTGTAACTCTTGTTTGCCTATTTTTTGGAGTTATTGCCCTTTGAATATTGAGCATAGCCATTTCTACCACCATGTACTTGTACCCGCTCTGTTAGTTGAAAACTGTTTGAGATGTGTTCATGAAATATCCCACAAATGTAAAGCTCCATATAAGAATGTGCAGAACATAAGAACCGTAGCTCTAGTTTACCTACTTTTGGAGTTACCACTCCTTAAACACAGAAAATATTGAAAATGGCCATTTCTACCATGTACTCATGTCAGCTCTGTAAGGTAATAACCGTTTCTGATATTTTGATAAAACTTCACTCTGGCGATGGGATGGGGACATTTACGTGTAACGGTCATGTTACCAACGTTACCCTCAAAACAATAGAAATACTTTGATATAAATACTAAACTATTCATACTCTTACTTACTAGCATGCTATTTGCTACCAATGCTTGTAGTTTTATAGAGACAGGTATCTTAATATGCTGGACTCTCAATTACTTGTGCTATAACTGTTAGATAAGTTACTTAAAGTCAAAAACGTCATATATAAGTTTCCTGATACACCGTTTTGGTTGACTACAACCATTCAGTGACTAGAAATTTAATCTAATGCTGTTTTACAATAGATAAACACTATATCCTCCTTTGTACGTCAAGAAATGAAACAAGCCAGCTTGACTAAGCTTCTTATCTGAAAAGTATCGTTATTTCAAACTTCTTAACATTTAATTGGCTGTGGTTGCAATTAGTTCGATACATTTAATTATTATGATTGGACTAATGTATAATAAGTTTTGAATATATAAATGCTTTATACACTTCATATTGTTATTTTTGTTACTTTTTGAGTGATAATAAATCTATATCGTATAAATGGCTGTTCATGCATAGAGGTGAAGGGACTCCAGCTCTAAAATTCTTTTGATAACAAACAAAGTAAATTATTTCTCAAATACCTTTATATTTTTTGTGAATTAAGTGAAATTAAAAAAATCCCCAATCTAGTAGTATCTGCTGATTGATAATTGTATCTTTAAAATATATAGTAAAATGTACCCTACAAAAATACAGAAATATCCCCTTTTCATACATACTTACATATAAAGTTGATATTCTAAAACTTAAATCCATCTAGACTGCTAGAAGTATTTCATACTTAATATTGTTGTTATAAAAGAATTGGCTATAGCCTGGATATTATGCGGCAGACTGCATGCCTAGTTGTCAACCCAATCATTGTTGATGGCTATGCTTCACTCTTTAATTGCACGACGGCGGTTCGAGCCTCAGACTCAATGACGGCCTCTTCGTAAAACTTTAACCAGTGGGTTGGGGCTTGACGATATGTTTTTGGCTTGGTCCACCGTGGTTCAAACTATTGGTTTTCATTTACTCTGGCATACAGTAGAATTAGCCATGAGTACTCGTCTTTGTTTATTATAGTGATTAATTTGATTTTTATGTTTTCGTTTTGATGCATTGACTGAGTTGGGAGCCTTTATGCGAACCGAATTTTTATGTATTTCTGTATTAAGAGTAGCATCGGGACCCAGGGTGAAGTTAGATAGCTGTAAAAGTGCTTTAAACCCCCCGGTGGTTTGCTCTACCGACCGTTCTAAGGCGGTGGTCCCGGTGTTAGTCTTACTCTTTGTTGCTTTGTGGTTTATTCTACGAGGCGATTTGTTATATGTCTTTCCGTGTGTCATTTTTTTATGTGTTTTTCAGTCCTTTTTAGTATTGCGATTACCTCGCTTGGAGAAGAGAGAGCTAATCTTAGTGCTTTTTGTACGTTTGTTCGGTTTGTGCTTGTTTAGATTTGTCGGTTTCTTCTTCCTCTTGGGGTCTGGGAAGGGCTGCGGTTTGTGATTGTGGCACTCCCTGGACGTTTCTCTTACCTTTTTTACACATGTTATATGTCAGTTTAAGTGTTGTGATATCAAAAAATTGTTTTCTATAGACAGTGTTTGCAGGAGAAAGCTCTCCATTAGTAAAATTACTGTATACTTTCCTCATCTCAATTCAAAAGCATGAATAAAGTGAAAACAAACATTCTGAGGGCATAAAATATTCAAGTAGAACTATTTCATAACTTAAGGTTACATAAAAACGCAGTGGTAATCATAATAATAATAACCTCACACATATCAACACTATACTGTATTTTTAAGTCATCTCTAAGATGCAGCCAAATACATTGCATACACACTTTGCACTTCTCTGTTGCCACAGTGTATAAAATTAAACATTTTATGCTGGCTAGAAGACAGTTTGCTTAAAAAAATCTGCGTTTTTTATGAAATACCTTGTAAAAAATACCAATACGTATAGGTCAGTCATACATTATATAATATTATGACATTAAATAAATGATTACATATTTATAATCTATATAGTGATAAGAAAATTTTTATCGGTATAAAATTATACAAGTGTCTTGTTATTTTTATTACTAATATTACTAATGAGAATAACACACAACAACATAAATCTTAATGATTTCCATTCTCTTTGATTTTTTTTTATAACGGACTTCCAAAACATGTAATTGATAATCAAAATGGTGATAGTATGAAACAATTAATATGATTGGTTTTGTCTCTGAGACTTATGTAAATATGGATAATATAATATAACTGAAAGAACTTGTTGTGTCTCTGGGCCTTATATGCCTTACGGCAGAGTCTGAATTAGATTTAGCTGCCAAGAAACTATAATGAGGTATATAAAAAAACCTTCTTCGGTCCCTACCTCTGATATACCATCTATTATTAGATTATTTTAATTTGAAGATAAGATATCTAATTCTCATCTTTTATTTCCATTGCAATTTCAGGCATGAAAATGACCTAGTGCCTGCTGATTTTCAATGATTCTGTTAAGGTGAATAGTTTATTACCAAATATTTTCATTTACCTAACATGTCTGGTAATGTATATTACACAACTGTCACTGCTATTCTTAATCAGACTCCTTGCATATTTTTACTTTGACTGTTATAGCTTTATTTGTGGTTCTAAAGACAGACCTTACCAAAATAAGACAAACAATGAATTTTCATTACTATTACTAAAGTCCCATGTTCTTTAAGACCGTTTCCTTCTTACAGACACTGATCATATTTGAGACATACTCTGGCGCTTAGACTACAACTTCTGCTGCTCAGAATGCATATTCTGACACTAAGAATAACTTTTCTAGGTCCTCTTATAGAGTTAAAACCAAAGTCATATATAAGTATGTAATGCTGACTATAGCTAATTATATCCGATAATATTGATCTGATTTTTATTTATGAGTTTCAGCTAAGTACCGGTAGTTTATGTTATGATAGAAAAATGAACAAATTTCTTATTTTACACAGAAAATAACGTGATTTCTATTGTCAAGTCATATTTTTCTGTAATAACTAAGAAATACAAATACATATCTGCTTTTATTTTTAGTCAGCTGGTAAAATATATGCATGAAACAGATGAAAATCAGGTTGCATACCACTTTTGTTTTCAACATAAGAGTGGAGTTAATCTCTAAAGGTGCTAAAGTCACTGAATTGCTCTTGTATATACTTAATTTCATTGGGCTATATATGTTTCTAAATTTGCCTAATGTTACACACTTATCTTTAAGGACAGTTGTTTTCTGTATATTTAAACGATAACGTAACACTGTTTGTTTTGGGGGAAATCAGATTACGATAAGGCAAAGTGTTATATGATTTACTTTATGTAATCTTAATGTATCAGCCTGGTTGAACGCTCAGTCTGATCAGTCTTTGCAGTCTGCTTGAAGAAAGCTGAGGTCCTTTGCTATTTATTGAGCACACAGGGGAGACATTGACCAGTCATCATTGTGTTCATAGGCCCTATATGCCCTGCGGTAGTGAACACTGATCATGAACATTTTGTTTTAATGATAGTGAACATTTTGTTTTAATCAGGACTACATGTAAATGCTACTCTGATATTAAATACATGCATTTCTTGGCATGAGAGTATGCTTATACCAATATTATTTAATCAGAAAAAAATGTTTTATGTTACATACATTAAACATGTAACAGAAAGTCTTTGTGGTCAACTTCATAATGTGCAATGTTTTCATATATAGATTTGAAGGTCATAAACAAAAATCAGTGTAGCAAGCTATAATATGGATCTTCTTAATATACCAATAAAGTTCTTGATTTGCATAGGTTAGGTAGATTGCAGATAAATGAATTACCTGCGTAAACACCTGATAATGTAACAGAATAAATAAGGCGAAAGTGCCATTTTTATCCTTTTATTCTGAAAATATGAAGTTACACAACTTTATGTTTCTAAAACTGAGTATTAATTCAAGTGATAAAGGTTAAGGTAAAGACCTTTACAGAGACAAAAATCCCTTAAATATAAGACATAAAGGTGTTACATATGTTACCATTAATAAATTATTAAGCAAAGTCATGTGATGGTCTGACATATAATTCATCTGTAGATATTTTAATTAGACATAAAGCAATTATAAGCATTTGCCAGACATTAAAAACTTCCGGACAGTATTCAGTATTTTATGCAAAAGTGGCCATAATGCAGATAGCAACTTTACTGTTAACAATATTGAATGTGTGTAACTGACGAATGTATATAACTGACAAAGACTTGCTGCATTAAATTTGGAGTTTTTGGAAATGCTTACAAAAACATCAAAATGATACAAAACACAGGCATTAAAACCTGATGCAGAATACCATACAGAAAACCATAAAAGACCACAATATGTAGATATTTTATATGTTACCTACGTCACTTTGGGCAGAATCATACGGCAGAAACAGGTTTTAATGCACCTATGTACTCGTATCTCATATCACTGAAATATAATGCTACAAATAAGAATTCACTTTATTTGTACAATTTTTACGCTGTAATTGGTGTGATAATATGTGAAAATATTTTTTTGAATTTTACAATTCGCAGTGGGGTGACATTGCTTAACCCCAATAACTGACAAAATTTAAAAGCTAGAGAGATTATGTTTGTAGCTTTGGAAAAGGAATTTAAATACCTTGTCGCAAATTACAAAGATAAGGTCAAAGGGGGCAAAGTACAATCTACGAAAATGAACTATACGAGTTAAAATACTCATTTCTAAAGGGTGCCGTAGAAAATGTAACATGTGTAACATCATGTAAGGCCAAAAAGAATTTTCAAATATCACATTTTGTAGCTAATGGACTGTTCTGTAACTTCATATATTTATTTGGATCTTATAATTACTTTTGCTCCAATTCTCATAGGTTTAATAGTTTCCTATTGTATTATACTTTTTGTAGGCGTAACGAATGTAACAGGCTGTCACAGTGTAACGCCCCCATCGCCAGATAGCTAACATGCTGCAAAATACTTGCAAGATAATAGACTATAAGAAAAACATAGTCTACAAAAATTCCCGGGTTGGAGGTGCGAAGGGGTATCGGGGGGGGGGGGGAGGTAAACCACAGCTTGCCAGCGGCCTAACAAGAACCATAACTCTGAATTACCTGCTTTTGGAGTAACTGCCCTTTGGTCATTGTAAATAGTGATCCGTCATATACTTGTGCCCTTTCTCACGGCTAGTATCTCGTCACTCATGGCCAATTGTTATGCAAAGAAATAAGTGACGCTAATATCCGGACATGAGTAGCTAAAAAGGTGGGTATTTCAGGTGGGTTTTCGACAATCTGGGGCTTTTGTCGTCTAGGAGGGCCTTATTTTAAAAATCGGAGAATGCTATACTGCACGGAATTAAATTCCATACAATCCAGCATCAAAATTTGCGACAAAATATAGCTACGATTCCTGGAATTTGTTTCATTCTGGCGACAATCGCTCCGAATTTAGTGCCATATTAGACGATTTAACCCATTAAAATTAATGTTTTTAGCCATATCTGCATCTTGCGTAACGATTTGAATTTTGACAGACGCCGTCATTTGGCATACGTACTACAATCATAACAATGCAAACCATCAATGCAACCAACAAAAACGGAAAAATGCTAAAAATATAGGGCAGAATGAGCAGCGAGTGCGGTTATGAGTGACGAGATCTTTTATGAGTGACGAGAGCAGCGAAATTGGAAAAAGATGTATGTTTCAGCTTGTAAAACAAATGCTCATTTCTAAAATATTTTAAAAAGTAAGTATTTATCTTGGCATTAAATGCCTCTACAGGTGCGGATCCAGGAGAATTTCCGAGGGAGTTCGATTTAATCATATTACCGTACATACTATACGTATTTGGACAGACAGGCCCGAGCAAAACAGTGTATACCCAGATGAGACGCCGCAAGACACTGTTTGCCACTCACCCAGCAATTTTGCAAACATTTACAGATAATAAAATTTGTTGACTTTTCAAAGCGAAGTGGAAAGAAAAGTGTCCGAAATCTATCAGATTTATCCAAAATTTCCAATGTAAATGAAATTTCGAGTCAAAGGGAGATTCGACCGAACCCTCCGACCCCACTTTGAATCCGCCACTGCACTATATCCACAGACAATGCCCTCAGCTATAGTTAGGCTCTTCTGTTTAACATAACGCCTACGAATGCTTAAAATCAAATTAGTATGCAATTGGGTTAGGGGAAATGCCCTTAAAAATTAAGCAAAGAGGACATGCTAGCCTAATATTTTTTATTCATCCCAAATCAAAACTGAGCTGAAGTTTCCGTTCTGAGGGGTTGTGCTTTTGCTTATTTTAAAATTTCTTCCCTTACACAAACGTTAAGGTCAAAGGGGCAAAGTACACGCTGAAGTGAGTGCTGAAGAGACTGTGCACGTGCACCCATTCAACGTACGTCACATCTGACGTCACGAAAGTATGCAAACAAATTGTTGAGCATGTAAGCCTTTCTCTCTATCTATGTTGGAAAGGACAAAGTGACGACCCTGAGTTCATTGTAATTGAGCTTATCTTGCTCTGTCTTTTATTGTCGTGTCTCGTGTGTATTGTTTGTTGTTGTCTTTTATCTGTCTCCATGTTTCGATGTATGTGTGTTATTTCTTGAATTTTTGTCTTACTTTTTCCTCCTCTGATTTTCTTTGCAATGTTTAGCCCATTTGAGTTGATAAGATCATGTGCAGATGTATAGGACGAAAAATCCAAACGCTCTCTCTCTCTCTCTCTCTCTCTCTCTCTCTCTCTCTCTCTCTCTCTACAAAAGAACATGTTATATTTAACGGAGGTTCCGAGAATCTCATTTACGGATAATGAGAATATGCATTCTAAGAGCTTGACTCTTTGGTTAAGTGTCTGCTTCCGACCGGGTCATACCAAAAATTTAAAATAGACATAGATCCATGCTAAATTGCCTTCACCATATGTTCTACGTGGGGGAAAATAAGATGAATGGACTGTTTTCATAAGAAAAATGTCGTCACATTTATGCACATTTCTTACCATACCATACTTAATGCGCTAATCACAACTACAGCACAACTACAGCAGGCGACACACACACACACACACACACACACACATCAGAAAAAATAAGACTTTACATTTCAGGCGAAGCGTCTGCGTAAATCAAAAATGATAAAAGAAAAGTCCAGGGAATTCCACAATCACAAAAAAACCGCAGCCAATCCCAGACATCAAGAGGAAGAGGAAAGTATCACAAACGGACAAGTGCAAATCAAACAAACGTATAAAAAGCTCTTAGACTAGATCTCTCTTCCCAAAGCGAGGTAACCGCAATGCTAAATGACTGAAAACAGAAAAGACAAGATCCAATGCAAGAAGTCTTATTTTCTTTGAAAAAGAACAAAATAGAGGATTTTACACTCGCGGTCATTACATATGAAATTTATGAAACGAGGCTTGGACTAGTTTCATAAATAGAGGATCTTATATGAGTGGTCATTTCATATGAAATTTATGAAACGGGACTTTGGCGAGTTTTATAAATTTCATATAAAACTAAAAAACGTTTATTAGAAAATAAAAAATGACGCCCCCAACCCCCCAACTCCAAACCCCGCCAGAGTTGTCATTCTAGTACAAGGCACAGTATCTTGTCAAGTTCTACATCTCTACCAAGTATCATCAAAATATTCCAAAGGGTATTTGACTCACAGAGTGGACACGAAATCAACACATAATCACTGTCAAACGGAATATAACTCCAAAAACTCCAGAGTTGTCATTCTTGTACGCAACAGGTCGTCTCGTCCTGTTCTACAATTCGACTGAGTGTCATCAAAATATTCTAAAGGGTAGTCGTGTTACAGAGCGGACAATAAGCTTTACGCCGACGCTGACACCTACGCCGATGCTAACGGGATCCGTCCCACAAACAATATGCCCTACCCCCTCCCTTGGTAGAGGTGGGGCGGGGGTGCGGGGTAGGGAGGTGGGACATAATGACCACGAGTGTAAGGTTATGTTTATCATATAACCATTTTAGATTGGATATTATTGTCTTTAAAGTTGACAAATGCTTAGTTGTCATGGACGTCGTCATGACGTTATTTGTTCCCACCAAAGTGTTATGTAACGTGTGGTCATACTATTTTTTGACGACGTTATCCACTGTTTAAGCGCCTTTATCATATGATAAGGTAAATTTTAGAATGTCATCAGCTACTTGCGGGTGGGGGCGTATGGAGGGCCTCCCCTCACCCCCCCCCCCCCCCCCCCCCCCCCCCCCCCCACTCTCCCGCCAAGTCTGCTACAAATCTTCTTTCGGCGTTAAGAATGAACGTAAAAGCTTTACAATATGTACCTGATACCCTCTTATCTAGATCTATGGTTGATAGCTTAAATACATGAACTGTCCATACAAAACACCACTGGATTGGAAAGGAATAAACAACGTAAGCTTATTAAACAGTGGGCTATTCTCTGCCGAGTAAAATGTTTTGAAATCTTTTTACAAGATGTATGTTCTATTTTTTTTTACCTTATCCTTCAATACAATTGATACCTGTTGCGTAGTTGCGGTCATGGTACCTAAGCCGTAATCCAAACTCATAAATCCGTGAACGAATGACGAATCAGAATGTTCAGACCAACAGACATGGACCTCAGAATAAAGGGTGTAATCAGGCGTCCGCGGAAAGTAAGCATTACTTGGTGAGCAAGTTTCGCCCACCAAGCCCATAGGCCCGAACGAAGGAAATAACGGTAGAAGCGTATGTCCGGGATTTTCGAAGTCTACTTATGGCGCGTCAGTGGCAAAAACATCAGAAACAATTCTGGAAACTGCCACATTGTAGGGATTGACCAGATCACGCCGTATGCTGGTGCAGAAGGGATATTACTGCTCAGGAATGGAAAGCTAACAATGGGAAAATTGAAGTCATGCCGTTTGTCGTAAAGCCTAGTAGCAAGCTTTCCATTGTCAATGTAGAGATAACAACCCAAGTATGAGGAGGAGGCTGCAGTCTCCGTTGTTTCCTTTATTTCAAGTTCACGTGGATAGATGAATTCCAAATATTCTGCAAATTTTGTGTTTTATAGAGACAATACATCATCTATATATCTGTAGGTGAAATGAATTGTTGTGCGAGGTGTTTCTTGCCTGCGTGGGAGAATACACGGTTTGACATTGCATTCAGCAATCTTTCAGTCCATCCAATGCTCTCTTTCATGTTATGTGACAAATGTTTGGCTTGAAGTTTGGACTATTACTCAGTCGTTTTATCCTGACACTTGGTGACTGTTCTCGTTCAAATTGTCATCTGTTGAATGTTTTACCCAGCATGCTACGCGTTAAAGCATAAACAAAAGGTTTCGTGTCCACTAATGTGAAGCACCATGAGGGGATCTGCAGAAAACGAGAACTGTAAGTCTGGCTTACTTTCTTTTTGATTTATGGCCCTCTAATCATTGAAAACAGTCATCTCAGTCATATTTTTATGTCAACTTTATTCAAGGAAAGACTAATGCACTTCCCTTGATTTCATTTTGACAGAGTTATGACACTTGCTTAATGTAAGTGCAGTGGCGGGGCACGGTGCTTGCAATGCTTTCATTAAACTTGTGAGTAAAATTATATAATATATTCGTTTCTAATTTAGGCAAAAAATGATGAACTGCATGCGTCGGATATGAAAGCCTCTTATCAGACTGTGCAGTTTTGCAGGCTGAGTTGAGCCTTTGTTGGATGCTCATGTGACATAGTAGGTTTCGCTGTGCTCTAGCTCATTTGTGATTTTGACATTCTTTCAGCACAAACATATAGACCTTGGGCCGGCTATAGACCCCCACCCCCGCCGGGGGGGGGGGGATATTTTGTACACTATGATTTTCTGAAATTACATTATATAAGAAATAAAATGACACATGTTAGCCCTCTGGCGATGGGAGGGTTTGCATCTAACAGCCACATTACCAACGTTACCCTCCAAACAATGAAAATATTTTGGTGTAAATATAAAGTAACCATATTCTTGCTTACAAGCATGCTATTTGCCACCAATGCATGTGGTTTTATAGAGACAGGTATCTCAATATGCTGAGCTGTAAATAACATGTTTTTAACTGTTACATACGTCACAAAAAGCCATAATCCTCATATATATGTTTCCTGATACAACGTTTTGGACGATTATGATCAGTCAGTGACTAGAAATTTAATCTAATTCTGTTTTACAGTAGATAAACACTATTTGTCCTCTTTTGTACATCCAAAACATAAAAACAAACCAGCTTGATTAAGCAAATGACAAAAGGAACGATAGTTACTTTAAACAGCCTAAACTTCTTTTTCTGAAAAGTATCTTTATTTCAAACTTCTTAACATCTTATTTGCTGTGGTTGCATTTAGTACAAGGTATTTAACTATTATGATTGGTTAAATGCATTATATACTTTGAATAAATGCTTTATAATAGTCTTAATGTTAAATACGTTACTTTTTGAGTGATACTTTGTTGGCATTGTTTATGGCTGTAGATACTTTGTACATAAAGGTGAAGAAAATCAGCTCTATAATTCTTTTTATAACAAACATAGTAAAATATTTCTCAGACACCTCAGTTTGGTGAATTAAGTGAAAGAAAACCCTCGCCAATCTTCTGCTGGTGTATCCCGATTGATAATTTTATCTTTAAAATAGTAAAATGCACCCTATAACAAATACAGAAATATCCCCTTGTTCATAATACTTACATGATATGAACTTTTTATTGCTTATATTCTGTGCATAAAGGTGATTCTCTAAAACTTTAATCCATCTAGACTTCCAGAAATATTGCACACTTAATACTGTTACACGCGTTATATGTCAGTTTACGTGCTGTGATATCAGAACACTTCTTTCTGACATTGTTTGCAGGAGAAATATCTTCAGTAAAGCTCAAATATCTTCAGTAAAGCTCAATCAATAAAACTACTGTATACTTTCCTAATATCAACTCAAAAGCTCGAATAAACTGAAAACAACCATTTTGAGGGCACAAATTATTCAAAGAGAACTATTTTATTATTTGAGTTTACATAAAAATACAGTGGTAATCACGCTGATAATAACGTCAAACATACATCAACACTACACTGCAATTTTAAATCATCTCTAAGATGCAGCCAAATACACAGCATGCACTCTCTGGCACTTCTCTGTTGCCACAGTGTATAAAATAAAATAGTTTATGCTGGCTGGAAGACATTTTGCTTCAATTTGCTTATCGTGAAATACCATGTAAAATAACACATATAGGTCAGTCATGCGTAATAAAATATGATGACAAACACAATAAATAAATGATTAGTATTATTTATCATCTATATAGTGATAAGAAAAGCATTTTAGATATAGGATTATATAAAAAAAAATCTTGTTATAATTTATTAGTGATATAAGTAATAAGAATAAAACACACCAACATTAAACTTAACGATTTCCATTCTGTTTGTTAACTTAATAATTGATCTTAAAAACATGTACTTGATTGTCAGAATGGTGATAGTATAAAATAACTGATAGGATTGGTTGTGTCTCTGAGCCTTATATGGCTTACGCAAGAGTCTGAATTACATTTACTGCCAAGAAACTAAACTGAGATATAAAAGAATAAACAACTTCTTCTGTCCCTACCCCTGAAATACCATTTATTTTTTGGTTATTTTGATGCCAAGATACGATAAGGTATTTTATTCTCACCTTTCATTTCCACTGCAGTTTCAGAAATGACAAATGACCTAGTACCTGCTGATGGTCAATGATTCTGCTAAGGTGAATAGTTTACCACCAATATAAAATGCCATTAACAGACATTATCATTTACCGATTATGTCTGTTAAAGTATGTAACACAACTGTACTGCTATTCTTAATCAGACTCCTTGCATCTCTCCACTTAGACGTTTACTACTTTTATTGTGCTTCTAAAGACAGGCCCTACCAAAATAAGACAAAATGATTTTCAGATCTATATATTAAAGTCCCATGTTCTTTATTTCCGTATTCCTTCTGCCCAGAGACTGAACAGTCTTCAAATTTATATATTTGAGACATACTCTGGTGCTTAAAATACAACTTCTACTGCTAAGCATGCATATTCCGACATAAAGAATAGCTTTCCTAGGTCCTTTCATAGAGTTTATTTCAAAGCCATATGTAATGCTGACTATAGCTAATTATATCTAACAATATTGATCTGATTTTTTGTTCATGCGTTTTAGCTAGGCCCCGGTTTTTTATGTTATAATGGGAAGATGTACAAATATATGCATGAAACAGATGAAAATCAAGTAGCATACCTTTTTGTTTTCAACACAATAGTGGAGTCAATCTCTTAAAGGTATTAAAGTCACTGAATTGCTTCAATATATACTTAATATCATTGTGATATGTATGTTTCTAAATTAGCCTGATGTTTCACACTTATCTTTAATGATTATTGTATGCTGTATATTTAAGAGATAAAGCAACACTGTTTGTTTGGGAGAAATCATACCACCGTAAGGTAAAGTGTTACATGATTAAATTTGTTATCTTAATGTATTAAAGCCGCAGTATGACAACACTAACAGTTGACTTGTGCACCAGCCGCAGACTCAGATCAGCCTGGTTGTCCGCTCAGTCTGCTAAGTCTTTACAGTCTGCATGAAGAAAGCTGAGGTCCTTTGTTATTCACTGAGCACACAGGGAAGACTGACCAGTCATCGCTGTATTCATAGGCCCTATATGTCTTGCGGCAGCTTATGATAGTGAGGAACATTTTGTTTCGATCAGGACTATATGTAACTGTTACTTCTTGGCACGAGACAATGCTTGTACCAATATTGTTAAATCAGAAATAATAGTTTATGTTACATAGATTAAATATGTAACAGAAAGACTTTGTGGTCAACTGCATAATGTGCCATGTTTTAAATACATTTGAAGGTCATTAATAAAAATCATAAATAAAAATTAGTGTAGCAAGCTATAATTTGGATCTGTTTAATATACCAATAAAATTCTTGAATTCGCACGCATTGGTTTACTAGCCTGCAGATAAATAAATTATCTACGTAAGACACTTGATAATGTAACAGAATAAATAAGGTGAGAGTGTCAGTTTTATCCTTTTATTCTGAAAAATCTTATTTTAAAAGAAAGTATTAATTCAAGAGATAAAAGTATAGGTAAAGACCTTTACAGAGAGAAAGATCCCTTGAAATTAAGACAATATGGTGTTACATATGTTACCACTGATAAATTATTAAGCAAAGTCATGTGAGGGTCTGACATATATTTCATCTGTAGATAATTACTTAGACATAAAGAAATTACGAGAACTTGCCATTTGAAAAGTTCAGGACAGTATTCAGTATTTTATGTAAAAGTGGCCTAGATGCAGATAGCAACTTTACTGTTAGCAGTTTAAAATGTATGTTATGACTGACAGAGAATATCGGCATTGAATTTGCAGTTTCGGGAATGCTTACAAAAACATCTAGATGATACAAAATAGATGAACTAAATACCGATGAAGATTACCATACAGAAAACCACCAAAACCCACAGTGTTGAGATATTTTAGATGTTACCTACATTACTATAGGCAGATTGATATGGCAGAGACATGTTTAAATGCGCCTTTGTATCTCGTATTACTAAGATGTAATGCTTAAATAATAATTCACTTTATTTGTACAGCTTCTAGGCTGCATTTGATGTGTTATTATGTGAAAACGATTTTTCTCAATTCTACATTTCACGGTGGGGTGACTTAGCTTAACAATAACTTATAAGCTATAAAAGCTAGAAAAATAATGTTTGCAGCTTTGGAAATGGTAATAAAATACCTTATCAGAAATAACAATCTTAAGGTCACAGAGGCAAAGTACAATCTATGAAAATGAACTATTTGAGTTAAAATACTCTTTTCTAAAGGGTACACTAGAAAATGTAACTTGTGTAACGCCATGTAAGGCCAAAATGAAGTTTCAAACATCACATTTTGTAGCTAGTGGACTGTTCTTTAGCTTTATATATCTAGTTGGAACATATAATTACTTTTGCTCCAATTTTCATAGGTTTAATTAAACGTTTTGTTGGGGTAACGAATGTAACAGGCTATTACTCTGTAATGCCCCCATCGCCAGATGACTAACATGCTGCAAAATACTTGCAAAATAATAGTCTTTAAGAAAAACATGGTCTACAAAATTCCTCCTCGTGGGGGAAGGGGGTGGGGGGTGGGGCAGCGGTCAAATAGCTTTATTAGAGTAATGGGTCTACAACACACTCTTGGAAAACAGTGTAGATCCTGATTAGAATCCTTCTAGAGGACTCAGGAAAGAAAGACAAGCTATGACAGTTTAAAAATATTTTATAAAACCACTGCTATCTAGTGGAATACTGTTTTACATTCATAAAAATATAGTACTGTGCTGTAAGAATGTCAAAATCACAAATGAGCCAGTGCACATAAAAAAATAATACTGAGCTGTAAGAATGTCAAACTCACAAAGTAAGCCAGAGCACAGCAAAACCTACAATGTCACATTTGTACCAAGCAAAGACTCAGAGCAGCATACCTGCACGGTGATAAGAGGCTTTCATATCCGTCTCATGTATTTCATTATTGCTGCCTTAAATAAGAAACGAATATAAAATATAATTATACTCACATGTTGATTTGCTGTCAGAGCAGCCCCTTTTTCACTGGCAAAAATTATTTGGCATCATACATAATTTCTACGTTTGCTAAACGTTAAAACTGTGCAGGACTAACATTGGCCCAACGTTGGAATTAACATTGATATACGTTGGCCTATCTAATGCCTACACGTTGGTCCAAAGATGACCCAACGAACAGACTTACGTTGGGCCAGATTTGACTGTCTACGTTGGCCAACGAAATGGACAACCATTATTCAACGTTGGCCCAATGTTATCATGCCGTCTGGGCTGTCCATTTCATTCTGAAGAAAATTCTTAAGATTAAGAAGATAAGTGCTCGCTGGATCCCCAATTTGGTCACCGATGAGCAGAAACATACGAGGGTGCAAATGGCAAAGCAACTGCTGAAGAAGTACCGCAAATATCAGAAAAAGGTGTTTGATAGTCTCATAACTGGTGATTGGACACTCATGCAAATTCTGTCCCAAGAGGTAAGTGTGTGTGTCTGGTAGCTTCTATGAGAATGTGGTTCTGAAAATACGAACAAAAATGCGAAAAACACATCCAAAAATCGGTCTCCAGCATAACCATTTATTAAATGACAATGCTCCAAACAACAAATCCTCAACTATAGCAGGTTTTGAAGTTGAAGTCTGTATTGTCGCACCCTCCCTACAGCCCACACCTGGCCCCGTGAGATTTTTTCTCTTTCCGAAATTGAAAAAAAAAACTATTTGTTAGGAGATGTAGGTCCAGAAGTGCACTGGCGTCTGCTGTTCACCAGTATCTTATGGGAGGACCCAAAGATGATTATAAAAATTGTTTCAAAAATTGGATTAAAAGATTGAAACGAAGTGTTCTGGCTAAAGGGGAACATTTAAAAGGAAACTAGACAAAAACATTATCAGTTTTTTAATTAATATCTCGGAGAAAACGTGTCATTTGCAAAAGTTTTCGAACACCCCTCGAATGTTTAACATAAAACAATACCGACGTCCTCAAAGTGAAACCTGTAATAACCTTCACCCTAGTCTCAGTTACTTGATATTCCACCCGGTCACCTGATACAGTCAACGAGCCGACCAGTACTGATTTCCAGCTCTTCTTCCTTAATGCCGAGTGCCAAGCAAAAGAACAGGTACACCCACTTTTTTTAAAAGTCTTTGGTTTCGTTTATTTTATTTCAAACAATACAATGATACATACATACGTACATAACATGTACACAAAAGATAGCATCTGAACGAAAACACAAGTTTATTTAGTTCTTCTCCTAATGCATATACATCTTTTTATTTCATGGCAGTTTATTATTATTACAAACAGTACTTAATGTCTCAAGGACTACGACAACATGATCGGAGACACAACCGATTAGTACAGTAGAATGAAAGTAAGACAAAGCGCCATAACGAATGATAACATTACACCATAATAACGGTTTACACGATAATAAAACCGAAACAAAAAAAAGAAAGACAATAGAAAAGGTATTCCGGAGCGAGAGGAAGCGGCAGGGAAAGGAAGCTACTACATTAACAAATTTCGTAGGTAGAAATATTCTAATTTCGTAAAGTATCCGCTCTGATTTATTCTGATTAGAATATACTAGTATCAACACATGGTGAATGCTTAATGTCGTTTGCTATCCTGTATGTATTTATACACAGCCTTAAAAAAGACTTGATCTATTTTAGAAGGGAGTGACTTATCACCGTATAGAAATACATGTAGAGACGTAATGCAATATTGAGACACTATCCAAAAACGTTCAATTCACTGATCTCGATATATGTTACAAGATAACAAAACATGTTCAGCGTTTTCTACATCACCACCTCTACAAGAGTACAGCGGGCGTCTGAATTGGTTATTGGTTGCCTAATCTTCAAAAAAGACCATACACAGCACAGTTTATTTCAAATTCAAGGTCGTATACCAGTACTGAACTTTCTAAATAGTTGACCGTGTCTTACTGCCATCAGAAAGCAATTGATGAATTATTGCGACGAGGTCTATGAAAGATCAATCAGATAAGAATCTGTTTTGGTCAATTAAAATTCGAATGAAGTTTTGAATGAACTAAAATCCAGAAGTTTTCGTGCACCAAGTCTGTGTACGTGTAATAGGGTCTTTTAATACATTTCTATCCTAACAATCCGTTGTTTTGTTTGTGTTGTATTTCATTCTGATCATTCATTTTCGTTTCATTTAAAGACATCTGCGACATTTACACGTAGACCTGACGGTGACTGTTTGCATGCGACCCACTGATGCATGGATAACTAACACACGCATGCGCACTAACCATATACTTGGTCAGTCACATTTACTTTTTCACGGCGGCAGGTTGTGCACCGCCCGTATTATGACGTGTGTTCATTTTACTGAATTATCACTAATTCAGGATATATTGTTTATTGCAGCATGGCTTGATAAAGCGGTACAGAACTTCCACATTTTTTTTTTTTTTTTTTTTTTTATTTGACCATGACCCGCTTACGAACCCTATAACAGTTTTGGCGCCCAACGTGGGGCCACGCCTTGTAAAACGACATCACGTGACCAACAACAGCCAATCTACGTTGAGGTCATCAGAATGGCTCGCTCTTTCATTGGTTGATATCGCTTCATATGCCGTGACGTGTAATGGCAGCCTCCATGTATAAACATTTTGGCTTGTGAATGAAAATGTTTTCCTTGGTGAGTGGATAATACTTTTGCTATATCATCAGTGTTTCTTCGCTAAAATTGTTATATACAGTGGCATAACATATACACTCATTCTGTCACCAGGATTCGCCTTTCTTTAAATACTTGAATTTTAGTACATTTTACTACGACGTGTGTACTACCAACAGTTATGTATATACAGCTACCAATCAAGCGTGAATGACCTGATTACGATACAATGAATTTGTTTATAGTAAACATTCGTCGAGTACACTGGCAAGCACCTTAAAAATCCTTAAGTCTTATTTCTGTTCATTTTGGCGGCCCTGTTTCTATTTAATATCTTGCTTATAGCATACTAAATCAGTCCGCGTTTATACCCTCTTGTTCTGAATTGCCCGTTCTAATGTACATGCAGTCTTATCAGTGTACATGAGGAATGAAAGTGTGCTGTAAAAGTGTGAATCACATTCTGTTTTCTATTCTGGGAATATCAGTGATGGGAAGATAAATAAAATACAAGTTGAACATTACACACACTTGCCATTGTCTACCTTAGAAATATTAATACAGATACTTAAATTTAGTACATAAGTTCCATACCGTTTTAATGCTTATGATTGATTCTTTGTTTTTACAAACAATTTTTGGTTGTATCTGCGCATCATTTTTTTCCTTAAAATGAAATACAGGATAAGACTAGAAGTCATTTTGTTCTTTAACATCACAACCCACCTGCATGTTCACGTACTAATTCCACGTTTCAGCTGCTGCTAAAAGACGAATCTACAGACAGAAGTCAGTCCCTCATTATCACCTGATTCATATTTCCGTGCATGTAGTTGTTTCATGTACAATTTAAGTTATGACCCTCTAAAGTGTATAAAGGTCAACAGAAGTTATATTAATACTGAATTTGTTCAAGTGGATATGTTAAATGTTTGACATTATTTATGCAAATCCAGAGTGTCGAAAATTTTGTAACAGGTAATTTGATGAAATGTGCATATTTGTCCATCTGATGATAAATCCGTATGCTGTAAAATAATTCAGGCAAAGAAACAGAAGGCCTAGACATCTGTCTGACAAAAGTGCTTGTGACGTGAAAGTTAAATAAATAAAACTGTTTTGAGCACACAATATTAGCATATAGGGTAACTCCAGATGCAGTATACCGAGGTTGACTCACTCAGCTTTTTGTCGATACAATTGAAGTAGTTCATTTTAGTCCAGTGCCTGTCGATTTGCATTGTGATAATTCAGAATGCGATACAAAAAAATGGCAAAGATCTGGGTCAGATGCTCACTCAGTAAGCTATATAAACCGAACTCAGACATATTAATTGTACATCATGGCTTCAGCACTCGTTGGATAAATCCTTATGCGGTGAGCAACGCCTAATGTTTAAAAGCTTTATAAGAATATTTTTTCCTTGAGAGCAGATACAAATGGTGGTCTTTGTTTTTCAAATAAGTCTGCTTCACAGATAATTGTAGATAAATCCGCATGTGGTAAAAATGCTAAAATCCATAGAGTTTTAATGAGTTTGGTCAACTAAGGTAAATCAAGATATGTCCGCCTGTGGATTAAGAATACAATAACCTTTAGTGTCATGTATCATAACTCTTTCTTGATGTGATTATTATCTTGATCAAAGATATTTTTCTGTCTACCATAAAGGTCTTAGAGGTAAATCCGATGAAAGATTGAATATACTGATAACACAACATATTTTTCCCTGGTTAAAATAATAAAGTTCTCCAAGTTGACAAAAACTTGGAGAAAAAACAAAAATGTTTTGACACAGCTGACTATTGGTCGGTAGAAAAATGATATATATTCACTTGAGGGTCAGATATCAATCTAATTGTCTAGCCTACCTTATGTTTTCCTAACTCGTACAATTAACCAGTCACGTATGTTTTATTGATCAATCCGTTAGCGGTTATTCCACTGACATTTTTATATTGGTATATCCGTATGCGGGCTATGACTGCGCATATACAAGTCATTGAAAATTATAAAGGTACATCCATCTGAGGGTAATTGAATAATTTGATGTTGATTTGGGTTAAAAAGATCTGCTTATCAAAACAGATAATTTTATATCTGTATAGCAGATGGTTGGATACTTTGATAAACCTGTAGATAAATCCGTATGCACAACATAATCAGAAAAGAGAGTAGCAATAGTCAGATTTTGATGTTGATATAAATCCGACTGCGGAAACTGTTCGTTTTAGATAAACCTAGATCAGAAGAGTGTAGTAATAATGCTATGATAAATCCAAATGCGGATGTTACTGTTGATACTGAGTTAATGAAGTAAACCTGACATGGCGAGAGTTGTGTAGTGATAAACCCAAGTGCGGAACATTCATAAAACTCGGATAATAATCACTGCATATCTTGATAAATCCGAGTGCGAAAATAGTTTCAAAATCATTATAAAGTTTTTTGTTGAAATTATTGAATTGAACCCTGGTGCGTAGATAAATCCGAATACGGAACATAAATGTAAATGTTGTTTGAACCAATTGCAGAGAATTTCGATTTGGATAATTCTAAGTTTGGAAGATAATCTAAAATTTACAATAAGGTGTTGATAAGTTGTAGATATTTTATATTATAACAGATAATTCCAAATGGGGTAAAAAAAAATCAAAATAATAAGAGTAAAGATAGCTGCAGAGATTGTAGATTTTTTAAACCTACAACAGACTTACATAATCTGCGTGATTTTCTTTAGTATAATAGAACGTTAAATCCATATGCGGAGTTTATAATTCTAACATAAGAATCAATATCTTTGATTGCTTTACACCTTGATATAGACTTTGATTTAACAGTTCGTGTGTAACAAAGGTTATTACTGATAAACCCTAACATAGTACAAAGACTGGACTTCAAGCTGTAAAATCAGCTTATATAAGGACACTTTTTTTTATTTTTGAAACATTTGACTATATTTTTAGAAGTAATGAAACTTTTGTAGAAGAAAAGTACCAGAGATTAGTTCAATACGTTGTTAGTTGTAGAAGTGTTCGAAGTTGTAGAAAAAGTTTATAGATTGGTGAATTATCTGTATACTGACAAAGAAACCGAAGAGTATTGTCAAAATATTTGATAAGCATACGTTCGGACTTAACTGACGAGTTTAATAGAAGCTGGTTTACAGAACAACTGCTTGGCAGTTGTGCAGTTGTACAGTTAAAATAATGGCTGCTGATAGGACATCAGAGAGATCTTGGAAAGAAGATACTCTCGACTATATGTTTAGAGAGTTAGTCCAAAGTGAGGAATATAGGTATTTGTTGTCAGCTAAGCCTAATCCAGACTATTCTAAAGTCGCAAGAGATGAAGAGAGGAGGAATCCGAATACAGAGAAACCGGATGACAGAGCTAGAAATCTATTTACAAGCACACCAAGTGACAAGCCACCTTCATTGGAGAATTATGTAAAGGAACCTGAGAGGCCTTCTGTGCCTATAGATGTTAAACATTAAATTTGACTTTCAAATTTCAACATCTACTTCTGTTTACGTTTCCTTCCCCGCCGATGCCACCGAAGCATATGGAAACGTTGCTTCAATCAGGCATACCAGGGCTTCCTAATACCAGCTCGATAGACTTAGCAAAGGTTCCGATTCCTAAGCTCCCTCAGTTTTCAGGTACTGATGGAAAGGGAGAAGCTTCATATGAAGTGTGGCGATTTGAGGTGATTTGTCTGGAGAAAGAAAAGATATATCCAGATATATCCAAATGCACACATCCTTCAAGCTATTAGGAGGTCTCTCAAAGGCCCAGCTCGTGATATACTGTTGACAGTTGGAGACACAGCCAACAGAACAAATACTTGAGAAACTGAATAGCATATATGGAATAGTATCCTCCAACGAAACCATCATACAACAGTTCTATATAGAGCAGCAACGAGATGATTAAAATGTAGCTCAGTACAAGACTATAGAATATGCTTCAGAAAACCAAAGGCTATATATCTACAAATACTAAGAATGAAATGCTGAGATCCAAACTTTGAAATAGCCTGAGGAATCCACAATTAAAAAACGCAAGCAGATTTAAGTATGAAATAGAACATGACTTTAACAGACAAAGAATAGAAATAAGAAAGATAGAGCAGGACATGCCTTCTGAGACTCCTAAAACAGCTTCAGTACAAGAGCAAACTGCTGCTAAAAGTACTGACAATCATCTAGTAGAGATACTTAAGCGTTTAGCACTTACGGAAGGAAAGATGAAAGGAATGGAGAAAAGTATAGAAAGGAAAATTGATAGTAAATTGGATGCAAAATTAGAAGAAAATAGAACTGTTAATGAACAGTCCGAATGAGGCGGCAGACCAGTTAGAGGTTATGGTCGTGGCAGAGGTGGTTATAGAGGACGTTTTAGAGTGGAAGGTACGACCGAAGAGGGTCTTTAAACGAGAAAGGGTCTACATCGTAGGGCAGATGGTAGACTAGGAAGGAGATAAGCGCCCTTCTGGGGAATTTTGTATGGCTCAATCGCCAGTTCAAAACACCTCAAGTATTACAGAAAATAGTTCAGATATTTCTGAAAACAGACTGGTAGAAAATTTATACGCGGAATTAAAGAACGAAGGAATTAGAAATGTAGAAAGAAGTTCTTTAGATAAACGAATCGATTTGGATAAGAGCAAAACAGTTGTGAAACTTATTGCAGATAAAAGAAATTCAAATACAGATAGACTAGATATAAATACTCGTCAAAAAGCCTCAGAAGAGAATATTTGTGATGAGAAAAGTGCAAAATTCAAAAGAAGCAATCAAAACAGTGCTGTTTTGAATTGTAAACTAGATCAGCATATCAAGTCAAATGACAATAGTAATGGAGAAGGGAAAGAAAATATTTTAAATAGACTACTTGGAAGTAGAAATGAATCAGAGATAGAAATATGTGGCATGAAATGCCATGCATTGATAGATAAAGGCTAGATGGTGATAACAATGTCTGAAAGAGTTTATAAAAGTATGAGTACAAAACCAGAGCTGTTAAGTTTAGATACGTTTCAGTTAAAAGTAGGGGCTGCTGGAGGTGCTTTATTACCCTACTGTGGGTATGTTGGATCAGAGATAAAGATTCCATTTCTACAGCCCAGGACTATGTATGTTCCTGTTTTGGTGGTTTCAGATATGCAGTACTCTGGCCAAATACCTGTCATAATCGGAACAAACATAATTCGAGCATGCAGAAACTTGTCATGTAAAGTTTTGCATATTTCCGAGCCTTCAGAATGGGACAGTGCATTTGAAGTTTTACAAAACAATGTGGTTGGAGTAGATAAATCTACAAACAGAGGTCCATTAAACCTATGGAATATAAAACAATAATGGGTTTTGTACGCAACTGTAAAGCACAAGAGGCAGTGATAGAACCCGGCGATTTAGGGTTGTCTGGTTCACTCAGCGTTTGTCCAAGAGTGGTTTCTATTAAAGAAAACCATAATTTTACCCGAATACCAGTTAGAATATGTAACATTTCTGCCAGAGCTATAAAAATAGAGCCTCGTTCACAATTACGTTAACTTCATGAAGTTAAGGTACTGACGCCATTGTCACTATCAAATCTTTCAGAGCCTGATAATACCGAGAAGAAAAGGAGTGATGATGAAATTTCACTAAGTGAACTTGGAGTGAAAGTCAACACAACTGACTTAGATAAAGAAAAGAAAGAAACTATTTCCAATTTGTTGCAAAAGTGGAGACCACTTTTTTCAATAGGTCCTACTAATCTTGGAAAAACGGATTTTATCAAGCATCATTTAAAAGATGATACACCTTTCAAAGACCCTTATCGGCGTATACCACTAGCCCTTTTTAAAGAGGTGAGTGAACACCTCAAAGAAATGTTGGACGCCAGAGCCATTCGGGAATCCCAAAGCCCGTTCTCTTCCAATATAGTCTTATTCCGAAAGAAAGACAACAGTCTTAGATTTTGCATTGACTTTCGGAAACTAGACTCCAGAACCTTAAAAGATGCTTATTCACTTCCTCGCACTGAGGAAACCATTGACTCGCTTGCTGGTTCCAAGTATTTTTCAAAACTGGACCTAAGGTCCGGCTACTGGCAAGTTGAGATTAAAAAGAAAGACAAATACAAGATGGCATTTACAGTAGGACCACTGGGCTTGATGAGTGCAGTTTTCAACGCCTTATGGAGCGCTGCATGGGCGACCTTAATCTTAAGGAATGCCTAATATATCTCGATGACATGATCATCTTTAGTAAGAACTTTGAAGAACATATAAAAAGGCTTGAAGATTGCTTTGAACGCCTAAAACAATATGGTTTAAAATTAAAGGGCTCAGAATGCGAGTTTCTGCAGAGGAAAGTCCAGTACCTGGGACACAGAGTGAGTAAATCTGGAATTAAGACCAATCCAGATAAGGCCGATGCTCTGAAAACTTGGCCAGTACCAACTAATATCAGAGAATTGCGTAGTTTTCTTGGCTTCGCCGGTTACTACCGCAGATTCGTTGAAGGGTATGCTAAAATAGCTAAGCCTCTCTACGACTTACTAGTTGGTCACTGCACTAATAACAAAAGCAGACGCAGGAAACGCCTACTTCCACTTACTTGGGACCTTGAGCAATAAAAAAACATTTGAGACACTTATAGAGAAGCTTACAACTCTGCCAGCTCTAGCGTATGCAGACTATCAGCCCCCATTTATTATAAACATAGATGCCAGTGGCGACGGCTTGGGAGCAGTGTTGTATCAACTTAAGGATGGAAAACAGCGGGTAATTGCATATGAAAGTCGAGCTCTTAGGACTAGTGAACGCAATTACCCTGCACATAAGGTAGAGTTTCTGAGCCTGAAATGGTCAGTATGTGATAAATTTCACGACTACCTTTACAATAACGAGTTTCAGGTCAGAACGGACAACAATCCCCAAACTTATGTCCTTACCACAGCCAAGTTAGATGCAAAGGGGCATCGCTGGGTTACAGCCTTATCCTGCTATAATTTCAGTATTGTTTACCGCGCGGCAAACAAAACAATGATGCCGATGGCTTATCACGCCTTCCAGGAAAAGTAAACAACCAATGCAAAGCCTAGTCAAACAAGGAAAACCTATGCAATGCCATGTCAAACAAGGAAAACTTATGCAATGCCCAGTCAAGCTAAAATATTGTGGTGGTGTGAGAGGGGCAGGGAGGGGTGTGGGCACCCTCCTGCTGAAACTTGCAAAGGGTTGGCCCTGCCATCATTGGCTTTTGTTCTTGCTTCACTCAATGATGCAATTAAAGCCATCTGTTCTGCTCAGTTAGCCACAGCGAAAACGTTGTCGGTTGCTGAGGGTGTGTTACTTGCTAAGACTGATAACTTTACATGTCACGAAGACTTATCTGTCGCAAGTGGTCTAAGTAATTTAGATTGGAAAATAGAGCAAAGATCAGATAAAATGATTGAAAGGGTTATTCACCTCATTCAAAAAGGACATAAGCCTACCAAGCGGCAGATGGCTCAGGAGGATGCTAGCATATACAAGTTGCTTAAAGAGTGGGATAAGCTTATTCTTAAGGACACCTTCCTATTCCGATATAGTAACCTGAATGGTGAAAAAGTATCACAATTAGTTCCTCCAGTTATCTATCGTGAGCTTGCTTTAACGGGATATCATGATGACGCAGGTCATCAAGGTCGAAATAGGACCGCCTATCTTATCAAATCCCGTTTCTACTGGCCAGGAATGGACAGAGACATTGAGTTAGAGGTCCAAAATTGCTAACGATGTATCTGCAGAAAAACACCAAGCAGGAGCTCCGCAGAGTTAGTTAACATCTACACAACTCAGCCTATGGAACTAGTGTGTATTGGTTATTTGTCCCTCGAAATATCCAAGGGAGGATACCAGAACATCCTGGTTGTTACGGACCATTTCACTCGATTTGCACAGGCCTTTCCTAGCTGCAATCAAATGGCGAAAACCACTGCCAAAACCCTTTTTAAGAACTTTATTGTACATTACGGTTTTTCCGCGCGATTGCATAGTGATCAAGCAGAAACTTCGAATCCCAGGTAATTAAGGAACTATGTACAATTGAAAGTGTGGAGCGCTCTCGGACAACACCGTATCATCCCAAGGAAGTGGAATGATAGAGCGCTTCAATCGTACCCTTTTTAGCATGCTGGGGACGCTCAACGAAGAGCAGAAACAAGACTGGAAGTCTTATGTGGCTCCCCTCGTGCACGCTTACAACGCAGCCCGTCACGAGAGTACTGGCTTTGCTCCTCACTATCTGATGTTTGGCAGGTTTTCCAGCCTTGCAGCCGATGCATTTCTGGGCGTCAAACCCCAGTGTGAGAGTGCTAAAGATGCCAACGCCTACGTAAGCAAATTAAAACCAAGACTGAACTTTGCTTACAAGACGGCAACTAACCATGCCAAGAAGCGTGCACATCTTAGCAAGGACATATACTACTCAAAAGTCCGGGAGTCTATAGTCCAGCCAGGGGATATTGTTCTTGTCAGAAACGTCGGCCTGAAAGGTAAACAGAAATTTGCCCACAGGTGGAACAGGCAACCGTACGGGGTTATTGCACAACCAAATAAGGCTATACCTGTGTTGTGTTTTCTTTAAAAAACAAAAGAACATGGAAAGGACAAAAATGCTACATCGCAATTTATTACTGCCATTTATGAGTATTCCTTCCACGCCGCGCAGGATAATGCCGCCTACTAAAACTGTCAACGAGGGTGTAACTGGGCACCTGGTTTATACATTCAATACCACCTAGTTATGTGACGCTGTCAGAAAAGGTGAAACTGGACACCTGGACAATATGCCCAATTCCACTCAATTAAGTGACAACACTTATGACAAAAGTGAAACTGGACACCTGGACAATATGTCCAATTACACCCAGTTAAGTGACAACACTTATGACAAAGGTGAAACTGAGCACCAGGACAATAAGTCCAAAACCACCCAGTTTGTCTGGCGCTTGTCTTAAAACTCCGTTAATACGCTAATTTTGTTCACTTTGTTAAGGCATTTTGTAAACGGCGTTTAACTAAAAGCAAAAATATATATACATGATAATTTTCTAATCAGTAGTGTGTTCTTTGTTTCCAAAAGGCACTCTTTTGACGTTTATTTTACAATACAATTACACTAACAACATTATCTCATTGTTATGTCGAGGACGACATTTCTCAAAGAAGGGAAAAGTGTAATAGAGTCTCTTAATACATTTCTATTCTAACAATCCGTTGTTTTGTTTGTGTTGTATTTCATTCTGATCATTCATTTTCGTTTTGTTTATAGACATCTGCGACATTTACACGTAGACCTAACGGTGACTGTTTGCGCGCGACCCACTGATGCATGAATAACTAACATAAGCATGCGCACTTGGTCAGTCACATTTACTTTTTCATGGCGGCAGGTTGTCCACCGTCCGTATTATGAAGTGTGGTCATTTTACTGAATTATCACTAATTCAAGATATATTGTTTATTGCAGGTATATCTCATTACATTATTTTTCATCTTGTATCATCGATAATGTAGATCAGTAATGCAAACTAGATATTGGCAGCAACGCTTCTCCGAATCCTTGTATTAGCTGCACATTTATCCACCCATTTGGTGTAAGAGAATGGTTGATATACGTATATTTAGTGAGATTTCTCAACCATTTAAGTATGTATATGGGTGTTGTTATTTTGACACGTGTGCAACCACCATATACTTGGTCAGTCACATTTACTTTTTCATGGCGGCAGGTTGTCAACCGCCCATTTTATGAAGTATGGTCATTTTACTGAATTTTCACTAATTCAGGATATATTATTTATTGCAGCGTGGCTTGATAAAGCGGTACAGAACCTCCACAGTGTTTTTGTTTTTGACCATGACCCGCTTACGAACCCTATAACATACGTATGAATTTTACATTACACCACCTAATAATCTTATAAAAGAAAAACTGAATGATTCAATTGAATGAGCATTTCATAGGGAAGGTTCCCTCTATCTTGCATATAACGGAAGAAATGCTTTTTTCGCTTCCGAAATAGAAATTATACTTTATGGTCATGTCAGAAAGTGTGTGACACATTCACCTTTCTACTTGACAATATTTTTATAAGATTTGATACTATGCTATTTACACAAATTGTGGCTGTTCCGATGAGTATGAATTGCGTATCGCTTGTGGCTTATTTGTTCTTGTTCTGTAAAAAAAGAGACTTCATGATGTTTCTTTCTGAAGAAAAGCCATCTGAAGTTATCGAAGCTTCCAACTCGACGTCTAGATATTTGGACGATTTATTAAATATTGACATTAACTACTTCGATGGTTTATTCAGTCAAATTTATCCTTCAGAGCTTCAGTTAAATAAAACAAATTCTTCTGAAACTAAAACCCCGTTTTTGGATTTGCATTTGTCTATTTTAGATGGTTTTATTCCATGCAAAATTTATGATAAACGCAATGACTTTGATTTTGACGTTGCAAATTTTCCTCACTTGGGTGGGGATGTTACTCGTCGAGCATCCTATGATATTTATATATCGCAACTAATTCGGTTCGCCAGAATGTCCAGTCATGTTACTGACATGTTACTGACTTTAACACGCGAAATAAATTGTTAACCGCAAAAACTTCTAAATCAGGATTATCGGTACCATAAACTCCGCAAAACCTTTTCTAAATTTTATAGACGTCATTTCGATTTAGTTTCAAAATTCGGTGTTAGACTTAAATCTCATCTGCAACAAGGCCTATCGGAAACTGAATTTTATGTTGACTTAAAATATAAATTCAGAAATATATATGCTTGTTCAGATTTTAGCTCTCAATTTCGTAAAATCATTCTTCGATATATAAAAAAGGGTAAGAGAAAAGTCCAGGGAGTGCCACAATCACAAACCGCAGCCCTTCCCAGACCCCAAGAGGAAGAGGAAACCGACAAATCTAAACAAGCACAAACTGAACAAACGTACGAAAAGCACTAAGATTAGCTCTCTCTTCCCCAAGCGAGGTAATCGCAATACTAAAAGGACTGAAAAACACAAGAACAAAATGACACACGGAAAGACATACAACAAATCGCCTCGTAGAATAAACCACAAAGCAACAAAGAGTAAGGGACCACCGCCTTAGAACGGTCGGTAGAGTAAACCACCGGGGGGTTTAAAGCACTTTTACAGCTAGCTAACTTCACCCTGGGTCCCGATGCTACTCTTAATATAGAAATACATAAAAATTCGGTTCACATAAAGGCTCCCAACTCAGTCAATGCATCAAAGCAAAAACATAAAAATCAAATTAATCACTATAATAAACAAAGACGAGTACTCATGGCTAATTCTACTGTATGCCAAGATGGGTATAACATAAATGTAATACGACAGACTGCATGCATGGTAGTTAACCAAATTACGGTTGATAATTTTGCTTCCCTCTTTGGTTGCACGCCGGTGGGTCGGGCTTCAGACTCTATAACGGCTCCGGGCTAAGGACTTTTAAGTACGTCGTATTGTGCCTGATGCTCTGACTCTGTTCGGGTTCACCAGGGCCCAAGTTTTCTTTTGCTTCAGTATTTCAGTTTTTTCTTGCTGTCGAATCCTCATCGTTGTTTCCTCTCTGTATTCGTTGGATTTTTATGTTCTCGAAGATGTTGCACTGATGAGTAAGAAACCCTTCACGCGGACTGAAAAATATCTTCTGCGAGGGTTGTGACCACGTAAAATCGATTTAAGCCCCCTCCCCCGCCCCAACAAACCTCCCCCACCCCCAGTTAAATTTTACTGACCCTTACAAGGCGGTGCTTCCGCTTTGATTATTTTCGTACGTTTGTTCGATTTGCGCTTGTCGGTTTTGTCTGTTTCCGCTTCCTCTTAGGGTCTGGGATGGGCTGCGGCTTGTGATTGTGGTACTCCCTGGACTTTTCTCTTACCTTTTTTTACTATTTCTGTCATTGTATGTCTTTGCATGAAGGTCCTGGTGTAATGTTTATTTTAGTAAGCCATTTGGCCAATTTTCGGGAAGGAAACTGTCCTTTTGGCTTTCTGCTTGTAGTGTTTTTATTGTGGTTCCGTTGCTTTTAGTGCGTCCTTCTTTCCCTTTGGTGTCTTAGATGGAAGGTGTTAGGTATTTGTATCGATTCCTGATCATTGCCATCCTTTCTATTTAGAAACAAGTCATAATTTAAAGAGCTGCATCCTCTACGTAACCTAGTATGCGAAATTTGTATCTTGCTGCTTCCAGTATAAAATATTTTGAGACTGTACTCCCATTTCGGCTTATCTGTCGTTTAAAAGAATCAATTGGATCTACTTATTTATCATTGTCTGGTATATTATTCCGTGCTCGTATAATAGACGGTAGGAATGAATTGAAATACAAAGCAGTCATCGGGTTAATAGGTTTGGAAATCATTTGCGTTTCTCAGATTGTAACGCGATAATTCGTTGACTCAAGTAGGGACGAGCAATGAAAGATAATCAGAGGTTAAGTTATTGTATATCTGGCAAAACAGTATCAGTTTATGGTTTATTCTTGTATCAAATGCCTCCAAACCAATCTCATTGTAAATGTTACGAATTGATATAATTTTAGTAGCACTAGCGGCTCTTATACCTGCTTCTATATGTAGTTTTCGGGTTCCTGTTTTTCATAAACAGCTGCAGTTATCCCAAATAAAATTCTAAAAATAGATCGCATGAATGTTGTGTAAATTATTTCTAAACATTTCCTGTCAATTTTGTATTTTAATCTACGCATAATATTAATTCTTGTCCAAGCTTTATCTTTAATATAATAAATATGTTTATGCAAAGATCCATCATTAGAAGAAAATAAATCCTAAGTGCTTATGGAATTCCACTTCATCGTTTGGCTGCCCTAACATGACTAAGAAGGGGTGTACAGGTCTGTCAATTTTCCTAGATATCAGAAGTGATTCAGTTTTTAGCTCACCCGAGTACTAAGTGCTCATGGTAACCTATTGTGGTCAGTCAGTCCGTCGTAATTCGTGCGTCGTGCGTCGTGCGGCGTCAACAATTGCTTTAAAAGCCTACTCCTCCTACACCCCTGGGCCAATTGACTCGATACTTGGTAGGAAGCATCGGGATTACCTGTAGATTAAAAGTAGCTAAAATCGTGCCGATCGGAATTCCAATATGGCCGCCATGGCCGCCATCTTGAAAATCTGTTTTTCGCTTCTTCTCCTGAATTGAAAGGCCAATTGGCTCCAAACTTGCTAGGAAGCATCGGAGTGACTTATAGATCAAAAATAGCTAAATCGTGCCGATCGGTAATCGAAGATGGCCGCCATTGCAGCCATTTTGAAAATCTATTTTTAGCTTCTTCTCTAAGCTTTTTTTTTTCGCTTCTTCTCCTAAACCCAAAAGCCAATTGACTTCAAACTTGGTAGGAATCATAGGAGTGACTTATAGATCAAAAATGGCTAAAATCGTTCCAATTGGAAATCCAAGATGTCTGCCATGGTGGCCATCTTAAAAATCTATATTTCACTTCTTCTCCTGAACAGAAATGCTTATTGACTTTAAACTAGATAGGAAGCATCAGAGTGACCTGTAGATCAAAAATAGCTAAAATCGTCCCTATCAGAAATCCAAGATGGCCGCCATGACAGCCATCTTGAAAATCTATTTTTCGTTTCTTCTCCTGAACTGAAAGACCATTTGACTCGAAACTTGGTAGGAAGCATTGGGGTGACTTGTACATCTAAAATAGTTAAAAATGTTTGGATCGGAAATCCAAGATTGCCGCCGTCTTGAAACTCTTTTTTCCGCTTATTAGCTCACTTGAACACGAAGTGCTCATGGTGAGCTATTGTGGTCAGTCAATGTCCGTCGTGCGTCGTTCGTCGTGTGGAGTTAACAATTGTTTAAAGGCCTACTCCTCTTACATCCCTGGGCCAATTGACTCGATACTTGGTAGGAAGAATCGGGGTGACTTGTAGATCAAAAATAGCCAAAATCGTGCCGATCGAAAATCCAAGATGGCCGCCATGGCCGCCATCTTGAAAATCTATTTTTCGCTTCTTCCGAAAGGCCAATTGACTCCAAACTTGCTAGGAAGCATCGGGGTGACTTGTAGATCAAAAATAACTAAAATCGTGTCGATCGGAAATCCAAGATGGCCGCCATCGTTTTATTAATGTACGATCACAATGCTACAGGTACATAGTTTTGAACAAGTTGTTGAACGTCGTTTAGTGTAACCTACATGATGAATGATAACCCAGTAAAATCAGCAAATTGCACCGTCATCGTTTAATTACGAAGCTTCCATATGTAATACTGTGTTCTATTTTCTCAATTTCCTAAAAGTACTACTCATTAGTTTTTCAAAAAAGTAAGTTTAGTTTCTCTATGTAGTATACTTACTCAGCTATTACGTATCAAAGACGCCATCCTGTGTATAAATATCTGTCAATATCTGTTAATATGCACAGTTGTATTACAGTACTATTGCATGACTATTTAGTCCATTCGAGTTAGACCATAAATTGTGATACAAACCTGCTTCCGTCGGTCAACAGAACAAACTGAAGCTTAACATTTCGTCACTTCTCGAGTGTTATTTTCTCAAGAGATGGCAATATCATATATATAATGGGTAGATAACTCGCCTCCGCATAGTTTTAAATGAGAATAAAAGTGAAAATATAAAGAGCTAAAACGCATGCATTAATTTGAACTTTGTCTTATAGAAATATTCACGATCTGCAGATCACAATATTCCGTTGTCTGTGAAAATATTTACCCTGTTAATCATTTATATAACCATACACTACATTGTTTTAGCTGAAAGACTTTCATAAACGTTTGAGTAAATTATCATATATTTACAACAGTATAAGAACATACATTTTGACGGATATTTTACACACAGGGTACACACCTTTGATACGATATAGCTGACTAAGCATACAGCATAGACGAATTTAACTGTATATTTAGAATACTGAAAAAGCCAGAGCACAACTTGATATATTGAAGTTCCACAATAAAACGGGAAAATTGCTACTTACTGGTTTTATAGGGTTATTCTATGTTCTATGGACCTACAGTGCCCCAAAACTACCATATCTTAAGAACTAAGGTGTCCCAATATTAACGGTAACATCGGTAGCTATGTACGGTGACAACGGTATCTAAGCAGATAAGATGTTCCAATATTTAGGTTAACTACGGTATGTTAAGAGCTAAAGTGTCCAAATATTCAGAGTAATTACTTTATGTTAGGAGCAAAGGTATTATAGGGTAATTACTGTATGTTAGGAGTTTAGGTGTCCCGATATTTGGGTAACTACGGTTTGTAAGGAACAAAGGTTTCCCAACATTTAGGGTATCTACGGTATCTAAGGAACTAAGGTGTCCCAATATTTAGGGTATCTACGGTATCTAAGGATCTAAGGTGTCCCAATATTTAGGGTATCTACGGTATCTAAGGAAATAAGGTGTTCCAATATTTAGGGTATCTATGGTATGTTGCTGCCTAAGTTGACCCTGTACTTCGGTATCTAAGAATATAAGATGTCCAAATATGTAGGGTTACTATGGTATCGAAGCAACTAAGGTATTCCAATATTTACGGAAATAACGGTATCTAATGAACTAAGGTGTCCAAACACATATCGTTTGTCTGCCATTACTGACAATGAGCAATCCTAATCAAATGTGTGAAGTGTTATTGTTTGTGTGCTCCAAGATGGCTGATGAGACCAATCTTAGCTCTAAACTGCCTGTTGCAGATAGAACAAGAGAGGTCTGCCTCTTGAGGAAGAAAGCTCTGTTTGTGATGCCTTAGCTCTGGCTTTTCGCTGCGCACATTTCTGCTAGGCTTTGCTGATTCTTTTTGCTTCGTATTCACCAGTACCCCTTCTTATGAGGCCTCGCCACTTTGCTCGATCCTATGCAATCTGTTACCACGACTCTTTTGGTATGTTGAAGTCTTTAAGGGAGTCTTTGACCACCATGGGAGCGTTTTTCGACTTGTAGTTCTTTGGCAAACGTTCATCAGGCATTCTGGTAACATGGCCTGCCCATCATTTTTTTTTTTTTTTTTTTTTTTTTTTTTTGAAGGGAAATGTTTATTCGTTTTAAACCCCGTTACAATTTACCCTGAAGTTCCGGGGAAACTGTCAGGGTTGACATATATACATATGGAATTATGATGAGACACTCATACCAACACTCTCACATTTTATTAGTATGGCAATACAATAAATATGGGTTTAAAGTTTTTAATTCTTTTGTTTGCATATTATCCATTACACCCTTATATTTAGGATAGCTGAAGGAAGAAAAAGTCTATTAGAGGACAGAGATAGACAGACCTCAACGAGCTTATCTGGCAATTGTGGAATAACTCAGAGAAACAGCCAAGGTTATGGTGGTATAATTATTACTGCCCGCATTTGTACCTTCTGGTTTTAGAAATTTTGTTGTTGTTTTTTTTTATAAAACTTCATTATACTTCAAAACCCAAATAGTGTATTTTCCACACTGAGGTCTGAGGAAAAGGGAAGGAAGTAAACTCATTGTTTCTATCATCAGTCATCCAGGACAGGTCGATTCTCCCTAATAATATTTATTAGATATATTGTTACCAAAGTCACTATTAGGAAGGGTGATTAGTTGTACCGAGTTAATTTTTTTTTTTGTTCTAACAATTCCATACAGGAGCAATAAATATGAGCACAAAAGATACTTTTATGTCAGCAGAGGACTTGCTAATATATTTATCTTGTCTAAGTAATTGAGGAATCTGAACCAATGTCATTTATTGCATACACTACTGTTTAGAAATAAAGTCTGCAGATTCCAGAATCCCTCAAAATTTACATATAATATAAAGCATAGACCCAAAGCAAGACCTCTAGTTAAACTAGTTCTATATTAATATTGTCCAATATTTCCTTACCTGGCATCCGGGCTTGTAAAAATTCCTGCAATATGTTTTTCTTTAATGCAGTTTCTCTGTGACAATGTAAATGGACATTAATTTTATATTCCAAGAAATTTAAATGCTTCTTTAAACTTCTATTCATATTAATGTAGTATTTTGCAACAAGCATTAAAACTGAATAACAAAAGATGTTGTTTTTAGAAAACTGCCTAAAATAAAGGTTTTCTCATCTAGGTTTAATGTTATAGACATATCCTGAAATATTCTGACCATTTCTTGTATAAATAATTGTGTTTTGGAGCATTTCCACAGTAAATGATCAATGTTTACCACAGAAAGAACATTTAGGGCTCTCTATCAAGCTCATTTGGAAAAGGAGTTTATTTCTGGTTAATATTCTATGATTAGTGGTTGTCTGGTACCACCTAAGTTTGATGCATTTCGTGACCATGAAAGGGGCTTGGAATATATATTCCCAGGACTTTTCATCAATTGTATATATTTCATTCCATTTGCAGTTTCCTGTTGGTTTATCTTTATTTTGATTTAAAACAGTGTAAATATTTTGAGAGCCTTTCTTTTGTTTGAGGATAATATATATCACTTTTGGTATTATGGGACCACTTATATTACTATTAATATTTGACTGTTTTTCCCTCATAAATCTTTCAATACTTTCAATTACTCCATGATATTGGAGAAAATTTGTATGTATAGTTCTCTTTTGAATAAAAACATTATATTCGTAGAAATTGCCTTGATCATCCAATAAATCACTAATTTAACAAATGCCTTTATCAAACCATGATTTATAAAAGAAATTTTTGCCTCCAACCGTTAGATTTTTATTATAAAATACAGATACCTGATAAATAGTACTATTATACCAATCTACGTTTAACAGCAACTGGAACTTTAAAAAAGCTTTTAGGACTCTTTCCAGAATTCATTTTAATGATTGTTAGTACTGATTTTATATGTTCGGAACCACAAAAAACAATCTTTTCAGTGTCTACATCTTTTTTACTAAAAATTGCCATTTGCTTTATTTCTGAAAAATCCTTCGTAACCATGTAATTTTTAAATTTATCATTTTTAATAAACGTCAAACAGATTGGGAAACAAAGAACACACTACAGATAAGAAAATGGGAGTCTCGGTTTTATTTAGACTCTTCATAAGCAGTAATGAAGTTTGCAACACTGCTTACGCCCTCTAGCATATACATGAGCAGAACTCCATTTTCAAAGATTAATATAATCTGCACTATGGTAAAGTACGGGGAGACGTTCTGCCGCCGCCACATGGCACTAATACCAGCTGCAGTGTAGTAAAAAAAACGTCAAAAAGATTGCCTTTGGAAATAAAGAACACACTACAGGTAAGAAAATGGGAGTCTCGGCTTTATTGAGACTCTTCATAAACAGTAATGAAGTTTGCAACACTACTTACGCCCTCTAGGTATACATAAGCAGAACTCCAGTTTCAAAGATTCAACAATGGGCCCAATGATCCCAAAAGAAATGAAATATAATCTGCACTATGGTAAAGTACGGGGAGACGTTCTACCTCCTTCACAATAATGTTTCACCACCACTGATTGTTTAATCGTGGACCTCCCGTTCCATAGAAAGTCAAAAAACATACCATAATATTATTTAAAATGTTTAGTTCAAGGTCCGGTAAAGCCATTAAAAGATGAGTAATTTCAGGCAGTATTACTGATTTAATTACCGTGATTTTTTCCAAGTGGGGTAAGAAACCTCCTACGCCAAAGTTTTAAAGAAGCTTTTATTTGTATTATTTTGTCATTATAATTTACCTCTATAATCTTACTGAGATCAACATTAAAAGTTATTCCCAATAATAAAAATTGGGTGGTACCCCATGAAAGTTTCCATCTTGTTTTGATGGAGTCAGTGCTATATTTCTTTGCTCCTATCCCTACTACTTTGGTTTTATCAAAATTGGTTTTTAAATCTGATGTGTCTGCAAAAGTGTCGAGCTCTTGTAGTGTCTGTTCTAGAGAAGTTCTAGAACCATCTAAAACAGCTGAAGCATCATCAGCATATTGTGAGAACTTTAATTCCATATTATCAAATTTGATCCCTTTTATATTCTTTTTTTTTTTTTTTTTTTTTTTTTTTTTTCTTATCCTAATCGACAGAATTTCTGCACACAAAATGAACAAATATGGTGAGATGGGATACCCTTGTCGACAACCTCTTCCAAGCTTAAAAAAATCTGATAAGCAGCCACACTGTGTGACAGCTGAATGAGAATTTTTATACAAAACTGTTATCCACTTTCGAATGAAAGGGACAAAGTTGAACAATTTTAGAACTTTATTTATAAAGGACCAAGATAAGGAATCAAAAGCCTTTTTAAAATCAATAAGGAGCAATAATCCAGGGATATTTTGTTCTTCAGTATAATGCAACATATCGTAAACAAGACGAGTGTTTTCTCCAATAAACCTGCCTTCAATAAACCCTGTGTGTACTTTTAAATACTTTTAAATTTATTAAAAACCTGCTTTGTTCTATTTGCTATTGAACCAGATGCAATTTTATAGATAGTATTTAATAAAGTAATAGGCCTCCAGTTTTTTAAGGAATTTCTTGCATTTGTTTTCTTTTGGAATACATACTATTAAGCCTTGCTGTTGTGTAATAGAAAGTTCTCCTTGTGAGAATCCATAATTAATTGCTCTTACTACAAAATTACCTAACTGTTTCCAGAATATTTTGTAAAAGTCTGCTGAAAAACCACTTGTACCAGGAGACTTGTTATTTTTCATACTTTTCAATGTCTGACCTGCTTCTTTCAATGTCAACATACCTTCTAATTTTAGAGATTCCTCTTCCTTTAGAGAGGGCATATTACTGTTTTGCATGTAACTTTTTAGATCTGTATCATTTAAATTATTTTCTTTACTTGAGTTCAAGGTTTCATAATAATCGCTTGTTTCTCTTAATTTTTTTTTTCTGATTTGTAATTGTTTGACCTGTTTCGGTTTCTATTTCATGTATTAGTTTGCTTGTATAATTGTGAGATTCTAAATTGCAGAAATATTGCGGAGGCTTATCACCAAGCAGAGATATATTGCGGGTTCAGCTAAGTGCTCAACCAAGCCTCTTTCTCAGATTCTAACACGAATCCTAACCGCAGTTAAAGAAGGCCTTCAGAAGTATTGTGACACTGCATATGCGTAAGTGGTGTTAATCAGACGTGGATCCTGAAAAACTCCAAAGAGCTTTTAGAAAACCTAAAGGTACAATCTCTTTATTCCGTCAACAGTATAAAATCTTTCGATTTCTCTACTCTTTACACTACTATTCCTCATGATAAATTGAAATCTAAATTAAAGGAAATTATCAACCAGTTTTCTGCCACAAGAATGGTAACCGTCGATTTCAGTATGTTGTCATTGGCTACAAAGACACACACTTCGTTCGGGATCACTCTGATGCGCCACAAAAATACTCAGATACAGATGACATAAAGATGCTGGAATATCTAATCGACAATATTTTTGTGGAGTTCGGCGGACAGATATTTCAGCAAACAATCGGCATACCGATGGGTACTAACTGTGCACCGTTACTTGCCAACTTGTTTTATACTCGTATAAGGCGGAATTTGTACTAAGTCTCCTCCAAGCAGGCAAGAAACACCTCGCACAACAATTCAATTTCACCTACAGATATATAGTAGTTGCGGTCATGGTACCAAAGCCGTAATCCAAACTCATAAATCCATAAACGAATAACGAATCAGATATATAGATGATGTATTCTCTGAAAAACACAAAATTTGCAGAGTATTTAGAATTCATCTATCCACGTGAACTTGAAATAAAGGAAACAACGGAGACTGGAGGAGGATTCATCTATCCACGTGAACTTGAAATAAAGGAAACAACGGAGACTGCAGCCTCCTCCTCATACTTGGATTTTTATCTCTACATTGACAATGGAAAGCTTACTACTAAGCTTTACGACAAACGGGATGACTTCAATTTTCCCATTGTTAACTTTCCATTCCTGAGCAGTAATATCCCTTCTGCACCAGCATACGTTGTTTACGTTTCACAGTTAATCCGTTATGCCAGAACCTGTTCAAATTATCAGGACTTCATGGAGCGTGGGAAAGTGCTCACTACAAAGTTGTTGAGCTAGGGGTATCAAAAAATCAAACTGGTAGAAACGCTTAAGAAGTTCTATGGGAGACATCATGATCTGGTCAACCCCTACAATGTGTCAGTTTCCAGAATTGTTTCTGATGTTTTTGCCAGTGATGCGCCATAAGTTGACTTCCCAAATCCCGGACATACGCTTCTACCGATATTTCCTTCGTTCAGGCCTATGGGCATGGTGGGCGAAGCTTGCTTACCAAGTAATGCTTACTATCCGCGGACGCCTGATTACACCCTTTGTTCTGGGGTCCATGTCTGTTGGTCTGAGCATTCTGATTCGTCATTCGTTTATGGATTTGTGGGTTTGGATTACGGCTTAGGTACCATGACCGCAACGAACCAAAAATCCTTTTTCTTCCTTTATGTAACACAAATCCTGTTTTAATTTTTCCACCTCTAGAATATTTTCTTCAACTAAATTGTCTTCTAATTTTTGAATGCTTTTTATCAATTCTTTTTCTTCTTTATCTTTTAATTTCTTTTTATATGTAGCGTAGGAAATAGATTTCCCTCTTATTTTCATCATAAGTGTCTCTAAGAATAACTGATCATTAACAATAAACTGCAATACGTTATCTGGAATTTTATGAATATTATCTAAATTATATACTGGCAAACAATATTGTTTTTTAACTTCTAGTATTTTTTAATTAATTAACTGAAGATAATTCCAATCTGTCAAAAGAGAATTGTTATGTTTACATAAGGATCTGCCATGTTCAAAAGTATCCATTGCTAATGATAATGTCACCATTGAATGATTTGATTTCTAACCAGTTCCAATTTTAGAAGTTATAACTGAGTTAATTATGTCTTCTGTCACTAGAAATAAGTCAAGCCTTGATTGTTTCAAAGGGTTTTTACGCCACCATGTATATCGCTTCAAATGTGGATGAAGTTCCCTAAATGTATCAAATAGGTTATTTTCATTAATTTTATCTAAAACATATTTACGGGCCTTTGGATTGTTTATGTGTTTATAGTTGTAGCAGTCCATAGTTGGATCAAGTGATATATTAAAGTCTCCACAGATTACTTATGTGTCATTTCCAATTTCATTGATATTTTTAAATAAGTTGATGTAAAAACTAGAGTCATCCGTATTTGGACCATAAATTGTGATCAAAGATAATCTTTTTTATTATATACCGTCATATCTAGCAGTAAAAAGTTCCCATCTACATCAGTGTTTTGGCTGTGTATCTATCTTATAATCTAGTTTTTGTGGGAAAAAAAATGTTTACTTCTCTAACATTTGACTGTTGAGCAGGGCTAAAGTAACAATTTTCTTACCATCTATTTCTGATGTACCGTTCCTGACTTTCTGTAAAATGCGTGTCTTGCAGACAGTAAATATCATTTTTTTTATTTTTCAAATAGTGAAATATACTGCCATTAACAATAAATTGCCACTTTTGTAAGGAAAGGAACTAAATAAGCTTTGCTTAATCCTGTGAATGTATTTAGCTTTGTATGTATATTGTATGCCTATGTGAACTTATCGAATAAATATGTTTAAACTAAATAGTGAAAAACATCCTTTTGTTGTTTTTTTTTTTATACCATCCAGTCCTTGTGTATTAATTGAAAGTATTTTTAGTTCAGCCATTTAAGAAGAAAACGTATATACCATAAAGAAAATTGACCGTCCTGACTGACTTATGATAGCAAGGAAGAAAGATAAATAACTCAAACACAAAGTGTAGCAAATAAACAAACGTGTTTGAACACATTTGAGTTAACAAATACCTTGGATGGGTTTACACTTACAGTTTACTCATCTTTCAATTATCTCACAATGAATTCTTCGAAAATATAGATATAATTGGAAAAATAGAGAATTTTACCATTCTATCAGGAAGTCATAGAATAATTATAATAAAACTTATGTTACATTATGAGTTTTATGCAATGTGAAATACTAAAAACAGTTTAAGTTTGTTTTTTCCTGTTTCTACAACTCTTTCCCTATTCAAATTTCTTATCAAAGACAAGAGCCATGTCACAAGAATATAAAGTATGCAGACATCAAAGGTCTAGACAGGAATGCACATTGGCAGTCCTGTCAGGGCCTCCGTTGCTTGCTGTCCACCTTAACTGTGCAAATTTCAGAAGAGTATGTACACTCTGCATGCTTGCCCTTTTCAGGACATCTGTGTGTGGATTCTTTTCTTACCACTTGATCTTTATAAATTTTCTAAGACAGTTTGTATGGAAGTGGTTCAGTTTTGTCATGCTGTTGGTAATGTGTCCAAGTTTCGCATGCGTATAATAGTGTTGGCAGCACCACGGATCTGTAGACTTTTAGCTTTGTGTCAAGTCTGATTCCACTTCGATCGCAAATATTTCCACGTAGTGTGCAAAATCCTGTACTAGCTTTGGCAATCATGGCATTGACTTCATCATCAATGTACACAATTCTAGACAATATGCTTCCAATGTAGATGAACTTGTCTACCACTTGCAATCGTTGACCTTTCACTGTGATGTTGGGCTCCTTGTAAGTCAGGCTGATATACCAACTCAGTTTTTTTATGCTGATTGTGAGATCATAGCTGTTACATGAATCAGATACTCGGTCCTTTTTGTTTTTTCTCTTCTGCTGGAGAACCCTTCGCCATGTAATCAGCAAAGAGTAACTCATCTAGCACCTCGGTCTGCACCTTGGATTTATCTTGCGATCTTCTTAGGTTGAAAAGTTTCCAGTCAAAACGATACCTAATAGGTATCTGTAAGCATGGTAGAAAACATCATGCTGAACAGCGTTGAAGCTAGTACACAGCCTTGCTTAACTCCATTTGTCACAGGGAAAGGATCAGAAAACTCGCCATCATTTTGGACCCTTGCAAGCATACCATTGTGGAACTGCCGCACCATTGCTATGAATTTGGCAGGACAGCCAAACTTTGCCATAATTTTTCAAAGTCCCTTACGACTGGCTATGTCAAATGCTTTGGTAAGGTCGACAAAGGTCATGTAGAGGTCCAAATTCTGTTCCTGGCATTTCTCTTGAAGCTGTCTTGCTGTGAAGATTATGTCTATTGTTGCTCTGTCTTTCCTGAATCCACAATGGCTTTCTGGTAGAAGCCCTGATTGTTCAAGGTGTTCATTTAGTTGATTCAGTAAGACTCTTGCAAGGATTTTCCCAGCGATTGACAATAATGAGATGCCTCGATGATTGTCACAGACTTAAGGATTCCCTTTCCTTTTAAGTGGACGATTGTTGCATTCTTGAATTCTTGAGGAATGGCTTCTTTTCTCCACATAATGTGAAATAACTCTGTCAGTTTCTCTGCAACTGGAAAACCTCCTATTTTGTAGATCTCTGCAGGTATAGCATTTGATCCTGGAGCCTTACCAGATGACAGGTTTTATTGCTCTCACTGTTTCAGAGACGGCTGGGAACTCATCAAGCAGCGGATTACATTACACCTGTGGTAGTCTGTTGATAGCTTCATCATTGATAGATGATGGCCGATTAAGGACACCATCAAAGTGTTCGGTCCATCTTTTCAAACTGGCTTCTTTGCCAGTCAGAAGACCAGTAACATCTGCACTTAGGAGTGGGGTGGTTCCTGAGTTCTTGGGACCATATACGGTCTTCGGTGTGTCAAAGAATTTCTTCATGTCCTTTCTGTCTGCAAAGGACTGGATATCATCAGCCCTTCTGCTCAGCTAGGAGTCTTGTATGTCTCTGAGCCTATTCTGGAATACATATGTTTGAACAGGCAGTCTTATTAGATACTGAGCTGGCATGCATCACTGAGGTATGCCTTGTTTTTTTTTTTTTTTTTTTTTTTTTTTTTTTGTTTTTTTTTTTGTTTTGTTTTTTTGTTTGTTTCTCTGCAAGGAGTCCCTGGATTTCTTTGTCATTCTCATCAAACCAATCTTGGTATTAGTGAGATACTGGTCCTAGGGAATCCATTGCTGAAGAGTGAACGGTGTCCTAATATTTTGGTTAATAACGGTATCTAAAGAACTAAGGTGTCCTACTATTTAGGGTAACTACAGTATGTAAGAAACTAAGCTGTCCCAATATTTGGAATAACAACGGTATATTAGGAGTTAAGGTGTTCCAATGTTTAGGGTAACTATGGTATCGAAGGAACTAAGGTGTCCCAATATTTAGGGTAACTACAGCATGTTGGGACCTAGTGTGAGCGAATATTTACTGTAATTACGGTATGTTAGGATTTGGTTTAAACACATTTATTTCCGAAATGTTTACATATACAACACATACAAAAGTACAACAATAGGATTAGAACGAAAGCATAAAAGCTTATTTAGTTCCTTTCCTAAAAGTTAGGATTTAAGGTGTCCTAATATCTTGGGTAACTATGGTATGTTAGGAGTTAAGGTGTCCCAGTATTTTGAGTGACTACGGTTTTTAAGGAACTAAGGTGTCTCAATGTTTAGGATATCTACCATATCTAATGAACTAAGGTATCCCAATATTTATGGTAACTTTGGGATCTAAGAAACTAAGGTATCCCAAATATTTACTATAACTGTGTATCTAAGGAACTAAGGTATCCAAATATTTACAGTAACTACGGTATCTAAAAGTCTATGATTTCTCAATATTTACCGTAACTTCGGTATCAAAGAAACTAAGGTATTCCTACATTTAGGGGAATTACGGTATCTAAGGTTGTATTTAAGGAACTAAGGTATACCCTAATATTTACTGTAGCTTCGATATTAAAGATCTAAAGTATCCCAATATTTACGGGAACTATGTTATGTTAGTAGCAAAGGTGTCCTAATATTTACCATAACTATGGTATCTAAGGAACTAAGGTATCCCAATATTTACCGTAACTTCGGTATCAAAGAAACTAAGGTATCCCAATATTTAGGGGAATTACGGTATCTAAGGAACTAAGGTATCCCAATATTTACGGTAACTTCGGTATCTAAGAAACTAAGATATCCCAATATTTACGATAACTACGTTATGTTAGGATCTAAGGTGTCCTGATATTTACCGTAACTACGGTATCTAAGGAGCTAAGAGCTCCCAATATTTAGGCAAACTACGCTATTCAAGGAACTCAGATGTTCAATATTTACGGTAACTACGGTGTCTAAAAACCAAGGTGTTTCAATATTTAAATATTTACGGTTACTACGGTACCTAAGAAACTAATATCTCCCAATATTAACTTTTACTACGGTATCTATGGACCAAATGTTTCCCAATATTTATTTTTGTAATTCATTTCTTTATTATTAAGTCTCGCATTCATACAATACACAATGTGCACCAAAACATCTACAGCATAGTGCATGTAATACAATAGATATCCTATGACGATTATTTCTTAGTCCAAAGATGGCACCAAGAAAGGTAATTGCAAAAACTATGAAAGTGCATCATCGGTAACATACGAGTAGGAAGCTTAATACTGAAACATACATGAACAAAAAGGAAAAATTAAGGTAAAAAAAGAGGCAAGAATCAACGACATCAACATGTACAATTTTTTACTTGGAAATTTGATAAAAAAAAAAAAGATAATCTATTAAAAAATGTCAATGTCCCGGCACAGTAAGTACAGCATTATGTCATAGAATTCTAAGCATTTGCCATGTCGATCATGAAGTTCTATTTTATCTTTAGATAAAGCTATATATTTTTCATAGTCTCTGGTCCTTTTTAACATTAATAGCAACCCGATTAAATCACGAGTCCATTGTTTATATTTCGATGAAAATATATAATGCTTAGCTAAAAGAATCACACAGTTTATTACCGTATTCTTGATGATCTCGTAAAGTGAAACACGGAAACTTACTTTAAAATAATTGAGTTGAATTTCAAAGTCACTAGTTAATGTTTGACCAAAAAGCCTTGTACGTACCAACATTCCCAGAACAAATGAGAATTTGTTTCCTCGTAGGGTGCTATTGTTCACTTAAAGAGAAACTTGTTATTCGGGAATATTCTCAAAGTTATTTATATTGGAAAGGCCGTAACTTAACATCAATTGCGCACTTTAAGGCCATTGTATAAAAAAATATGACCAATTAAATTCTTTGTCAGGAAAATCAGCTATATATTTTCCTTCTAATTTAATGATTTGAATACAGTCAGATTTAAGTAAAAGGTTATATAAATGCTATAGAAATTTTTCCTGGTTTATAATTAGAAATACTTTATTTTCTTTCTGACGTGTGTGATCCGGATATTCTTCTTTTAGAACTTTGCTCCAATCTGATTTTATGTTGGAAACTATATTATAAAATTTAAAAAAAAAATGATTTCTAAGAATACCATACATGTCTTTCATTTGTTTAAACGTATAGAAACGTTTAAGTCTAAAATCATACAGATGTTCAGGATGCTTTATTCCTCTATCATACCAGTGTTGGTGGTATATTAGCTTATCATCATGTTTTATTTCTGGGTTTATATAATTTCCTTTGAGACTGTACCTGTTTGTTTCATTAAGTTCAGTTTACACCATGCTATCAACACGTCTTGAAGAAAGAGGTTCTCTTTAGAAATCTGTTCACAGTCATTGGTGTTTAAATTGTGTTGCAATATTTAGGGGAACTACGCTTTTAAGGAACTAATATGTTCCAATATTTACAGTAACTGCGGTATCTAAAAAAACCAAGGTGTTCCAATATTTACTTTTACTACGGTATCTAAGAAACTACGGTGTTCCTATATTTAGGGGAACTACGGCATTTAAGGAGCTACGGTGTCCCAATATTTACGGTAACTACGGTGTATATTTGACTTACTCAATACCATAAGGAGAAGCTTGTGTAAATATATTTGAGCATGTACAATGTGCGCCTAGACTCAGATCTGCCAGCTCATCCACGAAGGCTTATCCGCGGATGCCCAGGCTCATCTGAGTTTTCGCTGTACGCATATGCAGTCTTGTAGGAAATGCGTTGTGTACAGCTACGATCTAAACATGTAGCCTATAAGAGTAGAACAATGTTGATGGGTCGCGGAAAGTGAAGTGAAAGATTGTCTGTCAATAGACCGTAAACCTGGATGAAGCGTTTGCAGTTAATTCTGGACAAGCTTTATTCAGCAAAAATATCAAAATTCATTAGTAGTGGCTACAATAACATGTTGTGCACTCTAAAACACCCAATATATATTAATGTTTATATTGGGAAAAATCAAACCTATTGATACTGACTTAGCAAATCGATATTTGGAAGTACTTGGGGGCTTTCATAACACGTATCTGCACCAGAATCGCATGTATAACATTTGCTGTTTACTTAAGAATTGCTTTTCGTCCCCCGTCTTTTCGGAGAAAAGTGGGGAACAGAGTATTCGCGCTTCTATGGTTCCGTCTTTCCGCGATTCCGTACCCCCCCCCCTCCCCCCCCCCCCCTCCGCCCCCCTCTGATAGTACATATCTTGTGAGCGCAACTCTTACAACAGGTTTTAATCATACTTTTTGAAATTTTGCAGGCATTTTCTTGTACATGGTCAGAAGCTGTGCATGTGGTTTAGACATAGAGCTCAGATTGTGCACTTAGTCATTTTTGCCTTATTAGTATACAAAGAGTAGGTGCCTTGTGTGTGGCCTCGGTGGCTCAGTTGGATGCGCCGTCCGATTGGAGACCAGGAGGTCGCGGGTTCAACCCCCGCCGAGGTCGGCAACATTCTTTCGTGGAGATTGATCATGAAATATTTTCTACGGTCATTCTCCCTTCCGCTGATTCAAGAAGGGTAGTTGTCAGTTTCTGGCGAAAGAATGTGCACAATACTGGTTAACCGCCTAGAGGACTAAGCCTGCCCAGTAAACGTGTGGTTAGGTAAACTGACCGCGCTCGACATGACCCCACTGGGTTGACTGGGCCGTAAAACCTCAACACAAACAAGGTGTCTTGTGTGCGCAACTCCTCCTACATGTTTTAACCAGTCTTTTTGAAACTCTTCAGGCATTTTTTTCCATGCTCTCAGATTAAAAAACATCCGATTAATTTTTCTTACTTTTTGACGTTGTGAACTTAGTCATTTTTGCAATAATAGTGTATGTACTGAGTATATGTTCTGTGTGCGCCACTCCTCGTACAGGGTTTAACCGGTATTTTTAAAACATTGCAGGCATTTTTAACGTGGTCTGTAGATGTGCATGTGGTTTGGACATAATCCTAAGAGTATTTTACATTGTAACTTAGGTACCTTCTGTCCTGGTCATTTTTAGAGGACATTTTTATAGGCGGTGTGCATTAATTCTCTCAGTTTTCTCGTTGATTTTTGTTTTCGTTTCGTCGAGTCACTAATGGAAAAACAATGCGATGCATGTATGCATGTTTCTCGTAGCGCAATCATGTGCAATAGCGTTCTTCATTTTTATTTCATTCATGGATCGATGAAACGATAAAAATCACAAAGAAAAACTTAGAATAGTTTTTTCTGTTTAAAATGTGCAGAAATTCGCTTTTGAAAATGCTAAAGGCATCGTATTTTACTTTGAAGCAACAGGTCGGTGCGTTATATTTTAATTTGGTTTAGGGCTTTACCGACCAAGAGAAGCCATGAAACGTGTCCTTGACGATCTTTCAAATTTAAAAATACTGACCGGGGATTAAAATACTAGTTGAGAGAGTTAAGATAAAAAAAAAAAAAAAAAAAAAAAAAAATAGATACAAAAGAAAATTCCAATAAAGCCAAGTAATATATATATATATCTTTTTCTTTCTTTTTTTTTTTTCTTTCGAATTAATGTCAACTAGATTATAGACGAATTGTCTCATCTATGGTGTTGGGTTTGACCGCAAGTAGTGTCCTACCAGATGTTTTTGTTTCATCGGGATTTATAAAGAGGATCTTACAAGAGTGGTCGTTTCATATGAAATTTATGAAACGAGCCTTCGGCGAGTTTCATAAATTTCATATGAAATGACCACGAGTGTAAGATTCTGTTTATCATATGACCATTTTAAATTGGATTTTATCGCCTTCAAAGTCGACAAATGTTCAACAGAAAATGCATGGTTGACATGGACGTCGTCATGACGTTACTTGTCCCCGCCAATGTGTTATGTAACGAGCGATCATACGATTTTTATTACATGACGTTATCCACTGAATAACATACGATAAGTGAAATTATTCCACCAATTACAAACCAGGAAAACGCATAAATATAAATAAAAATAATTATTTGTACTTAAAGAATGTCAAATTTACAGTTTTAAGTGGGAAACTTATGAAACCTATCGCTCAAATGGAACAATAATATAATCTTATGTCAACCATCTAGGGTACATATTATAGGTCATGACACTTATGTGGGCTTTCTGCTTACAATCGCAGCATTGCTTTGGTTCTTTGTAATTTTGCAGGTGTTTTAAAATATACTTTTGGAAATCGATATTGACTTAAAATAACCATGCGATGATAAACATTTCGTACAAACAAACGTGGGTTTGTTTGTTTGTGTTGAAGTTTTACGGCCCAGTCAACCCAATGGGGTCATGTCGAGCGCGGTCAGTTTACCTAACCACACGTTTACTGGGCAGGCTTAGTCCTCTAAGCGGTTAACCAGTATTGTGCACATTCTTTCGCCAGAAACTGACAACTGCCCTTCTTGAATCAGCGGAAGGGAGAGAATGAACGTAGAAAATATTTCATGATCAATCTCCACGAAAGAATGTTGCCGACCTCGGCGGGGGATGAACCCGCGACCTCCTGGTCTCCAGTTGGACGGCGCATCCAACTGAGCCACCGAGGCCGGCAACAAACGTGGGTAGAGAAATTTGAGAAATTCTTTGGTAGCATAAATATAGACAGTCCAGCTCGTAGGCTGATCATGTCAAACGAGAACGAACACAACGCGGTTACAATGCACTAGAACGGTCTCGAGTTTAGGTCAGATTCAGCTGTGTTGTTGAACACTCAGATATTCTATTAGTATTAAATTAGCCTAATACAAACTTTTGGGCTGGCACGATGAAAAAACAAAATTAACACACTTTGAACTTGAAAGACATGTTATTTTGAAGTACTATTATATAGGACATATGTCCAGGTGGCATTTTACGTAACATATGCCCCGACCCATATTTTAATTTCAGATCTTACCTCGATATATATAATAATTCTGCCAACATGAACAGAGCAGATATAGCAAACGCAGCTTTGCAACGGTAGTTCATCACACTGAAAACAAATTAAAAGAAATTCAATGCGCGGACAGAGAGTCAAGCGGTCAGTTTGTTTGTGTGAATGTTTTTCGGCCCAGTTAACCCTTTAGGATCATGTCGAGCGCTATCAGTTTACTTACCATACTTTTACCTGGGCAGGCTTAGTCCACTAAGCGGTTAACCAGTACTTGTACAGATTCTTTCGCCAGAAACTGACAAATACCCATTTTGAATCAGCGAAAGGGAGAGAAAGACCGTAGAAACTATCCATGATCAATCACCAGTCGGACGCGCATCTGACTGTGTCAAGAGATCAAACAGCACATAGTCACACTGATATTATTTTTCACTTTGACGAAGCAATTTGAGCTCCCAAATACCCTAGGTATAATATATTTTTACAAAAAAAAAAAAGTATGATTCATATATTCCACCGATTTCTATAAGGCCGCTTATCTCAAATGCGCCTAAAATCAAGACTGGTCTGAGCAAATATTGCAGACCCGGATCAGCGTATTCCTAGGAGCAGTCTGATCAGGGTCTACACCGTTTGCCTTTCCACTCATATCAGCATTTTTTTTTTCATGTGTTTGGAACTTTTTTACTTGTTTTTCCTGCTAATCTTGTCTCGGCGCAGAATTTATGTACAACAGAGAGGAGGGGTGCTTGGGGCAAAGGGTAAGGGCAAATGAAAATGTTTAGAGTATTTGAAAAAATCAAACACTTTTTGCATAAATATAAGAAATAAACCACCTTTCCACTGAAAAGACCAGAAGCATAGGAAACCTGTCTACTCGTCCGCAAAAACAAAAATTAAAATCAAAGACGCTGTTCAGAACGGCTAAAAGTGAATTCAGGGGCCTACTCGTATATCTGTATAATCTTGATACTTTTTCCACCTTAATAGTTGTAATGCCAGATTATTAATGTTTATTTTCCCAACATTTTACGTTCATTGCACGAAGCACTTTGTAGTTGAAGTCGTTTAAACAAGGTACCTATACTTACAAATGTCGATCTTCTCCGCAGCGGTGTGTGTTACTGCCCTCGGTGCACATATTCTTTTTGCTAATCTGACCGCGGATTACATTTGCAGAAAATACTGACCTCGGCTGTTTATTTTTTATTGTTCTATTTATTTATTTTGTTTGTTTGTTTGTTTTATGTTGGATGCTAATACTGTCCTCGGAGCTGCACACCGCCGTTAAAGTCAAATACTTTTAGATTACAGTTCGCTTTCAAAAATCGTATTGTTAGTTCATGGTGAGTTACTTGCTACAGATAAGATTAATCCGTGGACTGCTATCCGTCGTCCATCGTCCGCCCGTCCGTCGTCCATCGTCTGTTTTACATTTTCGATATCTCCTCCAAAACCGTAAGTCGGACTGAACTGATACTTGGTAGAAGGTATTTGGGCAACACGTAGATTTAGAATTGCTATTTTAAAATCGTTGCGTTCCGATGTCAAAGGTGGCCGCCATGTCGGCCATCTGGAAATTCTTTAAACGACATCTCCTCCCGAACGGAAAGTCAGACTGAGCTGAAACATGTTGGGAGATATCGGGGCGACATGGCGATTCAGAATTGCTAAATTCGTTCAGTTTCGATATCTATGATGGAGGCCATCTTGAAATTCTTTAAACGACATCTCCCGAATGGAAAGTCAGATTGAGTTGATACTTGATAGGAGGTATGGGGGCCACATGTAAATTTTGAATTTCTCAACCCGTTCCGCTTCAATATCCAAGATGGCGGTCGTCTTGAAATTCTTTAAACGACATCTCCCGAACGGAAAGTCGGATTGAGCTGATACTTGATGGGAGGTATTGGGGCGACATGGAGATTCAGAATTGCTAAAATCGTTCCCTTCCTGTTACCAAGATGGCCGCCTTCTTGAAATACTATAAACGACATCTCATCCTGAACGGAAAGTCAGATTGAGCTGAAATTTGATGGGAGGCATCGGATCGACATGGTATTCTTAATTGCTAAATTCGTTCCGTTCCGCTATACAAGATGGCCACCATGGCATCAATGTATAAAATCTTCATGGCCCATGGCGGTCATCTTGAAATTCTTCAAAAAAAAAAACTTTTTCTGAACAGAAAGTTGGATTGAACTGAAATTTAAAGGGAGGTGTTGGGGCGACATGGCGATTCAGAATTGCTAAAATCGTTCTGTTCCGATATCCAAGATGTCCACAATGAAATGCTTTAAACGACATCTCTCGAAAATACTGTTTGACATTCATAAAAAGTATTGTACTGTGCTCTAAGCATGTCAAAGTCACAAATGAGCCAGAGCACAGCAAAACCTACAATGTCATATGTGCAGCCAACAAAGACTCAGATCAGCCTGCGCAAGTGCATAGCAACAGATAAGAAGGGGTATCCACATATTATTTATTCGACGAAAATGTATGTTGTGGGTATTCATTAGATGGCCCTCGCCGAGGCGCTCCCACTGAGTACCCACTACATGTTTTCGTGGAGATTTTTTCGGGCTGAAAAAAGTGCCTTATGTGGAACTATGCAACTGCACAGTCTGCTAAGTTTTTCATTTAAGATACTGGAATGTAAAAATCTTTTTAAAAAAAGACGCGTTTTACATGCACTGTGCATTTTTTGCGTAATTTTTACCCCCCCCCCCCCCCGCACCCCCCACCCCCCTCCCCCTCCCCCCCGTCTCTCTCTCCAACCTCCGCACCCTCCCTTCCTCATATATTTGTTAGAACGTGTGTGAGTACATGCGCACGCGCCTGCGTGCGTGTGTGCTTGCGCGCGTATGTATGTAGCCCTAAAAAAATAACATTAGTTTACAATCTGCAAGCAAAATGTAAGAAAAAATCAAATAGGGGAGTCCGGGACATATTTGGGCTTGTCGATCAATATTTTATTCATCAAACCACGCAACATACAGATCGTCTTTGATGTCATCAAAGAACTAAAATTAAAAAAAAAAATGACGTGAATGTTCAATAATGATAACGTCATTGAATAATTTAGACTATTTATTAAAGATACAGCGCCGAGGACAAGAAAGCAACACACAGTTCGCCGAGGACAAGAAAACATAATGAAATATCGCATCCGACGACAAAATTAGCAGCGTCGTTTCGCGCCGCGGTGCAGATTCGCATCTATATCACGATAGAAGCAGTTTTCATAGCTCTGGTAGGTACAGTCCAGAAGATCATAACAAGATACGTCAGTTTTTTAGTCTAAAACTGGTTCTGACCACATGGGTTCTTATTATATAATGTGTTTAATAATGCCTTGCGCCGCGTTCAGAAAGCAAAACTCCGAGAACTGTAATAGCATTTGTTTACATGCCTCCGCGGTTATGATTAGCATCAAGAGGCAGGGTAGTGTAAAAAAAAATGGTTATCGTTACTAATCTACGAGGACTTGTACAAAATACTTCCATACAGAAGAACAAGAATAATTGTTCTTTAGATAAAGCAAAAAGAAATTAAAATAAGAAACGCAAACAGACGTTAAATTGCTGACAAACCCCACATTTTCTTCTTTGTGCTGATTCAATCCAGACATTTTGGCGTTTTGTGCATTTATTTCTTTCTCGTATATACCATCACTCATATACACTGACAAAGTAACCATTTAAAATGTCAAACAGACCGTCATGTAACTCTGATCAGCGTTTGTTAGCAAATAATAAATATATTTATTGGCTGTCCCTACCTTCGACGCTAGGGATAAAATTGCGCCGAGACAAGATTAGCAGGAAAAATGCCGAGACCAGAAAACGGTATGATACCTGTGCAGATACCTTTACAGAAAAAAATATGGATCATGTAATCCACCCAATGTTATAAAGCAGGTAATTTCATATTCATCTATATTCCAGACCCACCTGAGAAACAATGCAGACCAAGATCAGTGTACTCCCAGGAGCAGTCTGATCAGGGTCTACACTGTTTGCCATTCCATCTGCATTAGCAATTGTTTTCGGATGTTCAAAGTTTATTATTTTTAACAATATTAATTTCATGTAAGGTGCCCCCTAATACCCTAGGTATATGCTTTGCCAAAACAAAAAAGAACAGATCATTTCCATCCAATTTTATAAAGCAGGTAATCTTAAATTTGCATAAATTCAAGACCGATCTGAGCACACATTGTAGACCCAGATCAGCGTGTTTCTAAGAGCAATCTGATCTATACAGTTTGCCATTCAATATATACCAGAATTGTTTTCGAATTTCAAGGATATTTACAGTAATAATTTAATGCGTGGTCTTCTCAGTTTTCTCCAAGTCTTCTCAGTTTCTCCAAGTCTACAGGCCCTACCAAAATGTATAATTATGTTATCCTCCAAGTTTTATTAAAAAAAAAAAGTTAACATCAATCTCAGGACTGGTGTTTGGTGGACACAGAAACAAAGACATTCGTATTTCTACGGAACCCCGGTGGGGACATTTCTTTTCCAATATTTAGCAGAAAAGAAATGAAAACAACAAAAGTAGAATGGAAATGAAAACAAAAATTATGTCGTTTAAACGATATAATATATCGTTTAAACGACATCTTTATCTTTCCATTCTGAAAAAGAAGAGTGGAAATTTAAACAAAAATATGTCGTTTAAACGACATAACATATTGTTTTAACAACATTTTTTTTTTTTTAATTTCCATTCTATTTTTTTGGAATGGAAAGATAAAGATGTCGTTTAAACGATATATTATATCGTTTCAACGATATATCGTATCGTTTCAACGATATATTATATCGTTTGTTCAACATTATGATATCATTTTAACAACATTATATGTCGTTTATACGATCTATGTTTTGTTTCAGTTTGCATTCTACGGAAACATGGAATGGAAAAATAAAGATATCGTTTGAACGACGGGCTACCAGCCCAGATAGTGGTAAAGGTTAAGGGATATTTTACCCGAAAAAGGGTTTGGCAGTCTATGCAAACTGGCTCTGTTGGAGATAATTTGCATGACAAAGCCTATTTTCTGGGAAAATAAGAGTACCATCAGTTTGTCCTTGATGCATGAATGTTGCCTTAAATCATTTTACAGTTAACCAATCAAACTTAAGTAAAAACTAAGACAAATTGTCAAAAATATTGACTATTGATGTTGCATATGTTATTTCTATTTTTATCTTATCATCTAAGCAATTTTCATTGATCTGTCAGATTGAAAAAATGCACATCTGAGATAAAAGACAGTTGTGTCAGATTATGAAAAAAAAGGAGACCAATATTATGCAAACACTAAAGACCAAGATCAGACTGTTCATCTGCACATTCTGATCAGGATTTTCACTATTAATCATTGTTTTCTACAGTATTCCGTGTGTCTTTAGATATATAATTAAAGATGCCGATTTCTCTGCCCGGATTATCAGATCATTGTCATAATGGTCCTTTTCAAATGTTGATGTGGAAACAAAGAACACACCATAGATTAGAAAATGGGAGTCTCGCTTTTATTGACAAAAGTAAGAGAAGAATCCAGGGAGTGCCACAATCACAAACCGCAGCCTTTCCCAGACACCAAGAGGAAGCGGAAACCGACAAATCCAAACAAGCACAAATCGAACAAACGTACGAAAAGCACTAAGATTAGCTCTCTCTTCCCAAAGCGAGGTAATCGCAATGCTAAAAGGACTGAAAAACACAAGAAAAAAATGACACAAGGTAAGACATAAAACAAATCGCCTCGTAGAATAAACTACAAATCAACAAAGAGTAAGACTAACACCGGGACCACCGCCTTAGAACGGTCAGTAGAGTAACACCGCCTCAGAACGGTCAGTAGAGTAAACCACGGGGTGCGCGGGAGGGGGGTGTTAAAGCACTTTTACAGCAAGCCAACTTCACCCTGGGTCCCGATGCTACTCTTAATACAGAAATACACAAAAATTGGGTTCGTATAAAGACTCCCAACTCAGTCATGCATCAAAGCGAAAACATAAAAACGCAGATAGATTACTCTGTGCGTCCGCTTTAGGATCAGAGTCTACGCTGCATTTTGAATAGAGCTTGTACATTCTATTAGCGAAAAAATATAAGCACATCATTAGTTTTCAGGTATAAATAAAATCTCTGCTTCAAGAAATACTCTGTGAAGTCATTGTTTTAAAAGGTATCCCAGGTTTTTTTTTTAAACAATTACCTCCAGGCTAATGTTTGAAAAGGTGTTAACAATTTATTGAATCTGACAAAATGTGGTTAGAGAAGAAAGTGATTTACAGATTCATGCCTACCAAACGAATGAATGCGTAACCATCGATTAAGAACGTGAAACAATTAGAGCGACATCGGTTAGGCATTCGATGACTCAAAAAAGGTAAACAACCTTTGCATTGTTGTTTCGTGAGTTATAAAAGTTATAAGTGATATAAAAGTTTTGAGGATTTTTTTTTTTTTTTTTTTTTTATTTGAAAAACGGGGAAAATGCAGCATTGTTGAGAAATCACCACGATAAGGGTTACGCATTAGAGTTGTAAGTTTTGTTTTTATTAATTTAGATCTTATGCGTAACACCCATTTTCGACCCTTTCCGTTGCGATTTCTCAACAATGCTCCATTGACAACCAAAGTACCCATAACACAAACAATCATGTGTCTATCGTGTGTGCGTGATGATACGCTGAACTTCTAGCAACGCGCAAAAGGACAATAAACACCACGAATTTCCACGTGTTTTCTATTGCTTTCGGTACACCTTCAGCACGCGAAAAATAATTCAGCCAATATGCGTGAAGAAGGTAGTTTGAGATTTATTCCACAGACGCCGATATCAATGGGTGGTTGAATGTAATTCCCCGTTTTTCAAATAATTTCCTCAAAAGATTTATATCGCTCATGAAACACAGAAAATGCTAAGTTTGTTTACCTTTTTTTGAATCATCAAATGCCTAACCGGTGTCGCTCTAATTGTTTCACGTTCTTAACCGATGGTTAAGCATTCATTCGTTTGGTAGGCGTGAGATTTAACCTAAGTGTTCTGACAGACACATCTTAACAAACAGCCGTGACCCTGATCAGACATCACATCACAGAGCATCTTATTAAGGTATACACTGTTTGCCACTCAAATAGCAGGTATACGCTATGTCAACAGGTAGCCAAAGGGACTTGACCATATTTCAGTATGATAGGGATTTAAGGTGTCTAATAGGGTTTAGTAACAGTAATTAGCAATATTATACCCCTAAATACACATATAGTATAAACTGTTTAAGCTCCACTGGCTATTTCAAAAACAAAACGTTTTGAAAATAGAAACATAAAATCCTTAAAAGTTGCTGACCCTTTTTTATGAGATGAACTATGACCAGCATAATAATATTTATTCGTCGGAATTGTGATGGACAGCTCAATCCATGTTACTATTACTAAATTGTTTTAATAATAATAATAATAATAATAATAATAATGCTATTGTTATTACTGTGTTTTAATTTCTTATACAGAAAACTATTTTATGAAATAAAATAGAACCAGCATTAGATTATCTATTTTCCGAATTATGATATACAGCTCGATTACAATTATAATTATTTCTGGAAATAATATCAATAATAATGTTATTATTATCATTTTATTGTAATGTAATTTCTTAAATATTATAAATAATTAATTAATTATATATCTTTATTCTCCTAACTGTGATGTTACTTTATAATAATAATAATAATTGAAATAATTTTTATAAGTATCAAAAATTTGTTTTCATTTATATTCGTATATTATAACGATAAGAATATGAATGAGTTGCCGTTTCAAGTCTCTAAACATGAGCAGAATAATTACAAGTTAAATACAACCATTACAGTTATTTAATAAAAATATCATAAAAGTGTTCTTTCAAAACTACTCAATAAAACAATGTTAGTGCTCTACTGCCTGAATATAATCTCTATGATTATCCACACAAAACAGGCCCTAGTGCACTCGGTGTACATTCCCTAGTGAACAATTGTGCATTTTGGAGTTAACTTCTAGTTCACTTTGACGTCTATTTCATGTCTAAACGTAGTGAACACCAAGTGCACTAGGTGTAACCTTTAGTCTTAGCACTACTGTGCCTGCCTCCACTGGATTCAAAGCTTTTTTTTAAAGATTGTCTGTTTAGATCGGGTTTACTCGGTAAATTCCGACTGCAAGAAGAAAGCTGTCTATACATGTACGCCGATTACTGACCGAATGAAATTATATACTTGCATGTAACATATTGAGAGACATAAGTCTTCATATCGCATAAAAAAAAAAACAATAAAAAAATTCGCCAGCTTCTACTGAGAGTCGAAACTACGACCCTGTGATTGGAAATTTAGCGCCTTATTGTTTTACCCATTAGATTAACCGGGTAACCGTACCGTTATGTAATACACTCATATTTATTGTTTTTCGGAAATCGATGATTACCGAATTGAGTTCACGGAATATGCGTATGTCTCAGTTTAATGTTGCCGTAACATATAGCTATTACTCCATGAATGTTTACTGTCGTGTCAATGTACTTTTAATATTGGAATAATCCAGGATCAAGGTGAAGCAGGTTGTTACGGGTATACATAATGCCACTTGGTACATTCCGGTTCATCGACTCCGTTTGATTGAGTAAGTTATATATTGACAGCGGTTTCTTGCAGGTGTACTGGACCATAGTTCAAACAGTGAATTCGTTGTCCATTAAGTCAAAAAACTGAAGCGACGGTCGCAGGTTCGATCACTGTAATAGTCTTTTTTTTTTTTCTTTTAATAATATTTTATCTCTATGCGCGTGTGTTTTTATTATTATTATACTTATTATTATTATTATTATTATCATCATCATTATTATTAGTTTACTTTTCCTTTCTTTGTTAATCTAAATCACCGCGACGTGAAAATTCTTATGCTGTTTTAACACTAACCATGCTATGGGCAGATTCAGCAGTCGACAAATTGATTTGATTTTTCTTATATTTTCCCAGACAATAAGATTCAATCAAGGAGACAGTTTGCATGAAATTTCGAATTCTATTTTCTGTGGGAAAAATAAAGAAAATATTTCAAAATATTTTCTGTTGAAATGTTTACCAAACATGCAAAACGTTGATACAAAAAAATGTCTTTAACGCGTATACTGATGAGCTCTTATTGCTTACGAATAACGAAGGCCAAGATCAAGCTTTGCATACGCACGGTCTCATCTAGACCTTCTCTGGATTGTTCCTGTCCATTCTATAGTATCCATTAATTTTGTAAGCGGACAAAGGTCCTGATCAGACTGACTAATGATAAAGTGTTGAGATAATGACGTAATATCTTGTTGTTTATGGCCAAAAAATAAAAGAAAGAAGAGAGAAAAAATTTCATGTTTACCCTAAACATTCTGACACCTTACCATACTTGCCTAAAAACTTAACACGGTCATTCAACTACCTGTTTATTTATCTAAAATTGCCAGATGATAGACACTCAGTAATGTAATGACACTAATCACTCCGCGTTCTGCTCTGGGTCCATACTGTTTGCTCATACTCGGATAAATACAGTAAGTACCAATTAGCCGGGGTCCTTTTTAATTGTGTATGAACAGCAGATGCAAATATGCCCATTATTCAGCCGTTTTTTTGTTTTTTTTTTTTTTTGTTTTTTTTTTTTGTTTTTTTGTTTGTTTGTTTTTGTTGTTTTTTTTTTTTTTTTGTTTTTTTTTTGTTTGTTTTTTGGTTGTTTGTTTTTTGGTGTTTTTTTTTTTTTTTTTTTTTTTTTTTTTGTTTGTTTTTTTCTGTCATTGGGTATGAAAAAAACAATTAAGCCACAACTGATATAAAAATTACAAAGTAAACTGCAAATAAAAAAAAAAAAAAAAAAAACAGAAAAATTGCGCAGTGCCAATGCAACAATTTATTCTACTCAAGACAGTCATGCCCCCGTGATGTATCCACTACACCACGCCGTTCGCTGTTAGAGAGTATAGTGTCTCGTGGCGCTATCGCCGAACGCTTCACGGATAAGTCCGAAAATGCCCGAGATGCTATTTTTAGTCATGCTTACCTAAAAACGGATTTTAGATGAACTCGTCCAACCTTTGACACGACAGTAAACATTCACCATGTTGTGTAAATTGACCTTTTTGACCCCAGTCCATGAATATGTATATCAGAGAAGTTCATAGCAAAATAGGTAAACTAAATTGGAAAAAGAGTTTTGCTTTGGTTAAGAATGAATGAGTCGTATTTACATGATCAGAGGACGAAAAGACAGCTTGCCCTGCTGGATAAGTTTCTTGCAGTGCGCAGGCAATAATAGTCATGAGTCAATTGCACTCACCGGCGTTGGTTTGTTTGAGATCAGTTTAAACGCCATTGTCAACAGACTTTCAGTCCTGTCGTATGACACGGTTAGCGATTCAACCCAAAAACCTCCCGATCCGAAGCGGTTGCTCTATCAGCTGAGCCAGTCGGACGGGTCTTAGGTATGTTAAATGCACGGCGGGTGTGCTAACCATTCTGCTTACGAGGATGGCCATAGTACAAAATCTAACTTTACCCAATATATGTAGTGTGACAATAAGAGTATTTTGCTTACAGTTATGTCTGACTCCTGTCGTCTATTCATGCATATTGAACAATTTTATGCTCATGCATCGTTCCGAAATTACTGCATATACTGTACATGTTACACCAGATCATGATATTTAACATGTTCAGTTGTTCCATAGACAACGTGGAGATTACTGACAAATCATTTCTAAAGTGCCTAAATAGTCTATGAAAAGCAAGGCATTAAATTACGTACTCAAACAAACTCCTCCGGTGAAATGTTGAAAGGATGAAAATCTTCATTCTCCACCATGCCATCTCATTCGTCGGCCCATTTAAGGGGATAATTGTAATTACCATTCTCGGAGGATAAGTTGACAGTGATGTCACTGAATGTTTATAATGTTGGACCAAGTCCATTTTCATAAATAGGTAAACATCACCCGAACACTTACCTTCACTAAATATTGTAAGCAGTGGTAACCGTAAATCCGCAACAGCCCTGTTTGTTTGTGTTAAGGTTTTACGGCCCAGTCAACCCAATGGGGTCATGTCGAGCGCGGTCAGTTTACCTAACCACACATTTACTGGGCAGGCTTAGTCCTCTAAGCGGTTCACCAGTATTGTGCACATTCTTTCGCCAGAAACTGACAACTGCCCTTCTTGAATCAGCGGAAGGGAGAGAATGACCGTAGAAAATATTTCATGATCAATCTCCACGAAAGAATGTTGCCGACCTCGGCGGGGGTTGAACCCGCGACCTCCTGGTCTCCAGTCGGACGGCGCATCCAACTGAGCCACCGAGGCCGGTATAACAGCCCTGTGGTAGTTTTCCTAGACTACAAATCTGGACTTTATGGCTTCGAATCCTAGTGTTTTATTTATATATTTATTTATTTCATACTTTTTGAAGAATTAAATATTAAAAAAAAAATATGTTAAGAAAGAAAAAGTATTTGGAATTATCGATTATGGAAAAGATGTAAAATTATAGTTAGAAAAGACAAGAGGTAAATCGATAAGTCCAGTTAAACTTTTAGTTTGAATGACTGCCACGTGCTGACAATCCGTGCACATATATTTGTTTGTATTTAGAAAAGAACGCTGGAAGCGTGTTTTTGTGTAAAAATGTCAACATTGCCAAAATAATGTCCAGTGATATATATATTTCAAATAATATATGTAACATACATGGGAAAAAAATGCTGAGGTTACACTAAACAATCGTCCAACCGTTCGTCCATAGTGCTCCGCAACAGCGCTGTTGCAACATACTAAACTGAAACACACTTATAGCAATAAGACTGTATACTACATAAACTTATTTGTAACGTTTTCTCGATAATTCATGCAAAATCTGCTTTATCCAGGATTAGTGATAGATGCCGTGACGTCACTGTCAAATTATTCTCTGAGCACTATACAGTTGTTTACAAGCGTATATATGCTCTATGTCAAGTCAATGTATTACGTAGCAATATTTACTATAAACTTGTGTACAGTATGCACCCTTTTCGTGAAATGGACAGTGCCGACTTATGCTATATTCAAATTAGGGGTCAGAAAGACAGGTCAATTTTTGCACCAACTATACATTTAATGTATTTAATGAATAAATAACAACGTCTTCTTTTCGTCTTCTTTATCCTGTTGTATCTTTCAACTTGGTTATAAACCGCAATGCGAGAAAAGGTACCATCTAACATATGCGCCCAACAAACACTCAAATCAGCCTGCGCATCCGTGTAGTCTGACCAAAGTCTTCATTGTCCGTATGTAGATCCTTGATGTCTTGGCTATCCAAAATGCGCCCAGTGAAGATTATGATCAGATTGCAGTCTGATCTGAATCTTCGCTGGGAACATATATCCACAGGTACATTTTCTGGCATTGAGGCTATTATATATCTCCTACAGGGATTGAACAGGTATCAAGTTGTGGTCTACATACACCTGAAAGATCTGAGCCATGCCATGTGAAATTGGCTAGCGGAGCGTATTGAAACAGCAAATACACAGATCTGCCTGGTCTTTCCAGTTCCTTTTTGTTCTTGGCTATATGAGCCGCGTCAAGCGAAAAAGATGCATTCGATCATGCACAAAATACGTATAATCAGGTCATCCTGCGCATGCGCAAAGCATCATCCGGACATTTGGTCTCCATTTGCACACTTTGTAGTATCCGATGATTCTGTTAACGGAAAGTGAAGGCCCTGATCAGACTCCGCGGATGCACAGGCTGATCTGGGCCTTCGCTGCCCGCATATGCCCGAAGACAAGGTTTCGCATGACGCGGCCCATATTATATCCAGTATCCCAATATCCAATGACTCCGTAAGCGGACAGTGAAGGGTTTGATCCTGCTGCGAGAATGCACAGGCTGTATTGGACACTCGCTGTCCGCATATGCTCCGAATAAACAATTCCACACAGTCCAGCTCCTATATAGAATGTGAGCAATACGCAGGCTGGTCAGGATCTTGTCCTTTTCTACAGCTACCTTTTTACCTGGGAGCAATGGGTTTGAAAATATTTTGAATTGTCAGCAAAACTGTGTCACGTAGAAATGGACTAACCGTATAGACCGCATTGTAGCCTGTTGGCACAGACAGACACGAGTAAATATTGTTGATCCATATTAAACGCCGTAGAATGATGCGCCTGATCGGGATGTGCACTGTTTGTCATTCATCCAGCAAATTGTTTGATACTTCAACAAGTTATATAATGCATTTGTTCAAAGTTAAGGCCGAGACTGGTAAGGAGTTTAGGTGTCCGAATACTTAGGGTAAAATGCTTTTGATTGAAATGGCTGATAAAATAACTGTGGACAGTGAGTGAAGAAGCGCATTGTAAAATACCGTCGCGACATGAGTAAAAGGTTGTTGAAAGTAACGTAAATCCCGAATAAAACAAACAAACATTATTACGTATTCTAACACTCCTCGCCTTTATAGCCAATGGTTAAACTCAGTGATATATTATGCAATAAATCACTGGGCGGAAACACACGACGCTAACTGGCGCCTTTCCGACGTCATTTCGACACGCTGCTGACGTCAGTCTTAGTTTCTACGACGCTAGACTGTGTAACGTCGTCTTTCTCACTTCAGCAACGTAAGAAATGCATGTAAACGTCAGCGTTACAGTCAAAACTTTTGGCGGGATTTCTTTATTTGATGGCGGAAAATTTGAAAAATCTAAAGGATACAATTACCTTTTCGTCGTTTTCTATGTGTTAGAATCGAAATAGATCAGCTCTTGTGCGTGATTTATTGAGTAATAAATCACAGTTTGTCGGTCAGTTGTAAGAAGATAAATCACTCGCGCTCCGCGCTCGTGATTTGATCTACTTTACAACTGACCTCCAAACAGTGATTTATTACTCAATAAATCACTGCTAGAGCTGATCTATTTCTTAAATATAAATCTATCTGAACTGCAACGTCAGGAAACAGACCTTCAGACATGTGCGCCCGAGGAAGATTCAGATCAGCCCGTGCATTCAAGCATTCTAGGCCCAGTCGTTCAAAGTGTCGTTAACGAGCTCGTTAGTGGTCAAAATGTTAACTGTTCTAGTAAGTACAATATCTAATTCACAGGTATTTTTGCTGAAAAAATGCGAGTAGCTTTTGCAAATGCGAAAACTACTCACATTTTTTCAGCAAAATATTAGCATATATTAAATGATCAAAGATTTAACGATACGTTAACTAACGACATCGTAAGTTTTGAACAATTGGGCCCTGATCAGAATCTTCACTGGGCATATTTTGGATAGGCAAGGATGCAAAGTTTCGTCAAGCGAACAACGAAGACTCTGATAAGACTTTAGCAGATGCGCAGCCTGATTTGAGTGTTCAATGTTAGAAGTCATGATTTCTCAAGTTGCGGCTCGTTTGTTTAAAGGTTGGTATTTGACCTACCTTGGATGTAACAAAAATCACAGGAAAATCCCTTTGCTTCAAACAGAATGTTGTTCAAGCAACTGTCCTTTAGATTATATGCCAGCACACGAAAAAATGTGACTGTTTAATCCCGAAAAGTCTCTGTCTCCTTCCGTTTCTTTGTTTTTTATGTCTGTCTGTCTGTCCGTATATCTGTCTATGTCTGTTTGTCAGTATCTCTGTGTCTATGTCTGTCTGTCTCTTTCTCTCTCTCTCTCTCTCTCTCTCTCTGTACGTGTGGCTGGACTGTTCTTCGTACACGTTATTGAAAATGAAGAAACATATGTCACCTTATAATTCTAGACAAAACCTGACATAGATATCATGTATGAGCCGCAACGTAAGAAAACGTACATTTGGACATGTGTGCCTAGATCAGTCGGCACATTCGCGGCGAGGGTGTGCATTTTTCACAAACCAACGAAATAACTGTTCCGCTGTCACAGGTCCTTGTTTATTATTTCACTAAGCTTTACCGGATTATAGATTATGTTGATTGCTCTATTTTTTTACGGCGCTTTAACACCCTGTTAAACGTATGCGCCGGTCGTACAGTCGTATGGCATCATAAACGGTATTTTTCGAAGGATTTACACCACGGCAGTTCAGAAAATACATTCGTTTTGAAGTCAAAACCCTCGGCCGTTCAAAGGATATAGACTTAGTATGTTAAAATGATTAATAGAAGAACGAACAGTAAAATGTGTACCATTGTAGACCCAAATTTTCACGAAACAAATTGGAGCTTACATAGATAGTCTTTACGTGCGCAAGTTAACCTTATGCTGATCAGCAGACGTGAACGACTAAACACAGACGATATGAACTCATATATCAAAGCTCCAAAGAGACGTTATCACAACGAAGCAGAAACACACGAAGTCTTACAAGAAAAAATGTCCATGAAATCACACTAAAAACTGAAATCACACTGGGAAATGCGCCTGTGCACGGCCAGTAAATAGCAAAAGTATTCCTTTTTTCACTTGTGTTGCGGTTTTACGTCCCCATCAACACTATTAAGGTCATTTTAGAGACGTTGCTTTCGACTTTTAGGAGTTTTTTTTTTTTTTTTTGGACGGTACCACTTGAGATGTCAGTTTATCTAAATAGATAAAATGACATCTCAAGTGGTACATGTACTGCTCAAAGAAACCGCTAGGGTTTAAGAGACGGTCAGTCTCGCACCACTTTCCTGGGCAGGCTTAGACCTTCTAAGCGGGTTACCAGTACGAGGCCAAATGCTCTTGTGACGCTAGGAGTTTACCACGTAGCTACCAAACAAACTTACAAGTTGGAAGATAGTTAGGTTTAGTTGCCATATTATGTCGTAAGTGTATATTCATAAAAAAAAAAAGTCTGCCCGGGTGACCGATGTTTATTTATGGGTTAGGGCTGGGTGGTGGGGGTGGGGGCTACAAATTGACATTTAGACAAACAAGTATCCATCTTTTAGTAGGAACTCGATTTATTTCGTAACTTTTGTGTTTGTGTACCTGAAAAGTGTTTTGTGTGACCAGCCCCTTTCGTTGTGATAACGTCTCTTTGGAGTTTTGATGTACGAGTTCATATCGTTTATGTTTGTCGTTCATGTCTGGTGGTTGGCATTAAGTTAATATGCCCATGTGTTGACTACCCTTGTAAACTCCAGTTTGTTTCGAGAAAATTTGGGTCTACAATGGTAAACATTTTGCTGTTCCCTTATTAATCATTCAAGCAATTTACAAATAATCAACACATTTAACATACTAAGGCTATTTATATATGTAGTTTCCCATATGATTTGAGATTTTGACATGTTCGTGAACACAAGGCTTTTACTCAGCCACATCGAATATCTTAACAGATGCAGCAGCTGCAACCTACGAAGAAATCATTTTACTCTATAGATTTTGACCATAGAAGCTGGCTAGTCTGGCCCACTAGGTAGTTCTTTAATGTGTTGATTGTTTTCTAAGACTCCGCTGTCAAAGAACATATTCACTGAAAGCAAACTTGTCTTGGAAAAAGCCTGTAGAGTCACACGAGATGACCATTTAATCCGTTGTTACTTTAATATTTAGAAAAGAATTTGACACTATGGGATTTTCGATTCAGTTTTTGAAGACGGAACTCAGTAAATTGAAAGAAAACTTTATATTAATTGTACCAGTTTTAATTTCAGTTTTTTTATTTTATTCAGCTGTTGAAAAAGCACTTACTTCGCAACTGCAAGGATTGTTTCTATTCGCTTAAGAAATTCGCAGACGGCGCTCATAGTATCCATTCGCAGAAGAAACTTTCATGTTAACATAAACTGACATGTGATCGCTCAGTTCGCGTGTTAGAAGACGTATTACCAACTTTTCACTCTGGTATTCTCAAATTTGCTACTTTCTTGGCATCATTATTGGTTATGCATAAGTAAAAGATATGCGCTTTATGCAACAAGACTTAAATCAATATATGTACCATAATTAGCCTTCAGAATTAGCAAAATGCATTCTTTCAGCATTTTCGGACATACATCAAAAGCAAAACAGTACCTTTTTTTCCGGTGTTATTATAATTTTCGGCTAAAATTCTATTTTAACATGTTTACACGATATTGTTTTTTTATTAAATTCGATTAAATGATCATATAAAGAGTTGAATAATGCTCGAAAAATACCGCACATGTTCATTATGTTGACAGAGTTTGAAAAGTACGAACCGACATGGGACGGATGTAATGGCCGAATATATTTCTAAACTCCTTTTTTAATGTTTAAGAAACGTTCAACAAACTATGGTTACATTCTTATATATTTAGAAAACGTGCTTTATTCTCCACCAACTGCGCTATGTTTAGTGTTGCAAAGCCCGTCAGAATTCAAAACGAATGTATTTTCTTACTTGTATTGGTGTAAATCCTTCGAAAAATACCGTTTATGCAGCCTTACGACCGTACGGCCGGCAGATACGTTTAACAGGTGTTTAATTAGAAGAGGTAAATTTACAAACCTTAGTGATGAGTCAATAAAAAACCTTTTGTGTAACTAACTATCCACATTTTTATACTATTCATTGTTTGTTAAGAAAATCGATTTTTATTTTCTCCCATTAGTTGATTACTGATATTATTTCATGAAGCATATTATATATAGGAAGTTTAGTTGTTATAGCCTTAACTACTTCCTTTCATTCCGTTTCGGTGAGGTAGTAGAAACGGTAAATGTTATATAGAAATGAGGGTAAAAGCAGATATATACATAAGCATACATGTGTATATATGTATGTATATGTGTGAATGTATGTGTATATATGTATGTGTGTATGTATAGACACGTCTAATACATGACTGTAAAAAGCGCTCAAGCTTATTTTTTTATTTGCTAGCTGGGAGTGGTTATTGTGAAGAAAAAGAGATAAAGATAAGTAAGCTTATAAGGTACATAGGTATGAAAAGTATTACATTTAACATGATTAAGCCGTATGGTCCGTCGACAAAAGTGATTATAAATTACCAACAGTTTGTGTTGAGGTTTTACAGCCCAGTCAACCCAATGGGTGTCATGTCGAGCGCGGTCAGTTTACCTAATCACACGTTTACTGGGAAGGCTTAATCCTCTAAACAGTTAACCAGTATTGTGCACATTCTTTCGCCAGAAACTGACAACTGCCCTTCTTGAATCAGCGGAAGGTAGAGAATGACCGTAGAAAATATTTCATGATCAATCTCCATGAAAGAATGTTGCCGACCTCGGCGGGGGTTGAACCCGCGACCTCCTGGTCTCCAGTCGGACGGCGCATCCAACTGACCCACCGAGGCCGGCAATACCAACAGTTATATCTGACATTTCTATGTGATCACCAATCGTTATATGTAATATTATAAAGTATATATTAATTATACCACCGCAAACTGTGTTTGAGTGTGTGCGTGGGTGTATACTGTTTTCACGTTGTCCGTCCGTCCGTTATGTTTTGGTTTCTTATCTTCTTATCTTGTTAAATAATTTTAGGAATCTTTTCACAATTTGCATAAATTTTGATATTTATGAGATGTTGCTGTTAGACAAAAATAAGGGCCTAGAGGTAATTCCTTTAGAGTTATTTCCCTTTGTAATTCTTGAACAAGTATTTATTTCTGCTTCTTTCCTTCATAAATAATTTAAGGAATCTTTTCATATTTTGCATAAATGTTGATTCTGATGAGATGTTGCTGTAGAGACAAATAAGGGCATGGGGGTTCAATCCTTTACAGTTAATTCTCTTTGTTCTTCTTGAAAAGTTGCTTTGGCATGACAATAGTGCATGCACAATGAAATCAACTCATCTCAAAGTTTTTGTGGAATCAATCTGATACCTTGCAGACTCATTACAGACATACTGAACATGTGCAGGAAGAAGAATGATGCTGAAAAAATTATTTTCGTCAAAACAACAGCTTTTTTCACTTAGTCATTTTTTGGTAATTCTTGACTATTGGTTTTTGTATGCTCTGAGATGGTGCTGTTGAGATAGTGCATGCATGGTGAAATCAACTCGGCTCGTCAACATGTTGACAAATTCTGATACTTTGCAGATTCATTAGAGACATATTGAACATGTGCATGAAGAAAAATGCTACTGGAAAAAATCATTTTTGACAAAATGACTGCCGCTTTTACTTCACCATTTATGTTTATCTATATGTCTGGCTGGCTGTCTATCTGTATTGGTTTTCTAAATCACATACTACCTGAAGCAAATATGCAAAAGCAGTCATTATCTTGCGGGGTCGTATCTAAGAAGCACTGCTTATTGACAAACCTCATTTGCTCAAACGGGTAGTTAGTCTCTCAGTGAAGATTATACTGACAAATAAAATGATAAATAATATCTGATAGGGATGGAGGATGCTTGAAAAACATTTTCAAGACCGCCATCCTGATCAGGAGTTTTGGTCAATAATCCGAAATAGTTGCTACTATCTTCAATTCACATTGTTTTTTTATACACGGAATTGTTTATTCTGTAGACGTTTAGTTTAAGTTAGGATATGCATTTCCATATGCCTGTCTTGTTGTATACTTTGTATACCAGAGAATAATAAAATTTTGACTCGACTTGACTTGACATTATGCCCATTGTAAAATTACTGCAAATTATGCAAAATTCCATAGTGTAGGAAGATTTGGCCAGGTTTTTAATAAGTTCCACTTGTTCAAAATCTCAGAAAATTTTACAATATTGTTATGGAACATCAATAATGTAAATTCCGAGGAACATGCAAGAAATGTTCTTATAAAATATTGTGCAATATCAGTTTACTGAAGAAATATATATTGCATAGGTCATACCTATATTTTTTACCCATTTTTTTACAGTAAATTTTATTCTATGGTAAATATTTAAAAACAAAGCACAGAAAAGACTAATGGTTCCTGATAAGGTATTGTCAATCACAAATCAATACAGCTGACTCTCATTATCTCAAACAATGATACCTCAAACTACTACTTTAGTCAAGCTACATTTTGGATAAAGTTGGTTTACTTTGTTTGATGTTCTTTAAATTTCAACTCCTCTTATCTCAAACTACAGTTATCACAAACTAAAATTATGGTCCCTTGCTGTTTGAGATACCGGAAGTCTATTGAGATTCCGTGTTTTCGAAATATGAAGGTATAGCTGATATAACATTATTATCTCGAAATATGCTAGGTAAATCTATGAATTCAATACCTTTATTAATGAATGGAATTTTGATGAAGTGTCTAATATGGTTAATTTCAGAATCAATGTAAGGACGAAGAGCATGTTGAGTATAACATCTAGTAAGGAGAGCTACTTCATAAAAATCATGTTTTCTATCATAAAATTTATTCGCCTCATCATCTAACTTACGTAATGAAGAAACAGTGAAGCTAGTTTAGAAAGCATTTGATGACGTCCAGAATTTAAGAGAATATTTAAATCAAAAAGAGATGACAGTTTTATGTTTTCGTTTAAAATTGCCATTTTTGAGCTTACCATGGGATCGTTTATTACGTTTTTTAATATCTAAAAGGGAAAAAGCATATGTCAATATGAGACATCTTCAAAAATCAGCAATTAGTTTGGCGACCAACTGTTATGGCTGCTATGGCAACAACAATACACTACATATTATACTTTCGAAAACACGGAATCTCCTATTATTTGTTATAAATATAACAAACCTATCCGTAATACTATACTTAATTTCAATAAATTAGTTTCTGATCTTGATATTGAAACTAGTTTCCCTGATTCTTGCGATTGTAAAGATTCTAAATTTTGTTATCAACCAGCGGGTCATAGTGTCACTGGTAACTTAAAGATTATAATTGATTCACGAATTTGTTCAGTTATTTCAAAAGGACCTAAATATAGATTCCCAGCCCATGTTTATTTCAATAAATGTCGGGAAACAATTGCCAGTGCTTTAAATGATTATTGTACGCGTTGGTGTAAACGAGAGCATGTTGAGTCTAATGCTTTAAATAATCGGAAATTAAAGATTTTTAAGATCATTGATGAACGTGTGTTATTTTACTCTAATAACTTTGATCTTCTTCCTCCTAAGCCTAAATTATCTTTTCGATATTTGAAACAAGGTATTCAAGAATTTCATAGGAAGTATGTTTTGGCTCCAGCTGATAAGGTTGCTAATAATCTTGTGGTTGTGTGACGACTTTATTATATCAATACTCTAATACAAGAACTTGGTAGTACCAAAACATGTGTACGGATTTCTACTGACGAGAGATCTTTTGTCAATACCCATTCTATCGATATTACTGCTAAGTTTGCAGTGAGATTTAAAAGAAAAGCAAGACAGACTTCCTACGTTATATTGGTCACGAAACTTCATAAACGATCTTATAAAGCACGTTTAATTGCTAATTCTAGTTCATGTACGACTACTGTTTAGTCCAAACTGCTAACTTCATGCCTTACTGCTGTTAAAAAACATTGGATTAGCTACTATGATATTGTTCAGGAAAGGGACGGAATTAACTATTTTTGGTCAATTAAAAATTCTAATGAGGTTCTCAATAAATTTAAATCTAAAAACTTTCAGGCTTTTTTAATTGTCTACATATGATTTTTCTACACTGTATACTACGTTACATCATCATCTTATAAAAGATAAACTTATTGATTTAATTAACCGAACGTGTATTTGGGAGAATACCCAATATTTGGCTTGCAACGAAGAATGTGCATTTTTTCACTTCTGATGTATATAATAATCACAATTTATGGTCGTGTCAAAAAGTCTGTGATGCCCTTGTTTATCTTTTGGATAATATTTTTATTAGATTTGGAACTAAACTTTATAGGCAAACTATTGGTATTGGAACTAATTGTGCTTAAAAGTTTAAAATAACGATAGTCCTGCCTAAGAAGTTTGGCAGTAAGGGCTTTATTACGACAGTTAAAGTCACTAAGATTTGAAGAAGTTCTGGCGAATCTAATAAGATGAGATATGTATACCCAATATGAGGTACGCCGGGGAACATCGCCATCCAGAAAAGGGAAATTGACAATATCAAAATCAAAATCGTCCCGTTTATCATATATTTTGGTGGAAACTGTACCATTAGATATACATATTCAAATCCAAAAAAGGTGCCTCGATATCGGAAGAATTGGCTTTAATTAACTGGACAGTAGGATATAAGTGGTCCACCATTTGGTCAAAGTAAATATTGTTAATATTTTATAAATCATCAAGGTAACTTGAAGTGGAACTGGCCTCAATGATGTCAGCCTGATTTTCCCGTGAGAGAGACTTCATGAAATCTCTTTCATAACAAATCTGCATCAAGAGGAGCACAATTAGTTCCCATCTGAATACCAACGGTTTGCCTATAAATAGTTCCAAATCTAATGAAAATGTTATCCAAAAGATAAACAAAAGCATCACAGACTTTTCGACAAGACCATAAATTGTAATTCTTGTAAACATCAAATGTGAAAAAAACACATTCTTCGTTGCAAGCGAAATATTGGGTATTCTCCCGAATAAACGTTCGGTTAATTAAATCAATAAGTTTATCTTTTATAAGATGATGCGGTAACGTAGTATGCAGTGTAGAAAAATCATATGTAGACAATTTAGAAGCCTGAAAGTTTTTAGATTCAAATTTATAGAGAACTTCATTGGAATTTTTAATTGACCAAAAATAGTTAATTCCGTCCCTTTCGTAAACAATATCATAGTATCTAATCCAATGACTTTTAACAGCAGTAAGGCATGAAGTAAGCAGTGTGGACAAAATAGTAGTCGTACATGGACTAGAATTTGCAAGGAAACGTGCTTTATAAGGTCGTTTATGAAGTTTGGTAACCAATATAACGTAGGAAGTTTGTCTTGCTTTTCTTTAATACCCACTGCAAACTTAGCAGTAATGGGTATTAACAATAGATCTCTCGTCAGCAGAAATCCGTTCATATGTTTTGGTACTACCAAGTTCTTGAATTAGAGTATTGATATAATGAAGTCGTCACACAACAATAACACTATTAGTGGCTTTATCAGCTGTAGCCGAAACATACTTCCTATGAAATTCATGGATACCTTGTTTCAAATATCGAAGAGAGAAGATCAAGGTTATTAGAGTAAGATAACACACGTTCATCAATGATCTTAAAAATCTTTAATTTCTAATTATTTAAAGCATTAGATTCAACATGCTCTCGTTTACACCAACGCTTACAATAATCATTTAAAGCACTGGCAATTGTTTCCCGACATTTATTGAAGTCAATGTGGCCTGGGAATCTATATTTAGGTCCTTTTGAAATATCGGATTCGTGAATCAGTTATAATCTTCAAGTTACCAGTAACAATATGACCCGCTGGTTGATAACAAAATTTAGAATCTTTAAATCTCAAGTATCAGAGACACTAGTTTCAATATCAAGATCAGATACTTATTTATTGATATTAAGTATATTATTAGGAATAATTGTTATATTTGTAACAGATAATAGGAGATTCCGTGTTTTCGAAATATAAAGGCATAGATGATATAACATTATTATCTCGAAATGTGCTAGATAAATCTATGAATTCAAAACCTTTATTAATGAATAGAATTTTGATGACGTGTCTAATGCGGTTAATTTCAGAATCAATGTAAGGACGAAGAGCATGTTGAGTATAACATCGAGTAAGAAGAGCTGCTTTATACAGATCATGTTTTCTATCATAAAATATATTCGCCGCATCATCTAACTTACGTAATGAAGCATTTGATGACGTCCAGAATATAAGAGACTATTTAAATAAAAAAGAGTTAAGACAGTTTTATGTTTTCGTTTAAAATTCCCATTTTTGCGCTTACCATGGGATCGTCTTACGTTTTTAATATCTAAAAGGGAAAAAAAACATCGAAATCCGGCATTTTCGAAACATTTCCTTCATGGTAAATATTTTTAAAAAATGTTCCGTAAACCTAGTTTTAGGGGCCCATTTGGTGTGTCCGACATACTGCATTCCTCAGCCTCCTTCTTTGCAAGTGAGAATACATATAACATCTCTGATTTTCAGTCTAAATCAGAGTTGTTTACAGGTGAAAATTGCCTACGATTAACTGAAGAAATAATTGTTGATTGACAAGTTAAATGATTGCAGCAGATGTAAGTCTTGGCATTGCACTTAGAAATATTAGGGTATATACTGTTCCTTTTATACGGATTCTTATATTTTAGAAATATAGGAGATTTGATTGGAGAAAGCCTAATTCTAAGGTGATTACGGAAAATATTATAATTGGAAGCGCCAAATAAATTTATAGATGATACATAGTGAAGTTTCAAAGGTGAAACGTTCAGTAGGTAACAAGGAATTAAATCTAGCAGTAGAACGGGAAATCTGTAAAGAAGAAGCAGAATGTAACGTAATAGGAGAAATTTTAATCTATTTGTGATACTCATACAGTTGTAAAGGAAGTAATACCATCAGATAAAAAGCAGTATTCGTACCGGATATTATAGGCAGTCATTAGCGATGCAAACAGGCGTAGGACAAATGCATACAGAGTATAACAACAACCGACAATACATAACTACAAGTCCAAAGAAACGTAAAGTTAGAAATGTTATAAACGGGATACGAACACTGGTAAATAGCTTACCTTCAATAAGGTATAACTTAGTATCAGGAGGAAGAGGAATACGAAAGGTGGTTATAAAGTGCAAACTCTGGCATTTGAAATAATAATACCTTTAAATGAATGTACGGGGACACTTTCTAGGGTCTCCACACGGCACACACAAAAGGTGTGGTATGCAAAAAAAAGGGGGTAAGATTTGGGAGTGCTACAATCACGAAAATCATTCAACCCTTCTCAAGACACTAAGAGGAAGAGGAAGCTGAGATATGTATACTCCATCTGAGGTACGTCGGGGAACATCGCCATCCAGAAAAGGGAATTTGACTATAACAAAATCAAAATCGTCCCGTTTATCATAAATTTTGGTGGAAACTGTACCATTAGATATACATAGATTCAAATCCAAAAAAGGTGCCTCGGTATCGGATGAATTGGCTTTATTTATCTGGAGTGTAGTAGGGTAAAACAAATGTCTCCCTCTTCATCTCCCTACGAAGCGGGAGCGGTAAAACAAAATAATGGTCAAGACTCGAAACTAGGTTCGAGCACTCAGTTATCTGAGATACCAATCAATGCCTAAGAGATTTCCGACGGTCTGAACAATTTACCATTCGACCTAAAGCCGACCGCGGTGGCTCAATCGAATTCCGGCTGATCTGCAGGACGTCGTGGTCAGGCAATACCCTTCTGTGGAAAATTTCTCCCGGCATCTGATTCAAGTAGGGCAAATTCTACTGACTAGCGTAAGGATGGACACCAAGCACTGGTTAACCGCTCAGTCTATGCATAATCAGAAAAAGTGTGGTTAGATTCACTGGCCGTCCTGACATGACCATAAATTTTTACAGCCGTGAAATTAAGAAACAATCAAACGAAACTCAATATATTTATCTATCTGCTTGTATCCCTGAAAACAAAACCTCACACTGAGCCACAAAAGTTACCGGAAATCAATGCTCCGTGGTCTAACGCAGAATCACTCGCATATGTGTCGAAAACCTGCTGACAAAGCTATCCGGCTTTATGGTCGCCATTTCAAATAAGTGCTGATATATAATATTTAATATATAAATATAAAGGTATAATGTTTAATGCTATGTTCACATTATCACAAATACCGCCACGACGTCTTAATCGTGGAGTAATAGGGGTGATCCTATCAGATTTAATTAGATTTTGAGATCAGTCGCGGTAAGCACGTTGATCGTAGAAAAGTTTTGGAAGGTTAAAATTCAGTATCTCTTTTTCTTCTCTCCACCCGCGTCATGCAGCACGCCATTCTTCCCTGCCATGCGACCGCACCTTGTGGTGAGCTGAAGAAGGCCTTCAGGAGTTCCCTTTGATGCTTTGCACCTTCTGTAGCTAAGTTGCGAGGTGCAGGAGGTTGATCCACATCTAGCCAGTCAACTTTGTCCCTCCATGCCCCTGGGATCATGGGGTTTTATCCTCATGGTCCGTCTCATGTGCTACAATGCCTGGATGCCACTGCCTCAGTAGAACCGCTGCCGTCTCCACCATATCCTCCACAGTGTTAGGTTTTTGCTCTAGTCCTGAGGAGACACCTGTTTCTATTGGCTAGGATCCCAAAGGCATTTTCAAACACCCTACCCCATGAGAGTATGTAGTTGAAGATCCTCTCCTCCCTGGACGTACCCTTTCTGTTGTAGGGCCTCATGAAGTAGTTCCTGAGTGCGAAGGTGTCATTCCCCAGGATAAAAAGGGCATGTCCTGATGGTCATAAAGGCTTGCAGTCAGAGCGCATGGTGTGGGGCGTCCTAGGGCTTCCTCTTCTAAGCCGTTGAAAAGCTCAGTCGCCAAATATCTGGGCATCTGACCTGTGCCCTTTTCCATCAAGCTCGGTCCACATAAACGTAATCTTCACCCACCAGAACCAGGCGTGGTATCAAAAACAAGCTTTTGTTATTGTAGAAGAGGCTGCCAGTGTGCGAAAGCTTCTTGACAGAAATGTGTTTGCCATCTAGGGCCCCAGTGGCGTGGGGGATGTTCCTTCTCTGCTTAAACTGGTTAGTTATGGCTGTCAAGGAAAGGGGTCAAAGGTAGGTTGAATCTTCATCTTTGTACGCTTGCACAATTACCTATGCTTCTAGAACTATCTCTCAGATGCTGGACACTCCAAACCTGAAGGCATACGCACGGGACCGATTGTTTTCTCCAGTCGCAAGGTGCCTCAATGTCACTGCCAGTTTCGGTCTAGGTGAACAGAGAGACTGGTGTCTGAAACTGGTGTTCCCTTTCAATTGCTGGGCCACCCTCTGCAAGATTTCATCAAAGAGCTGTGGTGTTAATCTTGTGAAGTTTTGGAACGCTACTGGATCATCCTCCAGCCTCAACTGGGTGTCTAGGAGGCTGGAGAACTGACAAAGCTGTTGACCTCTCCTCTGTGAGCCATGGTGGCACCCAGATCTGCCTGAATGCAGCTCCCCTGGCCCTTTTTGGTTGGAGTTGAGGCTGGTCTAGCTGCCGCTCGTCTTCTTTCTCTCTGGTGTTAATGTAAGCATACAATAATACTGCAAATGTCACGTTATCATCATCCTCAACTCCTGACATCATCAATGGTTGTGGGTTGTAGTGTTCACTCTGTAGAAGTTCAAAAAACAATGAAATCCATGGTCAGCTGCATTGTATAAATACCCGTCGGGGACTACTCGTAGCAAATCGTAATCACTCTCGATCCCTATCGTGAAAGACATTCGCGACAACAATCGTATCCGATCGCAACAGAGGGCATCGGTTCGTGATGATCGTATCAGGTCGTATCCGAACGTATCTGCACGTACCAGATCGTCCCAAATCGGGGATCCCAATCGTAAAAATCTTGTCAGATCGGGGCTCAATCGTTAACCCAATCGGGACAATTTTATCGGAACGTCAGAAAATCGGAGAGTCGGTTGAATGTAGACTCTTCATATGCAACAATGTAGTTTGCGAGGATCCATTAGCCCCCTGGCACCGGTTTAAGTGATATCCGATGTTCAAAGTAACAAACATGAACTGAATGATTCTAAAGGAAATAAAAAATAATCTGCACTATGGTGAAGTACTGTGAGACGTTTTACGTCCGCCACGCGGCACTAAACACCAGCTGCAGCGAAGTGTAATATAGGTTGCCTTTGGAAACAAAGAACACATAAAAGAGCGAAAGACCAGGTTTTATTAAATCTTCATATGCGTCTATGTGGTTTGCGAGCCTAGCACCGGCCTAAGCGGTATTCGAAGCCTGTATTTGACAGAGAAAGAGCAAAGTCTTGGTTAAATTGAAGAGAGGATTATGACATTTTGCATACAAGCCCAGAAACCAATCTGGGCAAGTGCAGATACACAGTGATTGCTCTGGCAGGACAGAAGCTACTGGGACTATATTAATGGATGGAGCCCATTGTATTAGGAAGTTGTAAGTATCCATTTCCCTTTAAAATGTCTATATACTGGAGACAAATGACAAAATGAATGTGTCATTATTTTTCGTTTCACCATGCCCTAGCTCAGTTTTATTTAAGTAGCATTCCGGCTAACACTCATCAGGTGAAAGTCAGGAAATGTGGGAAATGGTAGGTGGTCAGATTTTAATGAAAACATGCTAGTATATTGGTTGTGTGACCAAATGTCTAACTGCAAAGTATCAAGTATGTCAGTCAATGGTTGCTAATGAAACCAGCATATAGCATACTTCCCTAGCAACAAGGTGTTTATTTTAAACTAATTGTCAAAAATAATGCAATATTTACCAGGTAAGTACATTAGGTAAAACAAATAAACTTTGATGTTAAATCTTTTGAGCTGATGGGGTCTCTGGTTCTACCGTCTAGAAAACAGTTCAGATTTCTTGAAATATCATCGTTACCATTGGTAACCATGGCTTGAAATGTATTCGCTTATACAAATCTCCAAATGTAAGAAAAGTTGCTGAAAATGAAAAATTTAATGTAAAAATGGAAAAAAAATCGCAAAATGATAAGAATATTCTTTAGTCACTGTTAGTATGATCTATATAAACAAAATATCTGAAAATATCCGTGTATATATTTGTCCTTAGCAACCAATAATGCCCTTAGCAACCACTGCTTCTGATAATTAATGAAAACTTGAAATTCTGACATTGTAAATATTATTTTAGTGGAGTGCGTTTAACTATTATATTATTAGTCTAGACGCTCCTATCCTATCCTTAGTGATTTATTTGAAGGAATTGTCTAGTCTTTATCTGCATAGCAACCAGTTATGTCCTTGGCAATCACCATATAATCATATGATTGTTGAAACTCAGCAGGAAGGCTGTTCCATAAATGAAGCGCTTTGGCAACATTTTCAACAAAGATGATCATGTATTATCTGCATTTGACAAAGGTGTGAACTATTACCTTAGCAACCGTCTTTTCGGATAATTATTGCAAATCAATAATATCATCATAAACTGTTGTACATCTTAATAAATAAAGAATAACAGTGCTATTCTAACAAGTGTTTAGTCCATAGCTAATTCATAACATTTTTTTATAATAGTGCTCTGGTTAGTATGGAAATCATAATGACACATACGTAAAAGTAGGACAGACATATATGATTGGAATTCTACAAATCAGCCAACGCATCCAAGCTGGGAACCAGTCTGTCCTTCTTTGGCTGAGAAAGTCCATATTTGACATTAGCATACTTATTATTCATGCGATCTTCATGAAACTTGCACACAACTAGGACAGACATTAATTATTCAAGGAGTTCTAAGTCTGGTAATATCAGACTATTCCCCTTAGAGTTACGTGCCTTTGGGTGCTGCCAACGCCAATAGTTGACTTATCCGGGTTAATACCTGTTTACATTTATTGGATCTTAATGCAGCTATCATGACTGCATAACCGGGCAGTTCACTTTAGAGTATCTTGCATTTGAATAGTGGCGCCAAACTCCATATTTGAGCTTACCTCATATCTGGTTTCCTCCTAGCCAAAGTAACCTTTGGTGAACGATCTTTGCAACTGCTTAGTGACAAAAATGTTTTTTTCCTGCTTTGATAAGGCGAATAATGAATGTTTTGTTTTTTGTTTTTTTGTCAAAACTTCTTTTATCAAATGGTAACAAAAATGTGCCTTCGTTCGGATTGAAACTTGCCATTTTTGTCAATATTAAAACAGAGCTACTGCCTTGGGTCATTAACAAACAGTAGTTTTCCCTCAATATCTCCGCAAGAAAACAATTACATTAGAAATGTATTATGCAGTCCTCGAGTTGCTTTTGTTTCACTTTCATATTCAGCGAAAAGATCTTATTTCCAGATTACTTTGATCGGCCCGAGTATCCCATAGTTCGTACCGAATTCAAAGGCCATTGGCCTATAGCTTCCTGAGAAGATTTTTGAAGGGAGTACCCCATAGTTCGTATCGAATTCCAAGGCAATTAGCCTATCGGTTCCTAAGAAAATTTTTGAAGGGTGTTTACCATATAAGGGCGTGGCAGCCATCTTGGTCCTGTTTTTTTTTTTTTTTTTTTTTTTTTTTTTTTTTAATTTTTGTATAAAATGGGGTTTCAAATGGCGTAGCAGTTTGTGCAAAAACATGTTTTATTGAAGGGTGTTTACCATATAAGGGCGTGGCAGCCATGGCGTAGCAGTTTGTGCAAAAACAAGTTTTATTCTTTTTTATATCTGAGTGACCTTGGGCAAAGATCAAGGAATGACCTTTGATACGCAAGTGGCTGCACACGTTTCTGAAAATTCCGTTTTTTTTTCTCATTCAAAAGTCTTAGTGTCAAAATTTGACCTTGCCTAAAATAGGTCGTCAACCGGGGCTCATCATTTTTAAAAACTATGATGGTCCTAAATCTTCAAAGCTACACAGAAAGATTAAAGGCAATCGGACTTTTGGTTTCTGAGAGGAGTTTTTTATTTATCTTTTATTTTTTATTTTTTTTTTTTTTTTTTTTTATTTTATTTTTTTTTTTTACCATATAATATAATATGATCATAGTTTGTTCAAATGATGACCCTGGGTTGTCTTTGACCGTTCAAAGTTTGAGATGCATTATTATGAATTGTTAAATGAACTTGAATGAAGATGAGTATCAATGGTTACGGTCATTCTTTGCTCTTGACCCAAGGTCACTGAAATTTTTAACATTTAATCCAGTCAACATCTCTTTATTAGTCAGGTGAGAGATTCAGGACCGATGGTCCTCTGGTTTTAACATATGACATCGCGTTTGAGAGTGCACTAACATCATGAGATGAAACGATAATCTAATTAAAAATATTATACCATAATATATTGACCCGCCCCTGGATTTGAACAGGAAATCATAATCGTAAATAATGTGAAATGGTTCATTTTAATATGAAAACCTACGAAAAATGCATTTTGATAAAATAACATCCTATTTGACATTTTTGATGGGTAGGAGATGTGGGGGGGGGGGGGGGCGGGGGGGGGGGGGAAGGTCAAAATATTATACCATAATATATTGACCCGCCCCTGGTTTTGAACAGGCAATCATAATCGTAAATAATGTGAAATGGTTTATTTTAACATGACAACCTACAGAAAAGCATTTTGATAAAATGACATCATATATGAGGGGTGGGAGGTGTGTGGGGAAAGGTGGAGGGGGAGGGGGGTCAAAATATTATACCATAATATATTGGCCCGCCTCTGACCTTCACTAGGCAATCATAATACCTTACTAGAAATAATGTAAAATAGTTCCTTTTACCATGAAACCTAAAATACAGCATTTTTCATAAAATGACGTCCTCGGGTGGGGTCAACATGTTATACCATAATATACTGACCCGCCCCCCCCCGGATTTGAACAATCAGTCATAATCGTAAATAATGTTTAATGGTTCATTTTAACATGAAAACACACAAAAAATGCATTTTGATAAAATGACATCCTATTTGACTTTTTGAGGGGTAGGAGGTTGGGAGGGGGGATGGGTCAAAATATTATACCATAATATATTGACCCGTCCCTGACCTTGACTAGGCAATCATAATACATTGGTAGAAATAATGTGTTAAACATTTTCATAAAATGACATCCTATTTGACTTTTTAGGGATGGGAGGTGGGGGGGGGGGGGGGGGGGGGGGGGGGACATCCTATTTCACTTTCTGAGGGATTGCAGGGAGTGGGGGAAGGTCAAAATATTATACCATTATGTATTGAACCGCCCCTGGATTTGAACAGGCAATCATAATCGTAAATAATGTAAAATGGTTCATTTGTACATGAAAACATACAAAAAAAAGCATTTTGATAAAATGACATTCTATTTGACTTTTTGAGGGGTAGGAGAGCGGAGGGTCAAAATATTATACCATAATATATTGACCCGCCCCTGGATTAGAACAGGCATGATCGCTGAAAATAATGTAAAATAGTTCCTTTCATCACGAAGACTTGAAAAATGGATTTTCATGGAATGACATCCCCTTTGACATTTTAATATGGGGTTGGCTAAGGAGGTTGGGGGTCAAAATATTATACCAATCATAATACATTGCTAGAAATAATGTGAAATGGTTCATTTTAACATGAAAACCTAAAAAATCATTTAAATAAAATGACCGTCCTATTTGTCTTTGGTACAGCGATTCTTTATAATTTATCCCATTCTACCCCTCAAAATGTCATTAGGATGTCATATTATTAAATGCTTTTTATTAAGGTTTTCATGATAAAAGAAATCATTTCATATTGTTTACAGTGATCATTTATGATTGCCTGTTCAAATCCACATGTAAGTCAATATATTATGGTATATTATTTTGAGCCCTCACCAACCCCGCCCCCCCCACCCCCCACTCCACCCCTGCCAACCCCCTAATCAAAGAGTAAAAGGGGATGTCATTCCATGAAAATGCATTTTCCAAATCTTCATGATAAAAGTAACCATTTCACATTGTTTATAGCCATCATTTATGATTGCCTGTTCAAATCCAGGGGCGGGATAATATATGATGGTTTAAGTATTTTGACACCCCACCCACCACCCCCCGCCCCCCACCACCTCCTACCCCTTAAAAGTCAAACACGTCGTCATTTTAATAAATGCTTTTTGTATGTTTAAATGATAAATCATTTCACATTATTTACAGGGATCATTTATGATTGCCTGTTCTAATCCAGGGGCGGGTCAATATATTATGGAATAATATTTTGACCCCCCTCCCCACCCCCCACCCCCCAGCCCCCAACCACCACCCCCACCCCCACTAATAAAGTAAAATCGGACATAATTCTATAAAAATGTTTTTTAGGTTTACATGATGTTTACATGATAAAAGGAGCCATTTTACATTATTGCTAGCAATCTATTCTGATTGCCTGGGCAAAGTCATGGTGGGTCAAAATATTGCGATATAATATTTTGACCCCCTACTCACCCCCATCCTGCCCCTAAAAAGGTCAAATAGAACGTCATTTAATAAAAATGCTTTTTTTTTAGGTTTTCATGTTAAAATGAACCATTTTGCATTATTCCTAGCATTCTATTAAGAATGGCCTGGTCAAAGCCAAGGGCGAGTCAATATATTACAGTATAATATTTTGACACCCCCGCCCTCGCCCCCCACCCCGCACATTCTACCCCTCAAAAAGTCAAATAGGACTTCATCTTATTAAAATGTTTTTGTTTAGAGTTTCATGTTAAAATGAACCATTACGCATTATTTATATCAATCTATTATGATTTCCTGGTCAAAGGCAGGGGTGGGTCAATAAATTATGGTATAATATTTTGCTCCCCTGCGTCAGCCCACCCCCTCATCAAAGAGTCAAAGGGATGTCAGTCCATGAAAATGCATTTTCCAGGTCTTCATGATAAAAATTACCATTTTACATTGGTACAGCGATCATTTATGATTGCCTGTTCAAATCCAGGGGGAGGTCAATATATTATGGTACAATATTTTGACCCCTCCCCCCTCTCCCTCCTACCCCTCAAAAAGTTAAATAGGACATCATCTTATTAAAATATTTTGTATTAAGGTTTTCATGTTAAAATGAACCAATTTGCATTATTTCTATCAATCTATTATGATTGCCTGGTCAAATCCAGGGGAGGGTCAATTTGTTATGGTTTAATATTTTGACCCCCCCCCCCCCCCACTCCTTCCTACCCCTCAAAAAGTCAAATAGGACGCCATCTTATTAAAATGATTTTTATTAAGGTTTTCATGTTTAAATGAACCATTTCCCATTATTTCTAGCAATCTATTTTGATTTCCTGGTCAAAGTCAGGGATGGGTCAATATATTATGGTATAATATTTTGACCCCACCCCTCCTTCCCTCACCAGCCCACCCCACATCAAAAAGTCAGAGAGAACGTCATTCTATGAAAACACGTTTTTCAGGTGTTCATAATAAATGAACTATTTAAACCTTTTTACAGCGATCATTTATGATTGCCTGTTCAAATCAAGGGGCGGGTCAGTATTTTGACCTCACCCCACCCTAAAACCCTCTCTCAAAAAATAAGTGGACGGAGATTACTGTCAGAACATTATTTTTTATGCTATTTAATAAATGAATCTCTTCTATATGTGTTATATCATTCCTTAAGAAAGATAGTCGGTTGAGTCAATATATTATGATTGACTGATTGTGTTGGGGTTTAACGACACGTCAACCCTTGTGGGTCATTTTGTGTCGTCTCCCAGAGAAAGGGAGAAAAGTGATAGAAGAGATAGTAGAAGAGATTAAAGAGAGGGACAGGGAAGAAAGGAACAGGAATGAAAGTGAAGAACAGAAGAAATAAAAATATTCCCCATCTACCCTTACCTGCTACAAGGATAGTAGGCCTTGCCCAACTGTAAGCCAATATCAGTTGGACGCCCGGTGACTTAAGATACACGACACCTTCGCACCACCCGACCACCCCAACAATATATTTTGGGGGGGGGGGGGGGGGGGGGGGGGCAGCGGGTCAAAATATCATAGCAATTTTCTGACCTGCGGGTCAAAATATTATCTGACACCGATGTTAGTCTTTGTTGCTTTGTGGTTTATTGTACGAGGCGATTTCTTTTAAGTCTTGCCTTGTGCTTTTATATTTGTTACTGTATTTTTCAGACCTTTTAGCATTGCGATTTCTTTCTTTCTTTCTTCCGATACTGTGTTCGGTCAATTCTAGCCATGATAACAGGGTTGGAGTGCGGCACATAAGTTTCAAAACAACAAAAAAAAAAGAAGAAGAAGTATTGTAACACAGCCACCAGCAGATTAAAAATATATACATAAAGTCGTTAGGGGAAGGAATCCATACCTATCCCCTGCCCAACCCTAGGATATTATATTTTGGCCTTAAACCCATCAACTGTCTCAGCAGAGAGAGCTTCGGTCGTCAGACCATTCCAAGTTGCAATTGTCTTGGGGAAAAAGAGCTCTTCAGACCACCCGTGTATGCATTAGGATGGTGATACTGAAAGCGTAGGGACCTAGTTTTCCTGCTCTCCCCACCGGCTACAGACAGGAACCTACTCTTATCTATAATAGCTGTTGTGGATCTTATAGAATAGAGTCAGAGAAGCCTGCTGTCGTCTTTCCTGCAGAGTTGGCCATTGGAGCTCGTCTAACATTTCTCCAACGTGGCTTTGATTGTGCCAGCGTCTACAAGTCCAACGACCAGCAGTCCTCTGAACTTTTTCTATTCTGTCAATTTCGTTTTGATGATGGGGCATCCAAACAGGTGCTGCATATTCAAGTTTAGGCCGGATCAGAGTTTTGTATGCAGCAGCCTTAGTTTCCCTTGGTGTAAAAGCCATATTTCTACAAAGGAAACCTAGTGTTTTAGTAGCCTTACTAGTGATTTCATTGACATGTTGACCCCAATCGAGGTCATCAGTGATTTGAACTCCTAAATATTTAGCAGAGGAAACGTTCTCTAAAACTTGGTTATGTAATAAATAACCATGGACAATCTTGTTTATGAGGGGTGTGCTTTGTCACTCGCATAGAGTGACATTTGGCGACATTGAATTTCATGAGCCATGCCTCCTCCCAGAGAGCCAATTTTTCCAAATCATCTGGAAGTAACTGTTGGTCTTCAGACCCTCTTATATTTCTATACAGAACACAGTCATCTGCAAAAAGGCGGACTGTTGAATTAATGTTGTCTGGAAGGTCATTTATAAAAATAAGGAATAGTATAGGTCCCAGCACGAAACCCTGTGGAACACCAGACAACACCTCGCTTGGGGAAGAGAGAGCTAATCTTGGTGCTTTTCGTACTTTTTTTCGATTTACGCTTGTTTGGTTGTTTGTCTGTTTCCTCTTCCTCTTGATGTCTGGGATGGGCTGCGGCTTGATTCACTCCCTGATTTGTCTCTAACCTTTTTAGCTCACCTGAGCACGAAGTGCTCATGCTGAGCTCTTGTGGTTAGTCAACGTCCGTCGTCCGTCTTAAATCGAGCGGCGTCAACAATTGCTTTAAAAGCCTACGCCTCCTACACCCCTGCGCCACTTGACTCGATACTTGGTAGGAAGCATCGGAGTGACTTGTAGATCAAAAATAACTAAAATCGTTCTGATCGGAAATCCTAGATGGCCACCATGACCTCCATCTTGAAAATATATTTTTCGCTTCTTCTCCTGAATCGAAAGCCCAATTGACTCCAAACTTGGTAAGAAGCATCGGGGTGACTTGTAGATAAAAAAATTACTAAAATCGTTCAGATCGAAAATCCAAGATGGCCGCCATGGAGGCCATTTTGAAAACCTATTTTTCGCTTCTTCTCCTAAACCCTATAGCCAATTGACTCGAAACTTGGTAGGAAGCATCGGGGTGACTTATAGATCAAAAATAGCTGAAATCTTTCGATCGGAAGTCCAAGATGGCCGCCATGGCGGACATCTTGAAAATCTATTTTCGCTTCTTCTCCTGAACCGTAAGGCTTATTGACTTTAAACTTGATAGGAAGCATCGGGGTGGCTTACAAGCTTTCAAGATCAAAAACAGCTCGACCTTATCGGAAATCCAAGACGGCCGCTATGGCGGCCATCTTGAAAATCTATTTTTCGCTTCTTCTCCTGAACCGAAGGGCCAATTGATTTGAAACTTGGTAGGAAATATCGGGTAACTTGTAGATCACAAATAGCTAATCGTTCCGATCGGAAATCTAAAATGGCCGTCATGGTGGCTATCTTGAAAATTTATTTTTCGCTTCTTCTCCTGAACTGAAAGGCCAATTAATTCGAAACTTAGTAGGTAGCATTTGGGTGACTTTTAGATAAAAATAGTTAAAACTCTTTCGGTCGGAAATCCAAGATGGCCGCCATGGCGGTCCTCTTGAAAATCTATTTTTTGCTTCTTCTCCTAAACTGAAAAGCCAGTTGACTCGAAACTTGATAGGAAACATAGGGGTGACTTGTAGGTCAAAAACAACTAAAATCTTTCTGATCGGAAATCCAAGATGGCCGCCATGGTTGCCGTCTTGAAAATCTACTTTTTGCTTCTTCTCCTGAAGCGAAAGGCCAATTGACTCGAAACTTGATAGGAAGCATCGGGGTGACTTATAGTTCAAAAATAGCTAAATCGCTCCGATCGGAAATCTAAGATGGCCGCAAATGCTGCCATCTTGAAAATCTATTTTTCGCTTCTCCTGAATCGAAAAGCCAATTGACTCGAACCGGAGTAGGAAGCTTTGGAGTGAATTTTAGATCAAAAATAGATAAAAAAAAATGTTTTGATCGAAATCCAAGATGGCCGCCATCTATCTTTAGTTTCTTCTTCTGAACTAAAAGGCCAATTGACTCGAAACCTGGTAGAAAGCATAGGGGTGACTGGTAGATCAAATAGCTAAAATCGTTTCGATAGGAAATCCAAGATAGCCGCCATGGTGGCTATCTTGAAATCTATTTTTGCTTCTTGTCATGAACCCAAAGTCCAATTGACTTGAAACTTTGTAAGAATCATCAAAGTGACTTGTAGACCAAAAGTAGCTAAATCACTCCGATCAGAAATACAAGATGGCCCCCACAATTGCCATCTTGAAAATCTATTTTTAACTTCTTCTCCTAAATAGAAAGGCCCATTAACTCGAAATTTAATAGGAAGTATCAGAGGGACTTGTTGATCAAAAATTGCTAAAATCATTCTGATCAGAAATCCAAGATGGTTGCCATAGCAGCCATGTTGAAAATCTATTTTGAACGTTTTCTCTTGAACCAAAAGGTCAATTGATTCAAACTTCATTGGAAGTATCGAGGTGATTTGTAGTTCAAAAGTAGCTAAAATAGTTCTGATTGGAAATCCAAGATGGCCACCAGCTTGAAAATCAATATTGAACTTCTTCTCTTGAGCCGAAAGGCCATTTGACTCACACTTGTTGATATAATCATCATGAATTTTGGTCAGAACGTTTGCCATGATCAGTTCTAGATCAGGTTCTCTAAGTGCTATAATACCCAGGTGAGCGTTACAGGGCCATCATGGCCCTCTTATTTAGTTTTTTCAGGTCAGATTACTATAGGAATAGATACCTTGTGGACGCAACTCCTCCTAGAGTTTTCCACCGATCATTTTGAAACTATGCATACTTGTTCTACATGACCTGTAGATAAATGTGCATGTGGTTTTGGGGTTATCCTCCCGTTATTTTTTATCAACTTTTTTTAATTTTTTCGACTTAGTTTTTCTAGGTTCGATTTCTATTAGAATAGATACCTTATGGGCGCAACTCCTCCTAGAGTTTTCCACCGATCATGCTTAAACTACGTATACTTGTTTTACATCATCTGTAGATGTGCATGTGGTTTTGGGGTTATCGCCCCTTTATTTTTTATATTTTTTTCTACTTTTCCGGCTTAGGTTTTTCCAGGTTTGATTAGTATTAGAATAGATACCTTGTGTGCGCAACTCCTCCTAGAGTTTTGCACCGATCATTTTGAAACTATTCGTACTCTACACAGTCTGAAGATGTGCGTGTGGTTTGGGGTTATCCTCCTAATATTTTTATCAACTTTTTCCCACTTTTTCGGCTTAGTTTTTTTTACAGGTCCGATTAGTATTAGATATCTTGTGGGTGCAACTCCTCCTAGATTTTTCCACTGATCATTTAGAAACTTTGCATACTTGTTCTATATGGTCTGAAGATGTGCATGTTGTTGTGGGGTTATCCTGCAAATAATACTTTCCGCTTTTTTTTTCAACTTAATTTATTTAGTTGGGTCATGATGATGTGGGTAGCTTGTGGGCGCAACTCCTCTTACTGTTTTATACCAAACTTTTTGAAACTTTACAGGTGTTTTTGTCATGGTCTGAAAATGTGCATGTGCTTTTGAGATTATCCTCCCATCATTTGTTATTAACTTTTTCCCACTTTTTCGACGTTTTTCAGGTCCGATTAGTATCAGATTAGACACCCTGTGGGTGCAACTCATCCTACAGTTTTCCACCCATCATTTTTAAACTATGTGTACTTGTTCTGCGTGACTGAAGATGTGCTTTCCATGGTTAGTCTCAACAGAATTCAAGCGAGATCATTCGTGCAAATGACTCCAGAATTTCAACAAAAAATCTGAAAGACCATTTCTGTCGATAAAAGTCCCTGCAAAACAGTCTTTCTGTTCATCCGGCTAATTTGTCGCTAGACGGATGTATATATTAATCACACCTGTCAGTACATATCTGTTAACTATACACTTTACATAACTTACAGTTGTTGGGCAAAAAACAGAAATAGTACCATGCAAAATGCTTCCATTTCGCCAAAATGTAAAAAGTGTCGGATTGCTATACAGTGGTTTTGTATCATGCAATACCCAGGCTTTATATATACAAAAATCAGCTGTATAGTTGTAGGATTGTGTTTTTGCGAGATACGAGAAATGAGAAACCTGACTATTATATTCAATGATTTACATTTGTATTTAATCTCTCATTGCTATTCTATATTTTTATATTTGTATCAAATTTCTAGTTATTTCTGTTGATTGTCCGTTCTTTTGTACTGTATAGGTTTTCAGTTCAGGTCTTATTCGACTATTTGTATTCAATATATATTTATTTATTTCTAATGCGTATGTTTTCGTTTTGTCTCTCCATTATTACTGTAATAATGTATTGAACAAACGATGATTTATATTTAATATATTTCTATGTGTATTCAACCATTATTCATTACTATTCTATAAGCGACTATTTATATTCAACGGTTTACATTTGTATTGGATACTTCACATTTGTATTTCAATTTCATATTGTTCATTTAATGGCTTTGCAATTCTCTTATATTTTGTCTTTCGTTTCTACTGACAACATTGTTTACTAAAGTCATTGGTACTATCTTTACTGATTCCAATTCACTTCTACGAACATTACTGTCCTACCACAGCCACTGATACTTCCTGTGCTGACTACACATAGCCTGCTACTGCCAGTATTGTCCACGACAGCTACTGACAATATATGCATAAACTCCAGTTACACATCTAACAATATTGTCAACCACAACCACTGGTAGTGTCTGTACTTACTGTACTTACATTTTCAGTGACAACACTGTCCACTACAGCCATTGGTAATTCCTGGACTGACAGCCACTGGTATTACCTATACTGATGTCTTTAACTATTCCTCTGACAATACTGTCCCCAACAGTCATGTACAGACTCCACGTACTTTTCTTCTGACAATATTGCCCTTAACAGTCACTGGTAATACCTGTCTTGACTACACTTACACCTCTACTGTCAATACTGACCACCGCATCCATTTGTATAGCTTTTCAAACTCGACTTACACTTCTACTGACAATACTGTCCACCACAGCCACTGGTACTGTCTTTACTGACGCCATTTACACTTCTTCTGACTTCTAAAAATGTACCGGTATCCAGTGTCAATTTAATTTCATATAAGAGACCAAATTGCGCAGGTGCATTTCGTTGTCTCTGGGTGTCTTTGACTGGTCGAACGTATAATTGTAAGGGAATTGTGGTTTTCTTTTCATGTGACATGTTGGTGGTAAGTCCCTGAAACCTGAACTTGAACTTCGTCGACTTGTCTCTAGCCAATGAATACCGTATAACAAAGTAAATAAACATTTTATCCACTGGTGCAATTATACAATACTAATGAGTAGTTATTGAATATAAACTGCAAGACGAATAGTAGTGAATATAAATGAAGCGCTTAAAATAGAAATGCAAACACATTAATAGTTAATATCAATAAATGCGAATCACAGAATACAAATGAAAAAAAATGAATAGTAATGAACAGACTGAAAACAAATGAACATATCATTGGATGTAAATAAGTAATTATATAATAAACATGGATATACGATATAAATAAACAAAGACTGGTTACAAATATGAAAATATGAAAATATCGATTACATATCTTTATCTTACAACGCATATATAATAACAGTTCGTCTGTCATTACTAACAATGACCAATCTTAATCACACGCGAAAAATGCTACTGTTTGTGTTCTAAGATGGCTGATTAGACCAATTCTAGCTCTAAAATGTCTGTTGCAGATGGAACAACAGAAGTCAGAGCAAGACAGCTTTGGATCTGGCTTTGCGCTGTACACGTTTCTGCTCGGCTTCGCTGATATTTTGCCTCATATTCACTAGCACTTCTTCTGATGAGGCCTCGCCACTTTGCTCGGTCCTGTGCAATTTGTTCCCATGACTCTGTTGGTATGTTGAAATCCTTGAGGGAGGCTTTGAGGATGTCTTTGTGTCGCTTCTTCTGACCACCATGGGAGCGTTTGCCCATTTCTAGTTCTCCATAGAGGATTTTTTTGGGCAAAAGTTCCTCAGGCATCCTGGTAACAAGGCCTGTCCATCTTAACTGTGCCAGTTTCAGAAGGGTATGTACACTCTTCATCCCTGCCCTTTTCAGAACTTCTTGCATATATAGTAATAAAATAGAGACGAAACATATACAATAGGAATAAACATATGAAAAATGCAAATAATTAAATATAAAACAGAAACAGAGAAACTATGACATATACAAAAACTGAGATTGAATTCAAATATAAAAAAAAAACTATACAGTGTAGATCAGTAATTTTATAATATTACAAATAAGAAAAATTAAAAAAAAACATAGAACAGAAATGATAAAAAAACTGAATATAAATATGAGAGTACATGATACGATTCACTGTTATAAAATACATTAGATATGAAGTTGTACAATAGCAATGGAAGAAAACTGAATAGAAATGTAAAAAATATTGAATAGTGCAACGTTTGACAAATCATACTCGTACAGGCGTAAACTTTCTTTATATTTTGGAGTTCTTTCAGATTATTTTGTCAGATTAACGAAGTCAATTTCAGTTGAGCTGTAACTTAGATACATTACTTACTCAAAAAAACTTGCAAATGCACAACTACCATGTTCATAGCAGTGCTTAAAACTGCAATTTCTTGACGTTTGAGGGGTTGCAAAATGAAACTTTGAACAAAATAAAGTAGGCACAAAAGTAGCGACAGTGTTTATAAAAAGCAAAGCGTAAAAGCACATTTCCTCTCACTTCCAAGTCGCATCTTTGTTTATCCAACCCGTGACTTGCTCATATACAATGTGTTACAAACCCGTGACTTGCTCATAAACAAGGTGTCTTGCTCATAAACAAGGTGTCTTGCTCATAAACAATGTTTAACAAAACCTTGACTTGTTCATCAACAAGGTGTAACAAACTCGTAACTTGCTCATAAACAAGATGTAACAAAAAAGGGTAAGAGAAAAGTCCAGGGAGTGCTACAGTCACAAACTTCAGCCCTTCCCAGACGCCAAGAGGAAGAAGAAACCGACAAATCGAAACAAGCACAAATCGAACAAACGTACGAAAAGCACTAAGATTAGCTCTCTCTTCCCCAAGTGAGGTAATCGCAATGCTAAAAGGACTGAAAAACACAAGAACAAAATGACATAAGGTAAGATATAAAAGAAATCGCCTCGTAGAATAAACCACAAAGCAACAAAGAGTAAGACCAACACCGGGACCACCGCCTTAGAACGGTCAGTAGAGTAAACCACCGGGGAACCCGTGACTTGTTCATAAACAAGGTGTAACAAACCCGTGACTTGCTCATAAACAAGGTGTAACTAACCAGTGACTTGCTCATAAACAAGGTTTAACCAGCCCGTGACTTTCGCATTCACAAGGTGTAACCAACCCGTGACATGCTCATAAACAAGGTGTAACCAACCCGTGACTTTCTCATAAACAAGGTGTAACCAACCCGTGACTTTCTCATAAACAAGGTGTAACCAACAAGTGATTTTCTCATAAACAAGGTGTAAACAACCCGTAACTTCATCATAACAAGGTGTAACAAACCCATGACTTTCTCATAAATAAGGTGTAACCAACAAGTGACTTATTCATAAACAAGGTGTAACCAACCCGTGTGACTTTCTCATAAACAAAGAATAACAAACCAGTGACTTTCTCATAAACAAGAGGTAACCAACAAGTGACTTGCTCCGAAACAAGGTGTAACCAACCCGTGACTTTCTCATAAACAAGGTGTAACCAACAACTGACTTGCTCATAAACAAGATGTAACCAACCTGTGACTTGCTCATAAACAAGGTGTAACCAACCCGTGATCAGCCGATTCTGCTACAACATTGTTTAAAAAGCACAAACTGCACCATATACGTAATTTTGTCCAAATGGTGCTTGTCCAGTCCAGACTCAAATCGCTCAGAAACACATTTCTAATGCTCCTAATTCACAAACAAACGACCATTGAATTAATAAAAGTCTGTTGCAGTGACAATGAAGGGCTGCGCGAGACACCAATCGACTTGTTAAACCCGAAGAGACTATAACTAAAGAAATATGTTATCTATGTAATAGATGCAACCGTTGTTCGTTCTTTTTTTTTTGTTTTTTTTTTTTATTGGAATGAAGAATGAATGGTAAAATGATCGAGTTGACCTGTTGTTAGAAGCATTAGCTGTTGAACAGACTTGGAAATAGGGGAAGAGTCTTGGAAATAGGGGGACAGTCTTTGTATGCTACTTACCTTAGCCCAGATGCCTGCCTGTAGTATGACAAAATGAAGATTGATTGGATTAAAAGAATTGTGGCTTATATCTGCAAACTGGACAACAAGGATCTAAGAATACTTAAAAGGATTCAACATATTTGACTCTGAACAAAATTAGATAAAGGGGTGATGTTAATGAGGCTTGCTTTTGGACCCAAGCCGGTTTTTAATACTCTTAAATGGACCCCTTATGTATTGGCTTTATGTATGCAAACTATTTATTATTTGAATGGAGCAATCCTTTGAAATATATATTCAAATTAAGGGGGTGTGGTAACCCCCTCCTCCCTCACCCGTATTACCAACTGGTAATAAACAAATGCTATTATTTACTTCTACAACCTTATATAAGAATGAGGCAGCAAGCAATAACCTTGGCAGCGACTTTTCTTGCATTTTCTTAAATTTTCAATGGGTCGACCACGAAAAACCACAACATGCCTTTATAATCTTTTAGGTTTTTATTTTCATCTTTGACAATGCTGGTCATTTACAGAGCTGCATTACTACAAAATGTAATATCTTACTTTTTTTAAATTGTACCTATATAGCGTGAAAACCTACCCCTTGATTTTTTATAATTACTCTTTCAAAGCAAAAACATGTTGTGAATCTCAAGTATCTAGATATTTTATATGAGGGGAAATTTATATCTGCAAGCATTTTACAAGCTGTTTACATGTTTTCTGCCTTACTTGTTACTTAAAACTTTGAGGCAACATATGCGAAAATGTCATTCAATATTTGTAAATCACAGTCATGTTGATGTGTTTCATGTTAATTACAAGAATTAACAACTATCAGTGACATGGATGAATTTACCTACAGTATTATATTTTTGAATGCTTAGTTCTGTCACACTTCGCATGAAATGAAAGTGGTTTTAATCTTGACTTGCTTCAAGGTCACAGGCTAGAAGGTTGTTTGTCAGTGGCGTTGAGAACATTGAGTACTTACGTGCAAAGTATAAGCAGCGACATGAAAAGTATAAGCACCATATACGTATGTTCTGACACATTTAATCCATTGTTAATTTCACTTTACTTTGCTAATAAAGGATCGATTGGTTTTAACCTTGAACTTTAAGTGTCATGAAAATGTTTCCAGGATTCATCTTATCTGATTTTCATGACTTTCCTCAGAGAAAAAAATCAACCCCCTCTTACAGTCATTTAGGCTATCCAGTAATTGTAAAAACAATTGTTATACCTTAGTCATCCTTTCACAAGCTATCAACTTCCCCCTTTGCATTATATATATTATTCCAAGTATTCAGAGCTGAGATATTTTGTGCCTTTATCTGGTGCCTGTCATAACTAAATAACGACACCAAAACAGAGGCTATGTGCGTACAATATCCGATACCTAAACTGCCCTGGCAGTGCCAGTCCCTGATTGGTGCAAGCCCTTGACTTTGTTCGAACTAGTCTGTCTGCTTCTTGTCAGAAGATTTATGTGATTGTATTTGAGCCTTAAGAATACCAGATTCATATCGGTGTACTAAATGTCGTACTGGCTATTAGATGACAGATATTCTTCTGTATACCCTGGCCTGATTAAGGTAGGAAATTACAAAAAGATGACGGCCATCTTGGATTTCCGATCTGAACGGTTTAGCTAATTTTGATCTACTAGTTACCCTGATGCTTCCTACTAAGTTTCAAGTCAATTGACCTTTCGGTTCAGGAGAAGAATAGAAAAATAGTTGCGGTCATGGTACCTAAGCCGTAATCCAAACTCATAAATCCATAAACGAATGAAAAATCAGAATGTTCAGACCAACAGACATGGTCCCCAGAATAAAGGGTGTAATCAGGCGTCAGCAGATAGTAAGCATTACTTGGTAAGCAAGCTTCGCCCACCTTGCCCATAGGCCTGAACGAAGAAAATATCGGTAGAAGTGTATGTCCGGGATTTGGGAAGTCTACTTATGGCACATCACTGGCAAAAACATCAGAAACAATTCTGGAAACTGTCACATTGGAGGGATTGACCAGATCATAATGTATCCCATAGAACTTCTTAAGTGTTGCTACCAGTTTGGTTTTTTGATACCCCTGGCTCAACAACTTTGTAGTGAGCACTTTCCCACGCTCCATGAAGTCCTGATAATTTGAACAGGTTCTGGCATAACGGATTAACTGTGAAACGCAAAAATAGATTTTCAAGATGGCGGCCATGGTGGCCATCTTGGATTTCCGATCAGAACGATTTTAGCTATTTTTGATCCACTAGTCACCCTGATGTTTCCTACCAAATTTCAAGACAAGTGGCCTTTAGTTTCAGGAGAAGAAGTGAAAAATAGATTTTCAAGATTGGGGCCTTGACGTCCATCTTGGATTTCGGATCGGAATAATTTTTGCTATTTTTGATCTACAAGTCACATAGATGCTTCTTACCAAGTTTCAAGTCAATTGGCCTTTCTGTTTAGGAGAAGAAGCAAAAATAGATTTTCAAAATGGCGACCATGGCGGTCATCTTGGATTTCCGATCGAAACCGTTTTTGCTCTTTTTTATCTACAAGTCACCCTGATGCTTCCTACCAGGTTTCAAGTCAATTGGCCTTTTGGTTCAGGAGAAGAAGCAAAAACAGACTTTCCAGACGACCGCCATTTTGGATTTCTGATTGGAACGATTTTAGCTACGTTTGATTTAAAAGTCACCCCGATGCTTCCTACTAAGTTCCGAGTCAACTGGTCCAGGGGTGTAGGATGAGTAGGCTTTTAAAGCAATTGTTGACGACGCTCGACGGACGACGGACATTGACTGACCACAGTAACTCACCTTGAGCACTTCGTGCTCAGGTGAGCTAATAAACGCAATTAGGATGATTAACATCATATTGCTGAATGATTTCTATAGTTTTATTTGTCCTTGTGCCTCTTCAACAACCCACCTTATTTTTGTTACCTGGCTCTGTTGATTTGTTTCTTAGGAAATATGGAATTTTTATGACTTTTAGAGGAAGCGGGACATTTCAGCTTATAAACATTTATTTCTAAGTAAAATAAAAGTAAAAAAAGGATTGCCTTCGGAAACAAAGAACACACAAAACAATGAAAATCGGAGACTCGGTTTGATTTAGTCTCTTCATATGCAACGCTGTAGTTTGCGAGGCTGCATACGCCCCCTAGCGCCGGCTTAAGCGAAAGTCTAAGTCAGACCATTATTTTTTGTCAATGTAACCACCTGAATATCGGCTTCGCTGATATTGTTTGCCTCATATTCACTAGCACTTCTTCTGATGAGGCCTCGCAACTTTGCTCGGTCCTGTGTAATTTGTTCCCATGACTCTGTTGGTATGTTGAAATCCTTGAGGGAGGATTGCCTTCGGAAACAGGTACAGGTACCCCTAGCGCCGTTACAAGTACCCCTAGTACCTGTACTCCAAACCATTTGAGAACTTGTTGTCTCCTCTGTATTTGTATTTGTTAGTTACCTGTTATCCTCTGTATTTGTTTCAAATAGTGTATTTATGATTTTGCCATAACTGTTTATTTTTGTTTATCAGCCAAAAAAGGCTCTGTTTCTGATTGTATGTATACTTATTCAGCAACTAGAAATGTTGCTTTTACCAGAGTTGTTTAATGAATTTGAACGCTGCTACATAAACCAAATACAGCCTATATTTAAGTTTTGGTGTTTGACATGATGCCATATTATGCAGTACTATTTTTGATTACAATATAAAGCTCCAGTTAATCTAGTAAAAGTAACTTCGAAATGACTTAACTGTTTGACATTTTGCATTGACCATTGTTTTCAATATATTACACACCTGGTAATCTCGTAAGGGGTAGCCCGTAGTTATGCACTCAAAATCTTTACGCGAACTTCCGGTCATGACTTACGAAACATTTAAATGTCAACAAACGGGTAAGTTCTCCTGATTTATTGATTTTTAGTCAATTTCATAGACATATTTTGAAAAATCGGACAATGCTATTCCCAATAACTTTCATTTCTGCGCCGGAAAAGATAGGTATGGGTTTGAAAAACAAGCAGCTAGTTTTTAATTTGATTTCACCCGGAGCAGGGTAGTCCGATATTCCTGTTTTTACTTTTTTTTCAGTGCGAAATGAAGATATTTTCAGCTATCTTGGCTATGAAATACGTATTAAACATATCAAATAAGACGTACTGCAACCTACGTCTACGTTGAAATACATAATATGCTAAATTTCCCTAGCACTTTTTCCGGGGACTGAAATATTTGCGCCGAATATGACTTACGAGGCCGATTTCCCCTACGAGGGTATTTACCCTTACGGGGACAAGAAACCCAACTGTAAGGTGTCTGATTACAAGGCCTGATTATCCCTTATGGGAACATAAGCCATTATCAGAGAATGTCCCACATTTAAAAACATGCAGATTTTAGACCAAACCAGTTTTAAAATATTCCATTTTATGATTTAGTTTAAACATATTTATTTCACAATTTCTTTATGACATGCAAAATATATGTATATACAATAATACTTTATAGGACTGGAACGGAAGGTTATGCTTATAGAGTTCCTTTCCTAATGGAAGATTAGATATGGATTGCACAATCGTGGCATTCTGTGATTGTAAGCAGTCTGTAAACATGTTAAAATATATAAAACCTATATCATACATTTCCAGAGCAAGCCTAAAATTTCATATACGATTATGACGTTTAAGCTTATCAACCTCAAATGAATTTGATAACATTGATAATAATAACAATGATATGCATGCAGGAAAGGTCAAAACCAGATGCATATTGGAGCAGGATGAGGAGAAAAATAAATAAAAAAAATGTGTCGAGAAGGAGCAGATCATGGGAGTAGATGGCATCAGACAGGTCATAGTCTTAGTTGGTTCTTCCCATTAAGAGGCGTACAAAGCCATAAATCCTTTGCCGAAAAATGACCCATTATCGAAGTTACCAATTTTGTGTTTTAAATGGTCTACCAAGTTATGTGCGAAATAAATAATAGGCCACTTTTCGGCATTTAGAAAGTTAACGGAGTATAATAATGAATCGTTCATTACAAAGTGACGCAGCTTTCAGAATCGTTTTGAGTCTTTGATGAACTTCTGCTGTTAAAAATATTGTACTGTTCGTGTCAAAAGAAAGTGAACTATCACGAAATAGCAGGGTATCCAATAATACATAACATATTTGAGAAAGAGAGTTTAACATTTTGATTCGTGGCTGATGGTACAGGCGGCATTGCAGAAGATAATGTTCATCATTTTCAACATTCCCACATCTGCAGAGAGGTGAATCAGTCAAATTTCTGAGAAATATATCGTAATTAAGTGAGCTACATTTAGTTCGAAGACGGGTGTGCAGTATTTGTGTTTGTCGCTCTCCAACATAATAAAATTTCGGTATGAAAGAAGTAGGCTGATTTTAAAGCTAATATTTAAAAGAAGTGACAGTTGAGGAGTTTCTGTGCTCTTCCGGAAGAGAGTTCTATTCTCTTATGGTAGATGGTAAGAAAAAGTTGAAGTACTTGCTTGTTCATGCGTTAACTGTCCTAATACCATTTCAATTTCTTAGGTTATAGCGAGATGCTTCCGTAACAGTCGAGGGGGACGAGGGAAGATACGCAATACGGCGTCAAATTACTAACCATTTTGTAGGAGGGAGTAAGTTTTTGTTTGTTCCTCCTCGTTTCTAAGGTATCCTACCCTATTTCGCTGTACAAGTTTTCAATAGATACTAATTTTGTGGTCCCTGTTGCAATTCGAACTGCTTCTATTTGAATCTTTTCGAGGTCGTCTTTTTCATACTGCGTGCAGTTGTCCAAAACTTCATTACCATATTCTAAGATAGGTCTCACAAAAGAAGTATAGATTATTTCGAGATATTTCCAATCTAATTGAAATTTAAGTCTGCGCATTATGTTTATTCTAATCCAACCTTTTTCTTTGATATAGTTTATATGTGTGTGCCAAGATGCATCATTACTGAGGTATATGCCAAGATGTTTATGATTTTCGACTTCCTTAATTTGCTGCTTTAACATATACAGGGACGGGTGTACTGATTTTGATTAGTTTTCTGCTTATTAAAAGAGATTCAGTTTTTGCAAGGTTGAATTTTACAAGGCAAGTTTTGGCCCAATGTGCTATTTTTTCGAGATCATAATTTAGCGTTGCAGCTGCGGTGTCAGGATTTTCAGTGGCAAGAGATAGACTGGTGTCGTCTGCAAAAAGTCTTATATTTGATCCAATGTCTTTTACAGTGTCATTAATATATAGAAGAAATAACAGCGGACCAAGGATAGACCCCTGTGGGACGCCCGCGTGGATAAAGTTCCATTCAGACTGTGTGCCTGGAAGAATAACACTTTGTCTTCTTTCAGAAAGATAACTGCTTAACAAAGATAGGAGGCTACACCCAAGCTGCCCTTAATTTACAGATTAAACCCTTGTGCCAAATGCGATAAAACGCCTTGATTATATCGCAGAAGACCACGTGTACTTCTTTACTCGCATCCGAGGCTTGACAGAAAGTGTTGTACAAGAAAGTGAGTTAGTTGGTTTGTTGAGCCTCCGAGTATGAAGCCAGACTGTAATGGGGATAGTATGTTATTGTGGCTTGTAAAGGATTTCCTTGTAGCCTGGAATACTTGAAGACATTATAGACAGGGCAGCGGTAAAGTATGTCCTGGTGGAGAAACGGTTCTGCTACACCTCTATAAATGAGGTTACTTTTGTCGCTAGTAAGAATTATGTCTATGAGAGAGGATGAGTTTTCAGTATAGTGACTTGGTTCTGTAATAGTCTGGTAGAGAGAAAATTGTTCACAGAGTTCAGATACTTTACGGGCAGTCTGATGGCTAAGCATGTCAAGGTTGAGATCACCTGGAACGATGATGTTGTTTATTTGTGTATCAAGTGCAAGTAATATGGAATCTTCAATGCTAGAAAAGTATGCCATATCCGAACTCGGAGGGCGATAGAAGAGACCAAATAACATTCGTGTGTGTTTTAGTTGGATCACTATCCATATGCATTCTACGTTATGTGGTTCCAAATCGTGTCTTCTTTTGTAAAATACCGAATCTTTAACATATATCATAACACCGCCATGGCGGTCCTGTGCTCTGTCCTTGCATTTAGGAGGTTTAAAATCTGGTATGAGTAAATCTGACGTCTGAATGTTTGGATGGAGCCATGTCTCCGAAAAGGTTAAGATATCAAAATCAGACAGCTCAGTAGAGAGACTATCTATTTTGTTTGCAATGCTTTGTATGTTATAGTGTACAAAGGATAAGTGTTTGAAGAGGTTTAATGTATTTAGGAAGGAGAAAGAGTCTTGTAATGAGCTAGCAGAACTAGAGACGGAGGAGGAAGAAGCCGTCCTAGGTTCGGGTGGACATCTCCAGACATAAGAAGAACCCACAGCCAAGTTGAAAAAATCGTAATTGCGTCTGTTACTAAGCAGTGGTGGACAAATTTGATATTATACATTATGTTGCACAAGTTAACAGTACTAATTCCTTTTTTTTTTTTTTTTTTTTTTTTTTTTTTTTTTTTTTTTTTTTGTTATTATGATACCGTTGCTGTATTTGTGAGTCTTAGAAATTGATTTAATGTGCATGTTAATTGACAAAGTACATAATGCATCAAAGCAGATGGGAAGAAGAAAAAAATAGCTGACAAATTAATGGAAATTCGTATGCAGGAGAGTACGTATGCATCACACAGTCCGTGCGTATTATATAATTTCTCGGGAAACTTTTTTATTATCTTGAGGAATATGAACAAGACAGACAGCATGATGCAAACATACTCGTTCTCCCCGGTTGCCAGCATAAGTTCATGTCCCCGTACCCCACGATCTGATCCCAGTCTTTGCTGCAGTAGCGATAAGGGCATTTTCAAAGTAAAATGCAACAAAGAATAACATAGTACAGAAAAAAAAAGATAAAATGAAAATCATTCAGTTTCTGAGGGGTAGCTTAGCAATAATATGCATATAAATTAATTTTAGAATGTATAAGTGTTAATAAAATAAGAAAGAACACCAAAAGGAGAAAAATCCAGTATACAATTCTAAGTACTGGAATTTGTTATGCAAGGTTGAAGACTCGAACAACTCTGCTGCAGTAGCGATAAGAGCATTGTCAAAGCATAATGAATAACATAGTACAGAAAAAAAGATAAAATGGAAATCATTCAATTTCTGAGGGGTAGCTTAGCAATAATATGCATATAAATTAATTTTGGAATGTATAAGTGTTAATAAAATAAGAAAGAACACCAAAAGGAGAAAAATCCAGTATTCCAGTTCTAAGTACTGGAATTTTTTATGCAAGGTTGAAGACTCGAACAACTCTGCTGCAATTATACTGAAAGGAAAAAGAAACGCAGGGTCAATTTTATTCCTAAATTTCATACAAGTTTGAAAACGTTTGTTAAATATTTTACTATGATTACAAAACGGTACATGTATTAAACAAAAGTTCCAAATTTCATTGGTTTGTGATCAACAAGTCTCGAGTTATTGAAGTTCATCGGTAGCTACCCCCCAAGTCTTGAAATCAAAATCAAACTGAAAATCAATATCGGGTGTGCCCTCCTCTTGTTGCCGTTGCTGCCCTAATTCTCCTTTGGATAGAATTAACCAAAGCATTGACAGTTCGCATCGGGATGTTATTCCATTCATCGATCAACGCATTCCTTAGTTGTGCGAGAGTTGCGGGGGGATTTCGGCGCTTCCTAACCCTTCTGTCCAGCTAATCCCATATGTGCTCTATTGGGGTCAAATCTGGACTGTACGGTGGCCATGCTAGTGGTGCGATGTTATTGTTTGCCAGGAAATCCTGACAAACTCGGGCAACATGTGGTCGGGCATTGTCCTGCTGCAGAATCAGATTACGTTGTTGCACAAGCGGGACTGCAACAGGACGCAAGATCTCATCCCTATACCTTACTGCGGTCATATTGCCCGCAACAATAATCAACTGTGATTTTATCCCGTGAGCAATGCCTCCCCAGACCATAACGGAGTCACCCCCAAACCGATCCCGTTCGACAACACAGGCGTCGGCAAAGCGTTCTCCGCGACGTCGGTACACACGACGTCGACCATCTGCGCGATAGAGAGTGAACCTAGACTCGTCCGTAAAAAGAACTCGTCTCCACTGCCTCATCGGAAATAGCCTGGGCGCATGCGCCGTCAGCCACGCCGTACGACGCAACCTACGTGCCTGGGTCAGACCAACGTATGGACGACGAGCTCGAAGACCAATCTCACGCAATCGACTTCCAACAGTCTTCGGAGAAATTTGTCGATTATGCGTACCTACTGTATTAAGGGCAGTTTCGGTAGCAGTGAAATGACGATTCCGCAAATGTGCCAGACGGATTGTCCTGTCTTGACGTAGCGACGTCACGCGTGGACGCCCAGACCGCGGTCGGTCTGCTAAATGCCCTGTCTCCCTTAAACGTCTAACAAGACGTTCAATTGTTGAGACGTTAACCCCAAAATGATTGGCAACTTGCTGTTGCCTCTGACCCTGCATCAGCAACGCAATTGCCCTACCCCTCTGATAATCAGTCAATCGTACCATGATTGAAAAAAAGTTCAAAGTAGCGTAAAAATGAAAAGAAAAATCGGTAAAAGAATCGAAGAGCGTTGTGTATCGTTGAAGTGTACCAAATGGTGTGAGGAAATCTTGTGCTGAAGGTTTAAACATGCTTGTTTTGCACGAAATTTTGGCTTTCCGTATTGCCCGTGCAATGCACTGTGTAGTGCACGGTTGAATGATTTCACACACTGGGTAGATAGCACATCGACCAAAGACTCGTATTCCCGCGGTTCACATTCACAGGACAATCTGTTAAAGTGTATGGCTATAGTAAACACCGTAAAAATGGTTAAAATAAGAAGGAAAAAAACTCTACCATGCGTTTCTTTTTCCTTTCAGTATATTTAATCTTAACTTTGGCGAAATCCAGGTGAAGAGAAATATCAGTATAACACACATCGTCATCCAGTGTCCTTGAGTAATTAAGTCGCAGATACAGTTACTAAGCTGACAACAATCATATCAGCTATGTAATCACAACGTCACTCATGTCATTCTATAGTTAAACAATGGAGTAAACCATTATGTAATATGCGAAAAACATTACAACTATATACATATAGTTCAAATACTTTGGAAGTCTCAATGTCAGATAATATCTTGAAGAAGTTAAACTCAAAACAATCCACTGATGCTGTCATTACACATGTGATATTTCATTTTAGCATCAGAATTGAATCAAGAAGGAGAAAAAATAAAAACATTTTATTCAGAGACAAGTTTACAGACACGAAACTCCTAAATAGCACTTGGAAATTATTTTAAAAGGAGGTATTGCAAACTTTCACACCATTTGTTAGAAGCTAACACATTTTTTGATTTACATATAAACAATTAAACACCATGAAAGTCTTTGCAAATGAGACAGCATGTGTCAACAGGGTTAAGATATGGCACGTTTGCATATACTTGAAGCTCTCAATTGAGCAAATTCATAGTTTCATTTTATTGCCGTAAAAATCGCTTTGTAATGTATAGGGCTTTCTTGTCCCCGTAAGGGGTAATGCCCCCGTAAGGGGTAATCGACCTCGTAATTCATATTCGGCACAAGTATTTCAGTCCCCGGAACAAACGCTTGGGAAATTTAGCATTCTATGTATTTCAACGTAGACGAAGGTTACAGTCGTTTTATTTGATATGTTAAATAAGTATTTCATAGCCCAAATAGCTGAAAATACCTTCATTCTGCACTGGAAAAAATAGTATTAAAAGTTAGCAGTTCGTTGTTTTTTTTTTTTTTTTTGTTTTTTTGCTGTTTTTTTTTTAGTTGTTGTTGTTGTTGTTGTTGTTGTTGTTGTTGTTGTTTTATTTTGTTTTGTTTTTTAGCCCACACCTATCTTTTCCGACGCAGAAATGAAAGTTGTTGGGAATAGCATTGTCCGAAGTTTTAAAATATGTATCTGAAATTGACTGTTTTTTACAGATTTAGAAAAATTGTGGGAATACCCAATTTTTCGGAGCAATTCAGAAAACTAATTAACTGTTATAAAAGAATTGACTATAGCTGGATATTATGCGGCAGACTGCATGCCTAGTTATCAACCCAAACATTGTTGATGGCTATGCTTCACTCTTTAATTGCACGACGGAGGCTCGGGCCTCAGACTCAATGACGGCCTCTTCGTAAAACTTTAACCAGTAGGTTGGGGTTGATGATATGTCTTTGGCTTGGCCTGCCGTGGTTCAACTATTGGTTTTCATTTACTCTGGCACACAGTAGAATTGCCACGAGTCCTCGTCTTTGTTTATCATAATGATTAATTTGATTTTTAAGTTTTCTCTTTTATGCATTGACTTAGTTGGGAGCCTTTACGCGAATCGAAGTTTTATGTATTTCTCTATTAAGAGTAGCATCGGGACCCAAGATGAGGGTGGCTGGCCTTAAAAATTCTTAACTCCACCCCCCACCTCCCCCTCCCCCACCCACCCACACATCACACACACACACACACACACACACACACACACACACACACACACACACATCAGTGGTTTATTCTACTGCCCGTTCTAAGGCGGTGGGCCCGGTGTTAGTTTTACTCCTGTTGCTTTGTGGTTTACTCTACGAGGCGATTTGTTTTAAGTCTTGCCTTGTGTTATTGTGTTCTTGTATTTTTTTTTTTTTTTTTCAGTCCTTTTAGCATTGCGATTACCACGCTTGGGGAAGAGAAAGCTAATCTTAGTGTTTTTCATACGTTTGTTTGATTGCGCTTGCTTGGTTTTGTCTGTTTCCTCTTCCTCTTGATGTCTAGGAAGGGCTGCGGCTTGTGATTGTGGCACTCCTAGGACTTTTCTCTTACCTTTTTTGCTAATGGATTTGGTGTATAACAAATTTGGCGTGTTAAATAACAGAGATCCAGAACACTGTGTCAAACAAATTCTCTATATACGGCAGACAGTTTAGTCCACTGAAGGACGTTCAGTCACTTGACTGAAATCACTGATGTTTTTTGAGCTTCCAAAGGCCGAATCGTGCCTACCTGTTTGAGCTGACAGCAAAGTTAAATCTACTGAACATTTATGGAAATCCAATGTGTTTTACCAAAACTTCTCCCTGTATGCCATTAAACGTCTCCCTTTCTGACAGCTTTTGCCAAAGCGGAGCCCCACCCCTTTTAATCTACTCTCCTTTCATATATTCCTATTTCGTTTACTGTTTTTTCTTTTTTTTTGGGGGGGGGGGGTTGGGCGGGGGGGGGGGCGATATTTTTCATGTATATAATAAAAATTATATAGCAGAGATGGGGTAGGCTGTGGTATTGTCTGAGGGTATTGTAGAGTTTGGAGGGGTATGATAGGGTAGGGTAGCTATCCTGGGTTGCCCCAGAAACATGTACATTCTAACCGGTGTTTTGATCTTTCAAAATCCCAAATTTTAATATATATTACGACTCGTGTGAAAGAACCATTTTACTTGTTACTCTGGAGTTCAAAAGTACTAGTCCACTCGAGTCCATGCAGGTACTCAGAGATGCTCTGAGTCCTTGCGAATTGCAAAGACATGGATTACTAGCAAGTCCTTGTATGTCGGACTCGCAATTTCACGCATTAGTACTTGGAGACCTTGCAAGTCTGGACTCCCAAGGACGTGATTACTTTCATGAATATCAGGGATTCCGAGTTGAGACTCTACTCTCAAGAACGAAATTATAATTGGGCACTCAGAGTGATCAAAGTCTCACTTACCAAGCCACGGTTTTCTTAATAGCAGCCCAAACCTAGACTTGCTTGGCCTGGTAATGACTTATCTTTGAATGAACTGAATCAATTTTATAAAATATTAAGAAGCAATTTTGATGTTAGTGCAATTGCACTATGCTTGGAGTAGATGCCTTTAGGGAGCCCTTCTCTTGTTAAACTGGTGTATTTGTGGTCAGTCTGAAAATGACCCTCTGAATAAGGACCACATAAGAATAATGACAAATTTTTATTTCCTCCACCCCCTCCACCACCCACGCCTTGTGTTTTGTGATTTTTGTAGACAGACTGGACTGCTGCTTTGACCCAGATACATGTAGCATGTTGCCTGTGTTTACATTCTGGCTCATTTGTAGGTATGTTCCGGATGATAGTTGTGGTCCTGTTCTGGTTGATATGGTTAATGTGTGGGTACACTGTAGTTCGGTTTGGCTCCAACAAGCAGCAACATATCCATGTCCCAAAGCAAAACATGTAAACAATATTAAGCCACATAATTTTAACTCCAAATAAGACAGAGAGCTATGTTTCTTTTCTATTTAGATAAAATAAACTGACTCTGTAATTACTTGTTAGTGTTAGTAGTAGAACTGCAACATGCATTTGATTGTATTATGGTGCTTGTAGTCACCAAACATGATTCATATAAAATATGTTAAGGAAGTTTGTCCCGCAATTCATCTGCAACTTTGAAAGTATCTGATAAATCTTGCAAAAATAGTTTGCATCTTCTTTATGCAGGTTACCTTCCTCGATATTTTATAACCTCTGTAATCGATTCTGGTCAATTTTGCAGTTTTCATGGCATATCTGGAATTTGGATTATGTATAAAGCCTTGTGGTTCAAACTATTGTATAAGATAATCAGCAAGTCCATTAGGTTGTTCTTAATCAGTCAGTAAATGTCTGACCAAACTATAGCCATTGCAGGATTCATGTAGCTGTTGATATAGGGTTCCCACATTTTGTAGGAAACCCTTCAAAATTAAAATGCGTTACCTGCTTTTGGACATCAATTTTTCTATGACAGAGCATTATATATAAAGCCGAGTTGGGTTATGAAGAATTCTTGTTGGATATGTCAGATTTAATAACTAACAATACTCTTAATATCAAAGAATATAATTTACTTTACAAAATTGATATGAATGATAATCTTATTGTAGAATGAACTTTTTTAACATCCTTTTGTAGTTGATCTATGAAAAGTTTCCTCCAAGATAATTTCAGAGAAATTTTGATCGCATGATTTTTAGGAAGACAACATGCTGTTAAGGAAATTGCCATTAGAGAGATGACAGGGAAGCCCTAAAAAAAAGGTAAGAGTAAAGTCCAGGGAGTTCCACAATCACAAGCCGCAGTCCTTCCCAGAATCCAAGGGGAAGAGGAAAGTGGTTTCTGACAAAACAATTGTTAATTTTATCTATATAGATGTATCGGGAAAATAAGCCCCGCCCGCTGGTGGCCATGTTTTTTGACGAATCATGACTGCTTGAACAATCTTGATAGAGTGTTACATAAGAAACATTCTTGCAATGTTATATTGAAATCGGTCCAGTGGTTTCTGACAAGAAGATCATTAAAGGTTTCTATATAGATATATAGGGAAAATAAGCCCCGCCCCCCTAGCGGCTATGTTTTTGAAAATCATGACGGCTTGAACAAGCTTAGTAAAGGGTCACCAAGGAAACATTTTCTGCCAAGTGATACTGAAATCGGTCCAGTGGTTTCTGACAAGAAGATTTTTTCAAATTTTCTATATAGATATATAGGGAAAATAAGCCCCGTCCCCTAGCGGCCATGTGTTTTGACAAATCATGACGGCTTGATCAATCATGGTAGATGGTCACCAAGGAAACATTTCTGCCAAGTTATATTGAAATCGGTCCAGTGGTTTCTGAAAAGAAATGTTTTAAAGTCTTCTATATAGATATATAGGGAAAATAAGCCACGCCCCCTGGCGGCCATTTTTTTTAGACGAATCATGACGGCTTGAATAATCTTAGTAGAGGGTTACAAAAGAAACATTCCTGCTATGTTTTTTTGAAACCGGTCCAGTGGTTTCTGACAAGAAGATTTTTTCAAATTTTCTATATAGATATATAGGGAAAATAAGCCCCGTCCCTTAGCGGCCATGTGTTTTGACAAATCATGACGGCTTGAACAATCGTGGTAGAGGGTCACCAAGGATACATTTCTGCCAAGTTATATTGAAATCGGTCCAGTGGTTTCTGACAAGAAAATTTTTTAAGTTTTTTATATAGTTATATGGGGAAAATAAGCCCCGACCCCTGGCGGCCATTTTTTTTTTTTTTTTTTTTTTTTTTTTTTTTGGACGAATAACGACGGCTTTAATAATCTTCGTTGAGTATTACAAAAGAAATATTCCTGCTTTGTTATTTTGAAATCGGTCAAGTGGTTTCAGACAAGAAGATTTTAAAAATTTCTATATAAATATAAAGGAAAAATTAGCCCCGCCCCTAAAGGACATGTTTTTTTGACGAATCCAAATGGTTTGATCAATCTTTGTATAGGATCATCAAAGGAACGTTTCTGCAAAATTATATTGAAATCGGTACAGTGGTTTCTGACAAGAAGATTTTTAAAGTTTTCTATATAGATATATAGGGAAAATAAGCCCCGCACCCCCCCCCCCCCGGCGGCCATTTTTTTCCAATCTAAATGGCTTGAATAATCTTGGTAGAGTATCACCAAAGGAACATGTCTGCAAAATTATATTGAAATCGGTCCAGTGGTTTCTAACGAGAAGATTTTTTAAGTTTTTAGTTAAAAAATATTTTTTTAGCTCCTGTGACCTAGATATGCAATAGACCGGAATCATTTGAACAAATTTAAAAGAGGACCAAGCAAGGATCATTCCTGTGAAGTTTGGTCAAAACAAAACCAGTGGTTTAGGAGGAGATGTTGTTTAAAGATTGTAGACGGACGGACGGACAGACAGACAGGCGACGACGACAGACGGTGAGTGATCACAATAGCTCACCTTGAGCCTTCGGCTCAGGTGAGCTAAAGACAAAAGAAAAAAAAACTTTAAAATCTTCTTATCTGAAACCACTGGACTGATTTCAATATTATTTGGCAGAAATGTTCCTTTGGTGATCCTCTACCAAGATTGTTCAAGATTTGTCAAAAAACATGGCCGCCAGTGGTAGGGGGCGGGGCTTATTTTCCCTATATATCTATATAAAAACTTTCTTGTCAGAAAGTACTTGACCGATTTCAATTTTACTTGGCAGAAATGTTCCTTTGGTGACCCTCTACCAAGATTGTTCAAGCCGTCATGATTCGTCAAAAAACATGACCGCTAGGAGGTGGGGCTTATTTTCCCTATATATCCATGTAAAACTTTAAAAATCTTCTTGTCAGAAATTACTAGACCGATTTCAATATAACTTGGCAGGAATGTCCCTTTGGTTACCCTCTACCACGATTGTTGAAGCCATCATGATTCGTCAAAAACATGACCGCAAGGGGACGATTTTTTGTTATATATATATATATATATATATATATATATATATATATATATATATATATATATATATATATATATAGAAAACATATAGAAAACATTAAAAAATCTCCTTGTCTGAAACAACCGATTTCAATATAACTTGATATAACTTGGCAGCAATGTTCCTATGGTGACACTCTACCAAGATTGTTCAAGTTGTCATGATTCGTCAAAAAACATGGCAGCCAGGGGGCGAGGCTTACTGTCCCTATATATCTATATAGAAAACCTTTAAAATCTTTTAGTCAGAAACCACTGGACCGATTACAGTATAACTTTGCAGGAATGTTCCTTTTATGACCCTCTTATCAAGATTGTTCAAGCCATCATGATTCGTCAAAAAAACATGGCTGCCAGGAAGTGGGGCTTATTTTCTTATATACACTTATCTATATAGAAAACTTTTTAAATCTTCTTGTCAGAAGCCACTTGACCGATTTCAATGTAATATGGCAGGAATGTTCCTATGGTGACCCTCTACCAAGATTCAAGCCATCATGATTAAAAAAAAAAAAAAAAAAAAAACATGGTCGCCAGGTGGTGGGGGCGGGCGGAGCGAGGCTTATTTTCCCTGTATATCTATATAGAATAAATTTCTTGTCAGAACCTATTGGACCGATTTCAATATTACTTGGAAGAAATGTTCCTTTAGTGACTTCTACCAAGATTGTTCAAGCCATCATGATTTGTCGAAAACATGGCTGCTATGGGGCGAGGCTTATCTATATTACTAAATAAATACATTGTAAGATTAACTGAGATAACGGTACCGATTAACAGCATGGTTTCGACACGGATCCGTCAGCATGTTGCCCTCATTGATAATTCGATTTGAGATTTATGGAATTTTGTTTGCTTTTTCTGATTTTTTGATTTAAAAACAATACTTTTTTCAAATTCTCTCAAAGTAGCTAAATATACATAAATCAGTACCTTAGATAAGCTGCTGTTTGGGGTATCTACCCAATTAAAATCTTGAAAAAAAAAATTAGAATTAAATCTATGGGGTAAATACCAGTAATTTTTGCACCCATTAACATAACAGGTACCCAATGGAAAAATCCTGATGAGAAATGGATGGGTAAAGATAGCTCAAAATACCCAATTGCTTAAAACCTTATCTAGGGCACTGTATAATTAGATGACGTATAAATAGATCACGTGCACTGGCTCCCGGCTTAGCTGCGCACCGCCGTGACATCTCAGATACAAGCGCTGCTACTGACCTCCAAGTTCGTAGGAAAATAATCGGTTCATCCAAGTACATTACTGCTCTGATGGCTGTAATCAACGAAACTCTGAGCCGAAAGAAAGAACAATGTACATAAAATTAAAGCGTAATGTTACACGAAATTAATTATGCCCCGTTTATATGCATAAGTTTGCCTCTAGGGGCAAATTTACCCCTAGGGGCAAATATACCCCTAGGGGTAAACTTGTCATGTGAACGCATTTGCCTCTAGGGGCAAAATTTACCCACGTGGGTAAATTGCCCCAGCTCAAGGGTAGGAGCAAATATATTTGCCCCTAGGGGTATTTTACCCCTAGGGGTATATTTCGTCATGTAAACGCAATGTTTAATTTACCCATAGGGGTAAATTTTGTAAATATGTTTGGAATGCCTCAAAATACCTGTATACAATGTTTATTTTGCATAAATTTTATTTGTTTATTTACTTGATGTCTGCAAATATACTTGTACCTTCTCAGTCACAAATTTATTTTTGCAAGTTGTGGTCAGAAGTGAGTTATTTGACAAGAATACTATTATGCTTAGTAGCAGTTAGGATACTGATTCAAGGCAAATATGATTTATAGTTATTATGGTGCTGATCAAGTAGCACACTTTTGTGCTGATCTATAATTAAATAGTTAATGTCATCAAGAAAGTTTTCGCAGTATTTTTAACCAATTTCATGACTAAAATTAATTCTCATTTCTTAACGCTTATCGTTCCCATTTCTTAACGCTTATCGCTGAGGGTAAAATTTTTAGCAGACAACAACTTGAAATATTTCCTTATTATTCCCAGAAAATAGGCTTTGACATTTCAAGAAAATGGTGACATCCCTTTATTTTCTGAGGAAAAAAACAACAACAAAAAAACACAGAAATACTACCAATTTGGCATCTGTTAAATTCGCCCTGAGAACCAGAGTGGTAAAGGTTGATGACTAAACAAAAATTACCAGGGGATATAAAAATTGTACCAGATCAGACTGTTTATCTGTTCAATAATCTCCGCACAGTCTGATTATGGTCTAAGGTACTCACACACAAGACATTTCAACAGTTTAATATGTGACAATCACTTGAGTACAGCCATCTGCAAACACACTAAATACTAGCAAAGGGGTTTGCAATGATCATGGACAGTCATTACCGATGAACAATTAGTTTATCTTTATATGTAGAATCCCATCGGTAAATAGGAAATACCCTGACCAGACTGTGCAGATCTATGTCACCAGAATTGAGTTCCCTGGTATTCCCAGTTTCAGGTCCTATGCAAACATTCAACATTTTCATACAGCCTAACCTGAATTATAAAAAGCGATGTCAAATAATTAATTTTTATGTATTATTATTATCACTTTTCTTGATTATTACCAGTTAGTTCCGTTGATTAATGCTTGTTTCATGTCTGCGTCCCATAGCTGATGCGTGGAAAAAAATAAGTACCATCTGCTTACATATCTGGTCATAATCAGGGTCTATACTGTGACAAAAGCTACAGGACACCTTCGCCTCACCAAAACCACCCCTGCTCCCCTCCCCCCCCCCCCCCCCCCCACCCGCCCATCAACACATGTCAGTATGGTGGCATAATTGCTTTGTTTACAGCAGAATATTATAGATCCTGCCCAAAACTTTGGTGGGGCTATACTGTCTTGCTCCTGTGGAATATTAGCTAAACATTTTGGAATACAGCAGTAAAATCGGGAACATTATATTACTGACCACCAAATAATACTTTTTTTTTTTTTCATCAAAAACTTTCTTTCCCTACTTCTTGTATCTGAAGCTTGATAATGCAGATTAACGCTAAGCACCTGGGTAAAATGTTCACCAGATGACATTTTGAAATATTTTTGTTATTTTTCTCAGGATACAGGATTTGATATCTTATGCAGATTGTCATCAATGGAGACAATTTGCATGAAATGTCAACTCAAGATCTCTGGAAAAATAAGAAAAATAACATCAGTTTGTCATCTGCTAAATATTCTCAGGTGAAAGAAACAGTGCTGCTATTATAGATAAGCTTTTAAATAAAAAGAAAACTATTATTTGCCCCTTTTTCCTAAAACACATATAAACGCAACCATTTACCCATAGGGGTATTTAACAAGGTGGGGCAAATATTTACCCATAGGGGTAAATTTATGCCTAGGGATAAACTTAATGCATATAAACGGGGCTTTAAGACTATTCCTTTGTGTGTGTGTGGAGGGGGCAGCGGGTGGATGTGATTCACTTATTTGAAATTATTTCAAACTGTGTGTGAGTGGTGGAGGGGGGGGGTGGTGGTGAGGCGGGACTGGAAAGGTGTTTCACTTATTTCAAACTGCATTGAAATGTCATCTGTGGTGTAGTGGCCTCTCCTACGAACGGACTCGGGTTTGAGTCTCATTGGTGACCTTCTGTGTGTGAGTGCGTGTGTGTGTGTGTGTGTGTGTGTGTGTGTGTGTGTGTGTGTGTGTGTGTGTTTAAATTAATGAACATTTTAGCCGTTGTTTTTCTTTATTTCTTTGTTTCATCTTTTACTTTACTTTGGTATTGTTTAACCTGTTAGTAAAAGCAGTACTTCAGTACCATCCAAAGCATAATTACGGAAAATCAAAAACAACATATTCTTATGGGCAATGGTGTAAAATACTGCCTTTCTTTCTTTCTTCCATTACGTCTTAACTTCCTAGGAGGACACAGACGGTGTACATTGTACACCCCGTGTTGCAGGATGAAGGCCTACAAGTAACCAATTTGAATTACCGTATGGTTCTTTAACCTGCACATGGTGTGACTTTCTCTGCACAGGGGACCTCCAGTTAACGTTCCGATCCGAAGGACGGTACAGTGTTTTCATTTCATGCCTGCAAATGCCATGAAGGAAAGCATGTTCGGACACCGAAAATTCCTTCGCCTAAGCCTGGGGTCTATCCCAGTACCTCTAGTACTGGAGGCCAGTGCGCTCTCCACTGAGCTACCGCGCTGCCTAAAATACGTGTTTTTATACAGCTTTGTTATGGGATAGATGTATGTGTTTTGTTAACACAAAGCTTAAGTGGTGTGAATATTGCTTTTTACGTACAGTCAGATACTTGATAAGTAACATTAAAACCATTTAAATAAACCTTTACCTTTCATAGCTAAAATCCAGGGTTGCCACGGTCAGGAAAAAAAAGTCTGGAAATTGAAATTTTTTCCAGGTCAGGGAAAAGTCAGGGAATTTGGTTTGAATCTGGGAAATTGAAAAAAAAAAAAAAAAACTGACAAAAGTTAGGGAAAAGTCAGGGAATTCCAAAATTTTCTAAACACTGAGATGGTTATAGAAGTCTCCTTAATTTTCAGAAACATAAATTTTCAGAATTTGCCCATTCTTTTGTTAAATGATTGTTTAATTCTCTGACAGTAAGTGCTCTACTGGAAGATTTGGTAGCTGAGGACATCTGTAAGGGGAGTTGGGAGGCCGTCAAAAATGTCTGGAAAATGGCGAAAAGTCATGAAAATGTCAGGGAATTTTGAAATATAAAATGAGTGGCAACCCTGAAAATCAGTCAATGCCACATATTATTCTAATAAAGGAAACAGTTTTGTTTCCATGACAACGCATTTTTTAAGTGATATTTTTTTTTTCTTTCTAAATTGTCATCCAGTACTTGACAATCAAAGTGGTGAAAAAAAATAGAATTGCAGTATGTGTAAACAGAATATATTAAAGAAAACTGTATGCTTTCATGGGATAAATTCGGCATATTTATTGCTTTTTGTGTGTCATGTTGATTTTGTTCATAAATTTGTGTTTCAATATATAACAACTATAAAACTATCAAGCTTTTAATTACATTGTTCTCAGATTGCTGCCATGAAATCTATTAAAGACAAACAATTTTACAGTTCAACATGTCGTGTATTGTTGTTGCCATAGCAACCATTACAATTGGTTTTTCAAACTTATTTTTTGTTTTTGAAGATGTCCCATGTTGACTTATATTTAGAAAAGTTTTCATTAATATATTAAATAGGGCAGAATTTTGTCATTCGTGAACAAATCCCTTTTGATTTGTATCCTGAAGTCTTTATCCTATAGCACGGTGGGTAGCCATAACGGATCCCGAGTGATCAAATCGCTCATAACGCCTCGCGGGATCAAGCACCGGATCCTGGGTGGATTGTTTTAGAACTAAAAAGATTGCTGTTCAGTTTCGGGTCGATTTTTTTCTGGAAAAAAAGAGTGAGGTAAAACAAAACATTTATCACACGGAACCTTAAAGGGAACAGGCATAAGTTTGAGCAGGCAGCAAATGATATCGAGGAAACGCAATTATGTCTGGATCTTGGAATTTATGTCATGTGGCTATTTTGGTACCAGAACACGTGGCTTTTATTACCGAAATTTTACTGTTTAAACCATTCCAAGACAAATGGCTGTTCACTGGCTTCTTCCTTACTTTTTATTCTCTTAAAAATGAAGACCTTGTTATTCCTTTATCGAACCATTATCATGCATTATGCATTTTATCGTCGTGTTGTAGAATTCATAGAGGAACGGATTCAGCGGGATCGGGAATAAAAAGACGTTTCTGTGGCCCGGGGCTGTTATGTGATTATCAGGCACCGGATCCTATGTGATTATGTAATGTGCTTTTTACTAAAGTTTGTACGTTTTTGTGTAACATAATCGGCTTTGACAGCCGGTTCATTTCTCATAACCAGTTTTAATTGAGAATGACTACATGTATGCATCACAACATACCACATCAGGTAAAATACAGTTCCACGGTGTTGCTGCACTCTACCGAATCTTGCCGAACATATAAGATCGTATCTGCGGCATAGTCATGACAACCATAATACTTTTTCACAAATATGTTGTTCGTTCATTGGTAAAATATTGCTATAGATCTAATAACAAAAGAGTAAATATAAAATTATGATTTAGTTGGACATTTTCATTTTCCCCAAAAAAGTTTCATTTTATGTCTTAAAACGGGCACTGACAGCGCCATTCTGTTTCGTCTGGCTAATATGCAAGGTCTGTTTCAGATAGCGCTTTGTGCGAGTCGGCTCTGAACACTATTACGAATCGTTGCAAATCGCGTTTTTGGTAACGTACCACTGCAAAAGGGATCGCTAAAATCGATCCGTAACGTTCGCATTATGCAACTCGATCATCCGAGGTGTGGTGTGGCGCCATGCGGTATATACATTTAATCATTCTCATTTCGATACTTTCTTTCAGCTGTAGAAATCGCAAAAGAAAAAGTAACTTATGGCAACATGTTCCAAAGAGGAGACGATTTGATAACAGGTGCAACAACACCCACCTATACATCTAAACAACCAAACCTTCAGACACTGAACTCCGGAACGCCCTTGAAAAAAAAACAAAAAAAAAAAAAAAAACGCGCGTATCCGATGCGTATCATACTCGTATACAATTTGTATAAATTCGCGGGCGGGTAGTGTCAGCCCCCATCTACTGACGCGTCATCTACTGTACTTTAACACTTTCATTGGCTCACAATAATCACAGCTATAGCATCCGCTTTCTGTTCGTAAAGCCACAGTCACTCACACTGTCATGTATTGTGGGCTAGGTTTTACTACGTTCTTAAACGTAGCAGAACGGCAACATACGTAGTAAAACGTAGTGAAAACGTTTTTTACATACGACTATATACGGCTAGATTTGGCTACATACGTGACCCAGCTACGTTTGTTTTGAAATTTTCAAAAGTTAAGCCTCAGTCTCGCTGTTTATTTATTTTATTTTATTTAAACAATGTTTAAAGAGAATGACACAAGTAGCTATAAATAACTATTCTACCTTGCGGTCCTCTAACTAAAATTTATATACATATATACAACAAGACTTAACTAACAGCTAAGAAATTCATGGGATAAAAGTAGCTTGTAGCAAAGTGAATGCTTATATAAAGTTTTTGTCAAATAAAAAGTGCTAATAGGTATGTGCAAGTGATTTAAAACCAAACATGGCACTTAATTATATCAAAAACAAATCTATATGTTATCACAGTTTTTGGAAGTGCTTTAAGATTTGACGAGCGCATAAAACCAATATCTAAAACAATTATGCTAGGTCATAAAAGCTCTCAATTCAGTTACAAAAACGGTTTCAGCGATAATTTTACACATGGTATATCATTTAAAATCATAGTTAAAGACATTTGATAAGGGTTAAAACGTTGCTTTAAGAGACTGCTTAATGGTAGAGAGTGACCCCGATGTTTTTACTGTTTGAGGTAGAGCGTTCCATAGTCTTGGTGCAGAAGACGAAAAAGAGCCATCAAAAAGTGCTGTCCGGGCTTTCGGCACATAAAGTGAGCCATTTTCTGATGACCTCAGGTTCAGAGTGTGTACCTCGGATACTGGTTTTAGAAGTTGTGTTATATATTCAGGGGATAAATTACTTATTGCTCGTTATGTCAAGACAGCCTTATTATATTTAAGTCTGTCCGGAATTGACAGCCATCCCAGCTGACTGAACATATTTACTAAAGGGGTATCGTAATCTGCTCGCAGGATGATTCGAGCAGTTTGGATATGCGTTCAATATTAGTTGCAGAGGCTGACCCCCAGGTAACAGAGCCGTAATCAATATAAGGAAGAATATACCCCTGATAGTAAACTTTTTTAATATGTGTCGGTACATACGTTGCTAACTGGCGTAATAGAGATATTTTAGATGAGATAAGGGAGCATAAGTGGTCTATATGGGCAGATCAAGAAGGGTGTTCATCGATATAAACACCAAGGAGTTTCTGTTTACTAACGGATTGAATGTCGACATCGTCAGCAATAATATTTAGAAGTCGAGAGTCATTCAAGCGCTTTCTAGCGCCAACTAGCATGCAAGTTGTTTTGGTCATGTGAACATTCATTTTTGTTTATCTTTCCCCATGTTTTTGTGTTACCGAATTCTCCTTGCAGATCTTCTTCAATAGCATCTATGTCATTACCATGCGTGTGAATCGTCGTGTCATCTGCATACAAATTAGAGGAGCACTTTTTTGATATGAAGCGGAAGATCGTTGATAAAAATGAGAAATAAGGTCGGGCCCAATATTGAGCCCTGAGGCACACCAGATTGTACGGTGGGGAAATCCGTCAACCCTTTATTACTCTCGATTACTTGTTGTCGAGAACATAAATATGATTTGAACCACTGTATGGCAGAAGGGTTAAGTTTGTATAATGCAAGTTTATTCAGCAAGATGGAGTGATCACGTATTGAGGGGCTTACTACGATTTTTACAACGTAGCAAAACGCCAATAGACTGTCACGTATTGAGTGCTAGGTTTAACTAAATTTTTAACAAAATGGCAATATACGTAGTAAACCGTATGAAGACGTACATTACATACGGCTATATACGGCGACATACGTGACCCAGCCACGAATATTTTGAAATTTTCAAAACAAACGATGGTGAGTCACGTATGTAGCTGTTTTAAAGACGTAGTTAAACCTAGCCCTCAGTACGTGACAGCGTATTGCCGTTTTGGCTACGTTTAAAAAACGTAGTAAAACCTAGCACTAATAAGCAGAGGACCTCCGTTGTAAAACGTACTGAATCGTAGGCAAACGTATCGAAACGTAACAAGCACATAGTTAAACGTATCAAAAGCTAGAAGATACCTAGTAAAACGTACTCATCCCTGTTGAAAGCATGACCTTAAGCCGTTTGATAACCAGATACTACGAAGTAAACCGTAGTTTAACGTATTAGAAACGAAGTAAAACCTAAATTCTTACAAAACGGGGCAAAATTTTGGCCAAACGTAGTGAAAGGAAACGTATTAAAACCCAACCCCGAATACATGACAGTGTGACTTGGCCTTTACTGTAAACCAAATGCCATTTCACCTCTTTGTTCAGTGCTCCGAAACACATGCGCTTGGATAATTTAAGCATTACAACAAAGACACGAGCACAACTTCATACCACCTACAAAGATCGGTCCATAAATTTTAGTCGCATTTCGCGAGGGTGCTGAGTACCCTGGCTTTCTACAATCAAGGCACCAAATTTATTGTTCCTCTGACAAACTACTTATTCGCTTGAAAATATGCTGCACATGCGCTGCGGTATAAAAGTCAATTCATATTATTTTCTGCTCTTTCTTTCGACATGTTTTTTGCAAAAGAAACGAGTGATGGTCATGCAAGTCGAGTGAAAACATCTTTTCGCGCACCACTTACAAGAATTGGAGTGGATGAAGAAAATGCCTTTTTATCACAATCAAAGGTGATTATAAGTGTATTATGGGATTCGATTACGAAGCGCAGACATTGTTTTATCTGAAACCATATTTTTCATAAATCCGTAGCAGCTTAAAAAAATCGACTGTTAAAGGTTTGAGGCCGAGTGAGACGTTGAGCCTAATGTAATTCGGGCTGTAATTGCAAGACTTCTTTGCCAAAGAGATCTATGTGCCTCGAGGTTCTTGGACAGTTAAGTAAAACTTGAATGATAAAGCAAGATTTCGTCGGGCTGAATATTTTTTCAAAATCCGTATCAATACTATTCTGTTATAAAATGCAGGGAGTGCTTGCACGGTATGCGAGAGGCCCTCGGTTCGAATCCCAGTCGGGCCTTGTACTTCCCGCCTCCCCCGTGACATCTGGTGGCTCAGTGTGGGTCCGTGCTAGGATTGCGAGCAGCAAAGGGACAGTCTTGTCTCATTGGTACCTGCACGGTTCCGAGCAGATTCGGGGACGTATCTATTTAAGCATGGGGAAGTTGTCACAGGTCGATCGTCTGGCTCGAGTGCTCGCATGGTATGGGAGAGCTCCTGGGTTCAAGTCCCGGTCGGGCCATGTGCTTTTTCCTCCTCTGTGACATTTATTCCATGACCAGTTTCGATGTCGAAGTCATCGAAATAAACACCATCACCCAGGATTCGGTGCTAGCATACAAGAAGGATCACGCAGGAGTAGGTGCCAAAATCACTCAGGAGTCGTTACACGTATTGTCACATTATTTGTATAATACTCGGGTTTGTTCTAAAATTTTAATTCGGAAAACATAAACAATGTTCTTGGTGATCATGGTTTGTCTCTTGGAATAACATGGCTGCATGACCACAGACGTTATAAATTTCGTTTTTTTTTTATGTGCGACTGATCGTTTTGCATCGGGATACCTGAAAATTGTGCATCATCTCCTGCAAAGACTTCTTTACATACTACATCACAAACATTGCAAACAAATACTATAATTTCTTTAAAGTCCCGTAAGAATTTAAATGTTTACCGTCCAGTTCAAGGCGTGTTCTTTTAGAGGGTGAAAAGAGGTCACTGTGTGTATGTGTAAACACAAAATCTACTTAGGAGCCGGTACTTGATCCTGCAGGAGGCGTTCCCGCAGGAGGCGTTTATTTCATCACTCCGGATCCGTTATGGCTACCCACCGTGTATAGGTGAACTTACAGTATAGGCAGGCTCCATTGTCCGCACTTTTCGAACATCTCATGCAGAATCCGCTGGGTCAACCCAAATAGAATTTCATATAAAGCCTCTGAGGCATGCGGGGGAACAAACTTAACTTTTGTTAAAATGATCCAACCATGTCATCAGGATATCCGCCTTGCCAAAATACATAGTTGTGTATAGAGGAGGTCAAGGGGCTATTTCTCCACCTAAAAGCATGAATGGGACAAGAGGCCTTGATGACCCTCAATATTAAGTACCGTTACTAATATTCAAGGTAATAAAATCCCTTAAAATAGGTGACAACCCTTTAACAATGGTTATTAACAAATGGCCCCAGCGGCAACACTGCATATATGAGTCGCCAACAAATCAACAAAATGGCATGTGCACCCAGCGGAGACTCAGATCAGCCTATACTTAATTGAGTGCACAGCGAAGACTGATCAGACTGTGCGGATACCCATATTGATCTGATTCTTCCCTGGGAGCCCAGTCATTTTGTTGGTATTGTCATGCGCTGGCTCAGTTATGGTAAAACTGTTTAAATCAGCAGGCCGATTACCTTCGAACCTACTGGCGCAGTGGCTCAGTTACTACAGCATCCGGCTTGCGTTCGGGAGGTTGTGGGCTCGATTCCCGGCCGAGTTATACCAAAGACTTTCAAAATGGTATTAGGTGCTCTTTCGTTTGCGCTCGTCATTGAAAAAGCGGAACTGGTCGGTCCGGTGTCAGTATAATGTGACTGGGTGGTTATGTGTCTGAGGTGTGATATGTCAGGGAGGCAGCATTCTTAAAGTGCGCATTGAGCTCCCTGTCACATCCAGCCACAGTCGCGATATAACTGAAAGATTGTTGAAAGCAATATTAAGTCTGAATAAAAAAAAATAAATAAAACTTTCTTTTTTCAGGTTGAAATCTGTCCGATGGATTAAAACTTAATGTCATGAAAAATCAACAAAATGACGTGCAGCGCACTCAGATCAGCCTGGGCATCTGCCCAGTCTGATCAGTTTTTATTGTCTACACGTAGAAACCTTAGCTCCTTAGCAACCCATTGAGTGCACAGCGAAGACTGATCGGACTGGGCGGATACCTATGTTGATCTGATTTTTCCCTGGGAGCCCAGTCATTTTGTTGGTTTTGTCATGCGCTGGCTCAAATATGGTAATCAAAGCACTGAGAGTGCTGATGGTGGCGGTTTCCTTAATTTCTATAAGCCTCTAGACTACATATCATCTGTACTTTCATTTTGTTCAATATTTCTTGATATGTCACTAAAGCAATGCCATTTTCGCTACACCATGTGTGCATTCTGCACAATTCAGAGTAACTAGTTTCAGTATCATGAATATTTGATCCACATCACTGTGGTTCTGAACCCCTTTTAACCACATTTTTATTTAATTTCCCTGTACTGTGTACAGTAACATTATTTATAATCAGATAACACAGTTTTTTTGTTTGTTTTTTTGTTTTGTTTTTTATTTTTCAAGTATGAAATACTTACATGTTACTTATTTCTTAAAGGACTGAAAGGATTGTAAGTTGTGGGTATTCATTACAACTACCCTATCAATAACCTTCAAATAGTACCAACAACATATGTTTTGTGTAGAAATTATAATTAAAAAGATAATCTGGATAATCATCTAGAGTGCTTAAATGTACATAGTTCTGGCCTTTTACCGTTTACCGTCTGTTATTCCATCCATTTGAGGAGTCATTATGTCCATTCTATTATATATATATATATATATATATATATATATATATATATATATATATATATATATATATATATATATATATATATATATATATATATATATATATATATATACAAGTGCTATACAAGCGGAGGCATCATACGCCCTTGGCAAGTAATAAGATGTAGCACATATGCGGACTACTGTGCAATTCTGTACTCCAGACCTGTGTAAATTTGTAAGTGTAGCTGGAAACCAAAAAATTACCAAAAATTTCAAAGGGACATAATGCTGCTACTTTTTGTTGGATGTAATTTTGGAATAATATGTGCTGCTCCACATCATGGTCAAACTACAAATCAAGTTTCAGCTTGATTGGATGTAAACTATATGAGGAGTTAGCCGGGAACAAAAGATTAACAGAATTTTAAAGGGGCATAACTCTGCCAATATTTGGTGTACTGTAACCTCCTAATAATATGCGCTGCTCCACACCACGGTCTAACAATAAATCGCTTTTCAGCATGATTGGATGTAAACTATAGAAGGAGTTAGCCAGAAATGCAAAGTTTATGGATTTTTAATGGGGCATAACTCTGGTAATATTTGATGTTTGGTAACCTCAAAATAATATGTGCTGCTCCACATTATATTCTTATTATAAATCGAGTTTAAGCTCAGTGTAAGTATTTACAAAGTTTCAGTTTGATCAGGTGTAAACTATAGGAGTTAGCCAGAAACGAAAAGATTACAGAATTTTCAAAGGGGCATAGCTCTGCTAATATATGGTGGACTGTAACCTCAAAATAATATGCCCTGCTCCACTTCATGGTGTAACTATAAATCAAGTTTCAGCTTGATCCAATGTAAACTGTAGTAGGAATAAGCCGGAAACAAAAAAATTACAGAAATTTTCAAAGGGGCATAACTGCCAGTATTTGGTGGACTGTAACCTTGAAATAATTTGCACTGCTCCACATCATGTTCTTACTATAAATCAAGTTTAAGCGCGATCAAATGTAAACTGTAGGAGGAGTTAGCTGGGGAAGTGAAAAATTTACTGAAATTTTCAAAGGAAAATAACTCTGCTGATATTTGGTGGACTGTAACCTTGAATATATATGAGCTGCTCGATATCATGGTCTAACTATAAATCAAGTTTCAGCTTAATCCGATGTAAACTGTAGGAGGAGTTGGCCAGAAACAAAAAGTTTACCGAAATATTCCAAGGGACATAACTCTGTTAACATTTGGTGGAGTGTGGCCTCAAAACAACATGCGCTGCATCACATCATGGTCTATCTAAAACTTCAGCTTGATCGGATGTAAACTGTAGGAGAAGCTAGCAAGAAACTAAAAAATTTTGCGAAATTTTCCAAGGGTCATTATTCTGCTAATATTTGATGGACTGTAACCTCGAACAAATATGCACTGTTCCACATCATGGTCTAATTGTAAATCAAGTTTCAGCTTGATCCGATGTAAACTGTAGGAGGATTTAGTCAGAAACGAAAAGTTTACTGAAATTTTCAAAAGGGACATATCTCTGCTAATATTAGGTGGACTGTAACCTTGAAATAATATGCACTGTTCCACATCATGGTCTAAGTATAAATCAAGTTTCAGCTTGATTGGATGTAAACTGTAGGAGGAGTTAGCTGGAAACAAAAAACTTACAGGAATTTTCAAAGGGGCATAACCCTGTTAGTATTTGGTGGACTGTAACCCCGAAACATTATGTGCTGCTCTACATCATGGTCTTTATAAACCAAGATTCAGCCTGATGGGATGTAAACTATAGGAGGAGTTAGCTGGAAACAAAAAAGGCTTATGGCTTCAGACCCCATAACCTAATACGCCCTGTTTGAAAAACGAGTATAATAAAAACAGTAGTGAGCTTAAAAATGTTCAGATGCATCCTCTAATTTCAGAATATTTCAAATTACGGTAAAGATATTGGCAAAATGAAAATTATGTTGAAAACCCCATTTAGAGATTCCTGAATGTTCAAAGTCTTAGTAACTGGTATTGCTTTTTATACTTTGTAAAAAAGCTATCCCACAATACACTACACTATGATGTCACTGATTCTTTTAGATTTTAAATCCTCATCATTTTATTCCAGACTGCTAATTTTAATTTAAAAAATAGTAAGTATTCTATTACTATTGATATTAAGACTTAAAATTTCAAGCTAGAATTTTTTTTTAAATTATGAAAACTAATAAAATTAAATTCCAAAAACATTTTTTTTAAATATGAAAAATGCAAGATACAGGTTACCATGTTGGAAAAAAAATTACCAAGAACAAATTTATTTTTGATAATTACATTCCAAAATACACATAAAACTTCAGTAAAATAACTTCAGACAATGGAATTTAAATTTTAGTTTGACATAAATTTGATTTCTCAAAATTAAATTGTATCAAACTAAATATGAAAATGTATAAGCACTGCACCCTAACAAAAAGGGAAGAGACCTTTTTTCTCTGTATACATTCTTTGAATATTTTCAAATTAAATTTTTTTAAAAGATTTTTGAAAAAAATTTCATAAGAACCACTGTTGTAAGTACATGTATTTAGAATATTTTCAAATTAAAGTTTTTAAAACATTTTTTTTAAATTTTTTATAAAAACCAATGATGTAAGTATTTGGAATATTTCAGTAAGGTTTTCACCATTTGACTCGCTAGTCACATGTCTTTCTTTTTAGCATATATACAACCAAAAGTGAAATAAGAGGATGTGTCTGCTTTAATCTATGAAAAAATATTTGTGGTTAAAACACGGTTTCACAAAATCCAAAATCAAGCTTCGAATTCAACTGTGATTTTTGTTTGTCTCAGCTCTCTGCACTCTTCATATATAAACAAGAGGACCATGGTGGTCATTAACGCTCACCTGTGCCTAAAAGGTCACTCAATGTCTACAATATTCATTAATCTGGAGGATATAACTCCAAAATATCCATATCCTCCACTTCTGCAAGTTTAAGGAAGATCCAATTTTAACTGATGAAGCTATGCAGCAAACAAGTTTCTACTACCAAATACTGTCAGGGGAGATAACAAAATAGAAAACACAGCATCCAGAGTTGTGGTCCTTACATGCAACACACCTTTTTAAGCCCATGTACAATTCTACCAAGTATCATCAATGTATCTTCCATGGTGCTCAAGTTATGACAATCACATGGTTTCCACTGACAAATACTGTCAGGGGAGTGAACTCAAAAACTGCAGTATTCTAAGTTACAGTTTTTGTATACGACTAACCTTCTTACCTCCTGTTCAATCCTACCAAGTACCATCAATATATTTCAAAGGGTGTTGCACTTACAAGGTCTCTATTACCAAATACTGACAGGGGAGATACCTAAAAAATTGCAGTACCTAGAGTTGTAGATCTTGTACAAGACGCGTCTTCTCAACGTCTTGTACAATTCTCCTTAATATCATCGATATATCTGAAATGGTGTTGAAGTTATGGCAATCATAAGGTTTCCATTACCAAATACTGTCAGGGGAGATAACTAAAAACTGTGGCATCTAGAGTTGTGATTCTTTTGTGTGACATGCTTTCTCAACCTTATGTACAATCCTACCAAGTATCATCAATGCATCTGAAAAGATGTTGGAGTTACCAAGATCACAAAGTTTCTATTAGGGGAGATAATTCTAAACCACAGCACCTGGAGTTGTAGTTTATGCAACACATCTTCTCAACCTCATGTACAATCCTACTGAGTTCAATCAATATATCTGAAAGGGTGTTGGAGTTATCAAATGCACAAGGTTTCTTTTACTAAATACTGTCAGGGCAGATGACTAAATAACTGTGGGACCTAGAGTTGTAGTTCTTGTATGTGCCACACCTCAGTTCTTTCAAAAGATATGTTCTGGGAACTCAATGAAAGCATGCTACCAGGACGTTTCTAGAAGTCCTAGTTAGTACCCACAACATATGTTTACTAGGGGAAATAAGAAAAATATTTACCTAAGCACTCCTTTAATCTGGAGCTCTGAAATGTAGACATTTCTTGTCTGATTCTCTTGATGTTAATACATTTTAAGATTTTTTTTTATCCATTTCAAAAGGTACAAATTATCTGACCAGCAAGAGAAACTGGGCCTAATTCAAAACCATATTATTTAAGTAGTTGTGGTCATGATACACTCAAATCACACAAACCTTATTCCAAACTCATAAATCTGTAAAATAATGATGAATCAGAATGTTCAGACCAACAGACATGGACCCCAGAATAAAGGGTATAATCAGGCATCCATGGACAGTAAGCCTTACTTGGTAAGCAAGCTTTACCCACCATGCTCATAAGCCTGAACAAAAGACATGTAGGTAGAAGTGTTATGTCCGGGATTTTGGAAGTCTACTTATGAAATCAGTAAAAAAAAGTAACCATTTCTTCAAATCAGAATATTTTCTGACTAATTTTTATGAGACAACTAATCTATCTATATTCCTTGCATTCATTACTGTTTTTGCCTGGCAAGAAATAGAAACAAAATACTGGGCCTATTTACACACACACACACACACACACACACACACACACACATGAGGCATAATCACTTATAAGTTATCGATTTTAAAGTTAACACATTATTTATTTTTACTTCGATTGCACAGAAAGTTCAGCAATCTTATGCACTTGTTCTATAAGACATGGATGTTGGTGTTTCGTGAATGTGTGTTAGAGGAACCCAGATTACACGGGGAAAACCACCGACCAGCGCTACCCCACCCTGTTTTATGCCTGATCCTGGTGCCCCATAAATCCCATGTCGGCTGCAGTGAGTTATTCACATTGGGCACCATTAAAGGAAACTAAGGAGGGTAAGTGTGTTGGATGCAGGACTGAAACCTGTGACCTCTAGCTTGCAAGTGCTCTACCCAACTGAGCTAACCAGATGGCTGTACCCCCAATCACCACACCAGGATTTTTTGATGCCTGAATAAAATTAATGTGTGTGTGTGTTTTGATGATTTTTTTTTTTTTTTTTTTTTTTTTTTTTTTTTTGATTTGGGTTTTATGTCTCTTTCAAGAATATTTCACTTATATCGAGCCGATCGTTCATCAAAGGTGGGCGAAAACCGGAGTACCCGGGGAAAAACCACCTGACCATCCGTAAGCAGAACACGGCTTTCCCACATGTGACGTGACGCGAGCGAGACTCGAACCACTGTGGTGAGAAATGATGAAATTTTAGTATCAGTTTATATTATAAATATTTTGTATGCATATATGTGTGCAGTGTTGGGGCCTAGAGGTTGACAAAACATGGAACTGTCATGGATTCATGGAATAACGGAAAGTTCCAAAAAAAGTACTGAAATGCCCGTAGTATTGGACTATAATAAGTCACCCAAATGGTCCCAAGCCTTGTACATGGAGTTAACAAAACACGAAAACATTGGCACTGTTGCATCTTCCAAATTGTATTCAGCACACCCATTTACCCTCTGCAGAGGGGTTTTTATCCCCTCAAAGTTTGTCTTATACCCCTAAATTTGAAAAGAGTAGTATACTGCTTTACAATGGGCATACAAAAAAAGAGAGAACAGAGCAGATTTACCCCCAGTTTCAAAATGCAGTGGGAATCCTGATATTAACAGCAGTACTTTCACTGAATTTCCAAGCAAGCCAGAATCGAGAAAAAAAAAAAACGTCTTTATATACAGGCCCACAAGATCCCACTACAATCTGATGTTCCAGTGCACAAAATGTCAGCATTGGTTCCATCCAGAGTGCCAAGATATCAAACTGAAAGCGTGCCAGTTGAAACATTCAAGAACTGTTGGATGTTTTGAATGTTGACTAAAATGAAAACTTGCATGTAGCAACTGAGTAAATGTTATCAATTTATTCTAATGGATCTGTTTCCTTTCAAATTCTCTGTTAATACTACTATTGAATGTCTTTTCTAGCGACTGATTTTGCTTCTTTTTCCCGGCCTTGCACTTAATACTTTTCATGCATATGTGTATCTCGGATACACTACGGAGCTTCCATGGAACTTTATCATATCACTGATACAAAATTTAAATGACTGACAGACCTTGACCACGGAACTTTCTTGGATTCATGGAGTTTTTACGGATTCACTGAAGTTCCTTAAAATCATAGAACTTTCACAGATTTACAGACAGTTACAATAACTCTTGTCATATAAATTTAGCAAAAGATGAGTGATAAAATAAAATCCCCTTATAAACACAAAAAATCTTCGGGGGAAAATATAACGATGACAACTCCAAACATTCCATATAAAACGCCATTTCCCTGTTTTTCATGGGCGGTATCAATTAGATTTTGAGGGTCCCAAATTTTGTTTTGTACTTTTAAAGCTCATAAATTTTTCCTGATAACTGAGAATTAGAATGTGGGTCAACAATATTTCAGTCATTAATGATATTGCCTCCAGATTTGTGGGACTTTTACCCAACCTGAACACATGTTGAACTCAGGCCCTGCTTAAGCAGGTCTGCCTTGGAGGCTACAGGCAGCCCATCTACTTCGCGGGCCCCAATAGCGCTTATACGAATTCCAATAATGCACTATTTATAGACTTACTAATTTTAGCATCCTGCAGCTTCGCTGTGACGTCAACGATTTCGGACAAACACTCTTGTACGAAATGTGTTTAATGCGTTATCTGACAGGCAAAACCAGTATATTGTTGCAAATTTCACGAGTTTTTCTAATGTTCAGAAGTTAAAATTCCATCATGGTGACTACAAAACATTCTGTTACGGCGACTGTAAGAGTGGTTCTCGGACACTGGAGAAAAACAGCGAAATTCTCTTTTTCGGCCTAAACCAAACAAGGAACCGGAGAAAGCCCAGTTGAAACTGGAAGCAACATGCATGCTCTGACTGATGTTAACAATATTAAAATTTCATATCAGCCTTTTAAAAAAAAACCCTGTGCTGGTTGTCAGACAAATATCACAGTCAATTCATTGAATACCAAGAGAACAAGCAGCCTCGAAAAATCTCTGCGCGAAAAATATGTGAATATACCAGGATGTCAGAAAAATGGGGCCTTTCACATAGGAATCCTGAAAAATCGGGTCATGCATATACTTTTTGTTGAAAAAAAAGGGGGCCAATTTTATAACTGGCAGCGCTGAAAAAAAGGGCCATTCGACACGCACATCCGTACTATGACATATATAGGAAATTACAACCCCCCCCCCTCCCGCACCCCCCCACCCCCCCCCCCCCCACACACACACACACACACGTACCCTCCTCGAGATCGTGAAAGTCCTTCTAAACCTAAAACACTACATCACTTCAATGTTGAGTCGACAAAAAAGATGATAAGATGGTCAAGTTTTACATTGGTTAGACATACTTGCAGTTCATGTGTTTATGGAAGTTTTGGGGGGATTGATGCAAAATACAGCAAGCAAACAAAAAAAAATCAAGCCTGGACTAAAACTTAACGCTTAGCATGCCATTATGAAAACACGCCTATTCAAATATAAAGAAAATCTCACCTCCAAAAAAAAGAAAATTTTCAGATAAAAAAACTCTGATATTTTTTCATATTTCTGCTCAAAACATAGATTGTGGGTACTTGTAAGAATCGCCTCGGAGAGGCGGTTCTAACTAGTACCTACAATCTATGTTTTTAGCAGAAATAAGAAACATAATAAATACCCCTGTAAACCCCAGTTTTACTATATAAAAGTGGGGTTTAAGGGGGTCAAAATGATATAGGCGTGTTTTCGTGATGCTGAGTTAAATTTCAGCTGACGACATTTTGAATATTTTTGTCTTATTTTTTTCCGAGAAAATAGAATTTGACAGTTCATGCAAATTGTCTCCTCTTAGAATTTGCATGAAATGTCATCCTGATTTGACATTTCATGCAAGTCTAAGGAGACCATTTGCATGAAGTGTCAAATCCTATTTTCTCGGAAAAAATAAGAAAAATATATTAGAGTTTTATGAAAGGAAAAAATTAAACTCGCTGCCATTGTGTGTATTGATTGTGTGTCCGAAAATCGTCACGTGACCGCGTGGGCTATTTTAAGATATTGGTTTTTCCTTTTCATGACGTAGGGAGCCTGGCAATTTGTACAAACGCTATGGGCGGGGGCCGTGGTTCCTGAATATCCGATAATTACTAGATAGTAGTGGACCTCGGTAATAGGCATCTCACTGACGATACACTAACCGTTGGCCTCCTGAAACGCATTTTACTGCTTCAGGAATTTTGCTGGAGATCTTGAAACTCTTCTGCTTTTCGGACGTTATTTTTAGCGAGCCTATACATGAACTACAAAAAATCTTCGAGAAAATATAATTTCTATCGAAGAAAATTATTACTATGGTGGAAATCAATGTGATTGGGGCGGACTTGATTCACAGTTTTCTTAGTATCCAGGTATATCTGGAAGGCACAAAGTGACAGGCACAGTGGCCGCAGGAAAGTAATACCGCAAAAATGTAAATAAAACGTTATTTTTATTTTATTTATTATTTTTTTTTTATTTATTTATTTTGTCAAAAAATATTTATAAATTATTTTCATAAAAACATATATTAAAGCGAACGTTTAGGAAAAACGTGCTGCTAAATACCTCGGACCTAATGTGTATATTGGATCCAAGTAAATACATATGTAACCGGGGAATGGCTAAACAGCGAAAGGAAGGTTCCTTTCGCGAAAGGAAGGTTTTTTCTACGAAAGGAAGATATCAGTGGGGCCCAGGGAGATATTTTACGTATCTAGTTATACTATTGAGACAATTTAGTGGATATGGGGTACTTTTTTCCAAAAAGGTAGGTACTCGGGGATTAAAATCGGGGATTAAAGGGAGCGTGTCTTTCAAGGAACAAACTGTCATTAAACAGGTTCCTTTCGCGAAAGGAATGTTTTATACGAAAGGAAGATCATTATGAGACCTTTGGTGGTACATTTATGTATTATAGGGATACTCATGAAACATCTAAGTGGATATGGGATATTTTTTTTTCTCCAAAAATCAGGTGTACGGGTATAAAAGGAACAGCGCGTTTCAACGAACAAAGGCTCATTTCGCGAAAGGAAGGTTTCGGTCTACTGACTGTCTATATTGTTAATAGTTGTAACTGTGATTTGATTTCTTTCATTTGTGATAATGTGGGTGGGATTTAGGATCTGATTGTATCAATTCTGGATCGTTTTATTTTTCAAATTTCCTACAGAAAGATTTTATAAATGTGACCCTGGAAGGTCATTCAGGTCCCTTACGAAAGGAAGTTTTTTTCTACCTTAAGAGCATATTTATAACTTTATGAGGGTATTTATGTAAAAAGGGATAAATCCTTTGCTAAGGAGTTTATTTTATTCGAAACGGATGCTATTTCTCTGACCTGTCATGTTAGCCTGTGGATAATAAATTATCCCCAGTTTCGAGCTGGCACCGCACAGTTTTATACTTGTGACTCGTGGAGGTATGACTAGGTCTTGTTGCTGAAACTGATATAGCATTATTGTCATACCAGCAACAAGTTTGCCAACCTTTTTTTTTTTTTTTTTTTATTCTTTTTTTTTATTTCATTTTATTTTATTTTTTATTTATTTATTTTATTTTATTCTTTTTTTTTATTTATTTATTTTTATTCTTTTTTTTTTTTTTTTATTTATAGACACTGAATTAAACAAACAATCACCATCCCCCGTGCTGAATAGAGCTGTCTTCGACGTACAAACAAACGTAATTTGAGAAGATGAAGTTCGAAATAGCGTCTTGCTTGTGGCTTCCACAATCTGTGTGAAGCGTCGTGTCCACTGGAACATGCTTAAGAAACAATTTCTCTCTCTCGGCTGCGACTTTCAACTTCTTCAGTCCACCTTTCGTAGCCTACAATATAATACATGTAGCTTGTAATTTCGCAGACAGACAGACGGACAGAGAGAAAGACGGATGACGGACAAGCAGACAGACAGACAAACAGACAGACAGTTGAATTTAATAAACTGATTTGGACAGTATTTTAAATGAGTCTGTTATAACGAATACCATATAAAAGAAAACGGAGGACGGGCGGACAGACAAACCGACACAGAAAAACAGACAGACAGACAGTTGAATTTAATAAACGGATGGACAGACGGACGGTCGGACGGACGTTCTAACGAAATGGGTGTTATGTGACTTTTCGTACTCACAACTGATGATTATGTGACTCTTTTTTTTAATGTGACCCGTCACATAAAATAGAAATTTTCTAACGAAATGATGGTTATATGACTTTTTTTCTAATGAAATGATGGTTATGTGACACTTTTACGGAATAAGTCACTTAAATGTATGGACTACAGTCACATAACCATCAATTCGTTAGCCCGGACATGGAGTCAGACGGACAGAAAGAGAGGTCATCTGTATATGTATAATATAATGTGTCGCGGCTCATATCTTAATTAATTTACCTGACTCAATCTTCCGATCCCCATCAAGAAATCGAGCTGTCCATCATCATCAGAGCGGCACCGGATGCAAACGTATCCCAGGGGTGACTTCTTCCACGTCTTGGCATCAGAATCCCCGATGTTTTGGCAGGCATAGTGGAACCAGGTGTCACACGTCTATGGAAATAGAGGCGATATAAGTAAACAGCTTGTCTTAATTATTTTAACATAAATTAGTGTTTCTATTCAGCCAACAATGAAGACCCTGAAGAGTCGCCGCATTGTGTAGCGTCTCGTCTTGGTCTGCACTGTTTGCCTATGTCGCCCTTAATGGGACTATTACAGTCTGGAAATAGCTTGCAACAGATGAGACTAACCCGTCAAAATGACAATTGCTACACATTTGATACACATTTTCCTCATTCATTTAAAGACGTTTCTTTCACCTGTCACATGATTACCGTATTATATTGATGTTATTACCTGTATAATAACATTATCAGTAGCGTTAATTGCAGTCAACTGCCTGGCGCGTGTCGTTATATTACCTGTCCAACAACATTATCAGCGTTAATTGCAGTCAACTGCCTGGCGCGTGTCGTTATATTAAATGATAAAAATCTGAAGTGGAGGTAACATCCACTTCTGAAACAGTGAAGAAAACCGAAGTCGTCCAAAGCTAAGAGTGAAAATATAAATCGTATCATTCACTATAGTGAAATGATACGATGTCTAATCACAATGATAATTCAATTAACACTAACAGGTAGATCAATACATTACACTTGAGATAAACACGTCGTCACTCAATTTTAAGAAACAAGTCAAGCTTTTCATAGACTTAGAATAACTTTAATGTGTAAACTTTTTTATCTTTACCTCACACCTTATGTAGGACGAAAATAATGTGCATTCCCAAATTAAATAAATAAATAAATAGTAATATTTTTAAAACAGCTTAAATTTTAATCTAATAAATGCGAACTCTCCATTTCATAGACCAAACCTTCCTTTCGTAGACAAAAACTTCATTAAGTAATTTGTTAATTTTGTAACAAATATATGGAAGTACTAAAATATATACGATAATAAAACCTTCCTTTCGTAGATGAAACCTTCCTTTCGTAGAAAATAATCTTCCTTTCGTAGACAAAAAATCATTTCGTAATTTGTTCATTTCGTAACAAATATATGCAAGTGCAAAGCTATATAGGAAAATAAAACCTTCCTTTCGTAGACAAAATCTTCCTTTCTGAGACAAATCTCACTACCTAGGCCCAACAAATATCTTCCTTTCGTAGATAAAGCTTCCTTTCATAGACAAAAATCTTCCTTTCGTAGACAAAAGTAATTTGTTAATTTTGTAACAAATATATGTAAGTACTACAATATATACGATAATAAAACCTTCCTTTCGTAGATAAAACCTTCCTTTCGTAGAAAAAAATCTTCCTTTCGTAGACAAAAAATCATTTCGTAATTTGTTCATTTCGTAACAAATATATGCAAGTGCAAAGCTATATAGGAAAATAAAACCTTCCTTTCGTAGACAAAATCTTCCTTTCTGTGACATTACCTTCTTTTCATAGACCAAATCTCACTACCTAGGCCTAACAAATATCTTCCTTTCGTAGATAAAGCTTCCTTTTGTAGACAAAAATCTTCCTTTCGTAGACAAAATTTGTTAATTTTGTAACAAATATATGTAAGTGCTACAATATATACGATAATAAAACCTTCCTTTCGTAGATAAAACCTTCCTTTCGTAGAAAAAAAAATCTTCCTTTCGTAGACAAAAAAAATGATTTCGTAATTTGTTCATTTCGTAACAAATATATGCATGTGCAAAGCTATATACGAAAATAAAACCTTTATTTCATAGACAAAATCTTCCTTTCTGAGACAATACCTTCTTTTCATAGATCAAATCTTCCTTTCGTAGACCAAACCTTCCTTTCACGAAATGAACTTTCCTTCCGAGAAATAAAAGTTTCATTCGATCCCCATATACCATAGCATATAGCCCGAATTTGACAAAATATCCGATTTTATTTATATCATTGTATATGGTACCTTTTATATGAAAACTAACTAATTGGGCCCCACAAATATCTTCCTTTCGTAGACAAACCTTCCTTTCGCGAAAGGAACTTTCCTTTCGCGAAATGAAGGTTCCTTTCGCTGTTAAGCCATACCGATGTAACCGCACTGTACTTTACTTTTTCGAAAATATTCATGCGAAGTGATTTCGGCCGAAACTGTTTATGGTGAATAGCCTAAAAAAAAACTGCTGATGCTTTATCACATATTTATACCTTTCTTTGATACGCTTTCGGAGAATTTTTTGCATCAATTTTCAAATTCTCTGCCTCAGAAGGTTCTGGAGGCTGAATCAAGTTTCACCGTTTGTTTATTTTGACTGGTTCCCTCACCCTATAGTCAATACTTCGCATATAGAACACAGGAAACCAGTTAATTGTTTATTCTGTTTATATTCGTCCGCCGAGATTACGCTCAACATCATTAAATTATTATTTCTTCAAAAGTTTGAAGTTTTCTTTGTTTTGTATATTCGGTCGCTCTTTATAATTATCAGAGTGTAGAAGGCTTACATGTTTGAATGCAGAATTAAGCGACATCAGTTATAGAGAGTCCTAGGAAGAGAAGATGGTAGTCTTTCAGAATATACAATGTTGCATTAAATTGTTGAAATAACTGATGATGTTTGGAGACAATGACACTCAGGTGAGTGAATTAGGGCCCACTGGTTGTATAAATTTTATAGCCCCATCCCCTAGTGGCCATGTTTTTTTAACGAATCATCATGGCTTGAACAATCTTGGTAGAGGGTCACTAAGGAAACATTTCTGCCAAGTTATATTAAAATCGGTCCAGTGGTTTCAGATAAAAAGATTTTTAAATTTTTTATATAGATATATTGGGAAAATAAGCCTCACCCCTAGCGGCCATATTTTTTGACGAATCAGGACCGCTTGAACAATCTTGGTAGAGGGTCACAAAGGAACATTCCTGTAAAGTTATATTGAAATCAATCCGGTGGTTTCTGACAAGAAGATTTTAAAGTTGTTTATATATATATATATATATATTTATATATATATATATATATGGAAAATAAGTCCCACCCCATAGCAGCCATGTTTTTAAATGAATCATGACGGCTTGAACAATCTTGGTAAAGGATCACCAAAGGAACATCCCTGCAAAGTTATATTGAAATCGGTCCAGTGGTTTCTGAAAACAGATATATATATGGAAAATAAGCTCCGCCCCTGGCAGCCATGCTTTTTGACGAATCATGACGGCTTGAACAATCCTGGTAGAGGGTCACCAAAACGACATTCCTGCCAAGTTATAATGAAATCATTACAGTGGTTTTTGACAAGAAGATTTTTAATTTTTTCTATATAGATATATAGGGGAAAAACAGCCCACCCACTTGCAGCTATTTTTTGACAAATCATGGTGGCTTGAACAATCTACGGGGTCACCAAAGGAACATTTTTGCCAAGTTAAAATTGGTCCAGTGGTTTCTGATGAGAAGATTTTTTAAAGTTTTCTATATGGTTATATAGGGAATATAAGCACCCTACCCCCCCCCCCCCCCACAACCCCCATCCCCAGCGGCCATGTTTTTTTTTTTTAATCATGACGGCAGAGCGTCACCAAATGAACATTGCTGCCAAGTTATATTGAAATCGGTCCAGTGGTTTCTGACAAGGTTTTTAAAATTTTCTGTATAGATATATAGTAAGAGTATCCCGCCCCCTATCAGCCATGTTTTTGACGAATTATGATGGCTTGAACAATCTTGGTAGAGGGCCATGGGAACATTTCTGCCAAGTTATATTGAAATCGGTCCAGTGGTTTCAGACAAGAAGATTTATAAAGTTTTCTATACAGATATATAGAGAAAATAAGCCCTGCCCCCAAGCGGCAATGTTTTTGACGAATCAGGATGACTTGAACGATCTTGGTAGAGGATCCCCAAAGGAACATTTGTGCAAGATTATATTGAAATCGGTCCAGTGGTTTCTGGTTGCATAGATTCCAAATCTTTGAATAATTTTCAGTCAGTATCACCCAAGAATCAATCCTGTGAAATTTGGTTAAAATTGGCTCAGTGGTTTAGAAGGAGATGTTGTTTAAAGAAGTTGTGGACGGATGGACAGACGGGCGATGACGGACGGTGAGTAATCACAATAGCTCACCTTCGGCCTTCGGCTCAGGTGAGCTAAAAATCCTAACTTCAAAGTGTAACATGAAAAATCTATGTCTGTGACCTTGACCCAAGGTCATTGATGGGGATGGGGCTTGTACCAAACAAACTTTTGAAAGAGTGTTTAACATTAACAATATCAACTTACTCAATTTATACATTCAGGTAGATAGATCTTTAAAAACTTTAATGTAAAAGTGTAACATAGAAATTCTTAGTCTGTGACCTCAGTTAATCACAAACTCATGGGCATGCATGAGGGTGGTGCTGTACAAAACTAAGGACTAATATCTACCAAAAGGCCAAATTTGAACTTAATCCTAACAAGAGGCCCACGAGCCAATGCTCGCTCACCCGAGGGACATAGCCACTGCAGATATGCAGATGTTATGCAACATTTTTCCAATCCTATCATTGCAACTAAACTAATGAAAGGATCATCATTTAAGCAGTTTTGAAGAAGAATATATGGGCATGACAGTCAATGGAGCGTGATCATTTGAACAAATTCTCAGGATCATCAGTGAAATTTGGTGGAAATTGGCCAAGTGGTTTCTGAAGAGTTTTTTAACAATATCGTAATTTTATACATGTAAACAGCACAAGGGCAGAAAAATAAAATAAACATCAAACAGATTGCCTTTGGAAACAAAGAACTCATTACGGATTAGAAAATGGGAGTCTCAGTTTTATTGACTCTTCATAAGCAGCAATGAAGTTTGCAACACTTACCGTGGTTTTGGAGGAGCTGTCATTTAAAACATTCATTTTTTTTTTAAATTTAATGTTGCCATGGCAACCAAACAAAATCGTCACTGATCATAAAACACATAAACTGGGTAGACAATCATCCAATGGTCATAACTGCCAAATATGGTTCACATCACTTCAATGGTTATGGAGAAAATGAAATTTAACCATTTTTCTCATTATAAGTCTATGGGAGTTTTCTGTTGCCATGGCAACCAAACCAAGAGGCAGATTGACAGACTTTTAGCTTACCCATTCAACATTTGTACCAAACAAGAGTCCTACTGCTTCAGTGACTTTGGAGACGTAGTCATCAAAAAAATCTTTTCTTTTTTTGTTTTTAATTTAATGTTGCCATGTAAACCAAACAAAATGGCCACTGGTCATGAAACTCACAAACTGGGTAGACAATCATCAAATGATCATAACTGCCACATATGGTTCACATCACTTCATTGGTTATGAAGAAAATGTAATTTAATTATTTTTCCATTATACGTCTATGAAAGCTTTCTGTTGCCATGGCAACCAAACCAAGAGGCAGATGACCATAATTTTAGCTGTTTGGAATTGTCCTTACCTAAGCAACATTTGTACAAAATTAGTCATACTGCTTCAGTGATTTGGGAGGAGATATCATTAAAAAAATCCTTTTTTTAAAATTTAATGTTGCCATGGCAACCAAAGAAAATGGCCATTAGTCATAAAACATATATGCTGGGTAGACAATCATTCAATGATCATAAATGTCAAATATGATTCACATGACTTCACTGGTTATGGAGAAAATGCAATTTAACTATTTTCTCATTGATAGTTTATTGGAGCTTTCTGTTGCCATGGCAACCAAACCAATAGGCAGATTACCATAATTCTAGCTATTTTAAAAGGCCCCTTACCAAGCAACATTCTTACCAACTTAGGGACAAATCGCTTCAATGGCTTTGGAGGAGTTGTCCTCTGAAAGTGTTAACAGTCAACAGGACAGACAGAGGGACGGACGGACGACAGACAAAAAGTGTTCACTATAGCTCATCCACAGCATAGCTCGAGATAAGAGAGGGTATCAGGAAGAATTTTTTTTTATTTCTCAACAAAAAATATGTTGAGGGTGCTCATTAGAAGCGCCTTGACAAGTGCTTCTAATGAGCACCAGGATGTATGTTTTTGTGAGGAAGTAAGAAAAACATTAACAGATTTTAGTTGAAAACAGTGCCTTACCTGTAGCTGTGCACAAAGGGTTAGGATAATATGAGTTCTTAAAAACTTTAACATAAAACCTCTCTATTGGTGGATGCCAACACCAAGGCCAATGCCTGGAGGAGTAGCTCTTCCTGGACTTTGTCCAGTCAGACAAAAAACATTAAACAATGAACATATTCTCTTTAATGTATTTTATTTGTTTTCGAAACTTACAATAAATAATGGGTATGAAGTCACTGTGTAAATGTGGCTCTATAAAGCAAGTTTTATATACTCTCAGTCAACTATTTATCATCACTACTAAAGCTTTAAAATCTGGTGCACAATCACAAAAAAACAATGTGCCTCACCCACACAGACTTTTTTATATGTCTTTTGAATTTTTGCATTTTTTTTTTTTATTTCTGTTCAGGTATTATATTTTATGGAGATAGTGTTTCTAACTTATCATGAATGAAGAGATGAAAAAGTTCCATTTTTGTTGTGTTGTGTTACAGGCAAATGCAACAAGAGGGCCATGATAGCCCTGTAACGCTCACCTGAGCAACATAGCACTTTGAGAACCTCAACTAGAACTGATCAAGGCAAACATTCTGATCAAAATTCAAAATGATTATATTAACAAATGAGACAATGTAGCATGTCTAATGGACTGTGAAATAGAGGTCAAGGTCAAATATGGATGACTGCACTCAAGAGGCCATGCTAAGATGTATGCATGTACTAAGTATCAATGACTGTAGAAGCAATAATTACTGAGAAACTGACCCAAACACAAACACTTCACAAGTACCAAATATCACTCTATAGGACCAATAATTACTGAGAAACTGACCTAAACAGAAAAGAAAGTTACTGGACAGTGAAATATACCTCACCTAGAAATCATCAAGACAACATTTTGAGCAAGAGTCATGATGATCACTTAAAAAATGTGACCTCTAGAGCGTCAAAAAGGTTTTCCTTTGATCTGATCTGGTGACTTAGTTTCTGACATCAAGTGACCCAGTTTTAAACTAGACCTAGAAATCATCAAGATGAACATTTTGAGCAATGTTAACAAGGTTTTCGGCTGATTTGGCCTGGTGACCTAGTTTTTGACCCCACGTGACCCAGTTTCAAACCTGACTTAGAAATCATCAAGACAAACATTTTGGGCAAAATTCATGATGATTGCTTCAAAAATGGGACCTCTAGTGTGTTAACAAGGTCTTCCTTTGATTTGGCCTGGTGACCTAGTTTTTGACTCCAAGTGACCCAGTTTCAAACTTGACCTAGAAATTATCAAGACAAACATTTTGACCAAGATTCATGATGATTGTTTGAAAAATGTGACTCCTAGAGTGTTAACAAGGTTTTCCGCTGATTTGGCCCAGTGACCTAGTTTTTTATCCCAAGTGACCCAGTTTCGAACTTTACATAGAACACATCAAGACAAACATTTTGAGCAAGATTCATGATGATTGCTTCAAAAATGTGAACGCTAGAGTGTTAACAAGGTTTTCCTTTGATTTGGCCAGGTGACCTAGTTTTTAACCCCAAGTGGCACAGTTTCAAACTTGACCTAGAAATCATCAAGGCAAACATTTTGAGTAATATTCATGACCATTGCTTCAAAAATGTGACCTCTAGAGTGTTAAGTTTTTCCTTTAATTTGACATGGTGAGCTAGTTTTTGACCCCAAGTGACCCAGTATAGAACTTGACCTAGATTTCATAGTGGCAAACATTCTGGGCAAGTTTCACCAAGATTGGGTCAAAACTGTGACCTCTAGAGTGTTAACAAACTAATTGTTAACGACGGACGACGGACAGAGGGTGATCACAATAGCTCACCCTGAGCTTTTGCTCAGGTGAGCTAATTAAAAATCATAATTTCTCAGTTTGAAAGTAATCTTAATTTATAAGTAATCTTAATTTATAAACAGTAATGTTTGTTTGTTTTTTTTTGTTGTTTTTTTTGTTTGTTTTTTGTTGTTGTTTTGCTGAGTGTGTATATTAAATGGTCCTGAATGTTCTATTTTATTTGTGTTGAGGTTTTACGGCCCAGTCAAACCAATGGGGTCATGTCGAGTGCGGTCAGTTTACCTAGCCACGTTTACTGGGCAGGCTTAGTCCTCTAACCAGTTAACCAGTATTGTGTACATTCTTTTGTCAGAAACTGACAACTGCCCTTCTTGAATCAGCAGAAGGGTGAGAATGACCGTAGAAAATATTCCATGATCAATCTCCATGAAAGAATGCTGCCGACCTCGGCGGGGTTGAACCCGCGATCATGACTGTTCTATCAGGAGCCAATTCCAATCAATCATAAATTATGAAAACCTGCAGTTTCCTCTTCAAAAAGCAAAAATATTTATCTGACTCTATTTATCTAACTCCAAAATAAGAGGAAAGAAAATAAAATATACACAACAAAATAGCTAAAATCTATTCAAAACAATAACAAAGTATAATGTATCGCATCAACAAAACAACTAAAAATGTTTGCCACCTTCTGAAGCAAAATATCACAGCTCCAGATAAGGTTGTTTTGGGGGGGTGGGGGTGGTTTCAGCTGAAAAGTATTGACAGTTTTCAAATTTATCTTCAAAAACATATGTTGTGGGTACTCATTAGAAACCCTCATTGAGGCACAACTACTGAGTATTAAAAAATGTATGTTTCTTGTGGAGAATTAAAATATGTATCTAGACACTCCTCTTATCTAGCACTACAACCTCTTTATAACACAATTCGCTATAACATGTTTTTGGATATAACATGGTTCAAAGATGAACCCCAAAAATGTATTGATTACATTGAAAAATTACCATAACTGGTCATTTTTCAATATAATCTATACATTTTTGTTTGGATATAACACGGTTGTTTAAATAACACTGTTTATGCTATGGACCCTAACAATAGTGTTATAAAGAGATTGTGGTGTAATACAAAATGTACTGACAAGACACAAGAAGCTAGGTTATGCAGAATCCAAATACACTGATTTACTGTCTTAATTTCATCTTGTAAAAAGAAGAGTTTATTTATAGATGAACCTAAAACCAATAGAAAACACTCTGCAATGACAATATTTAAGAAATGATTTTTCTCTACTGTGAATTATTGCAAATAAGGCATGGTGTTGGAGGACAGACTGCAAAGTATTAATTCATGACGGCAAAGCCGGAATGAATTTATATTCACATCTGCCCAACAACACTATGTGTTAGTTGCAATATTGTACAGTTGAGGAAAATTAATTTAATTCTAACATAATACAGAAAGCGAAACAGACATTGTTGAAATGTTTTCCAAAGAACTCTTTCGCTGCAGATGTCGCGAGAAGTAATGTTTACATGCGACATCATAAAACACGCCCTTTTGCATGCACTATGTTGATGACATGAATTACTGCAGTTTGATCATGAAGACTTTTCCATTAGGCTTACTGGAAAAATGTTATGGTCATGTTAGAATTAAGTACAATCCAAAGCTCCAGATAAGCTGACAACATTTGAAATTTTAAAACGAGCCAGCACACAAAAAAACTTACAATATGATCTGTGTGATCAGCAAACACTCGGATCAGCCTTTAGATCCACCCAGTATTGAAAGGGTTCTTGTTCATCCTCTTTGGATAGCCCTGAAGCTGTAGAAGGCACATGCAGACAACAAAGACTCTGATCAGACTGTGCAGATGTGCAGGCTGATCTGAGTCTTCACTGGTCACACAAGGCTTATTCTAGGTTTTGTCTTGCACTGGCTTAAATGTTAGTTTTGCTCCAAACAGATCTTATTGGAATCATGTCACCAATGACGGCCACAAGATGTAATTTTATTCAAACAATAATGACCCTCTGAATGCTCCCATTATGTGGATCTATGGGAGGTACCAAGTTCTGAAATGAGTATTTTTGGAAATTTAAGTAAACAGCACTAGATAAATGGAGTGTCCAAATAAAGAGTTTTTCTTATTTCTCCATAAAAACATATGTTGTGGATACTCAGTAGAAGTGCCTCATCAGTATCCTCAACATATGTATACATTGTAAAATAAGAAAACAGGGGTATAAAATTCCACTCGCCCACTCGCATTTGCAAGTAAATTTTAAGGCAGGGTGAGATTTTCAGAACTTTCTTCACTTTTTCTTCATTTTTCGCATCTAAATGAAAAATTTTGACCATAAGGGCAAGTAAGTTTTGAGGGAATTTTACACCTGTGAAAAAATATCAATACATCTTGGTTGAAAAAAACAACAAGGCATCCAATCTGGAGTTGTATAAGTAGACTTTGGGACTGTTCCAGCTCAGCTGAAGCCTGTCTGACCAAACTGCCAGAATTATAAGGTTTCATTTTGCTTCAGACAGACCAACTTTATTGCAGAGGGACATTCAATTTCAGCTAATAAGGCTCCTAAACAAAATGGGTAAAACAGTACAGCTGGTATGTTTGAAGTAGAGGGAAATGAAAACATCACCAAGGGAAATAACTCGGAGATGGAAGTATTTGCTTCCCTTCTCATTATGGGGCTACCCTTGAAGGAAAGAGTTTGCTCCAACTAGGAGCATTTTCAAGAGGAACCCAAAGTTTTGAAAAGATTCAAACACTTCAGAGGCAACTTCCTGCCTGCAAAAGTTGTCTCCCTTTGTAAAATGATTGCAGAATCTTTTGTGTATCTATTCACCTTCAAAATAGTTGATACAAACATATTATTAACAGTAACATAGTCTAATGCTCTGTATCATGTCAAGTAGACGTTTCCAGACGTCAGGATAACAACAGAAACTTGCATCAGGTATGATCTTTGGGTCCGGGAACATCCATGCAAGATCATACAGAGCATTGGATCACATTACTGAAGTAATGATGTGTTGATTACATATCTTAATATAAACTGTTAAGGTGCCATCAAGACCAGCAGCAATTTCATCTGAGCCATCCCACTATACACTGGCTTGTCTGTTGACAATTTCTATGGTCTGGTCCATTATCTATACGTAACAAGCTCAGTAAGTGGCTAGGAATACAGAAGTTTAACAAAACTGTAGTGCAATGTATTTTACAAACAAATCAGCCACTGCAAACGAAAATGTACTTCATTCAATTCTGTCTGCATATCTGTTTAGTAAAATCTGACAAACTATATTATTTACACCGAGTATTCGGACACCAAAACTCCTTACCATACCAGTCCAAAATTTCAACAAGTCCATTGTACCACTGGCTGATATGTCTCAAAATTGATGACTGAGTAGCAAACAGTGTAGACCTTGATCAGAATGATCATCTGATCTGGGTCTTAACTGTTTGCTCAGCCCGTCTGTCCAAATATTCAGGATAAATATAGTATACTATATCAAGCCTCAGCCTTGAGAAGGGACGCTAACTCAACATGACAAATAAGTGACACTTTCCCTATTTTCACAGGAACTAGGGCTTCCTGTTTCATTCAGAATGCCTTCTTAAACATAATTTCACAAATAAATAAAAACAAAATCAGCTGCAGATATTCTAATTTTGCATGAGACACAGTGCAAACAAGAGGCCCTTAACTTTTACCACTCTCTGGGCTAATTCAGCAGATGACAAACTGATTATAGTTTTCTTATTTTCCCAGAAAACAGGCAGTGGCATTTCATGAAAACTGTCTCCAATAACTTTGAGATTTTTTTTCTTATTTTTCTCAGAAAACATGCTTTGACATTTCATGCAACTAAGGAGACAATTTGCATGAAATGCCTAAGCCTATTTTTTGGGAACTATAAAAAAAACATTTCCAAACATTGTCTGCTGGAACTTTACCCAGGATGCTAAGCATCAGAACATGTGCATACAGGGAAAGGCCATTTGTTCTGTCTGATCAGGGCATTCTGTGGAATACATTCTACAGTAGCCAATGACCCTTTAAGCAGACACAAAGTCTTTTATCAGCCTGATAACACTAGGTCTTTGTTGCCCTCATATGGCCCTTACTTTGCAATGCACAATGCATGTTAAAGATTATTATGACTTTGCATAATATGAGCTAGTGCCTATTCAAACAAAAAAACCTATGCAATGCCTAGTCAAACAAGGAAACATATGCAATGCCTAGTCAAACAAAGAAAATCTATGCCAAGTTTAGTCAAATAAGGAAAACCTATGCAATGTCCAAACAAGGAAAACCTATGCTATTCCCAATCAAGCAAAACCTATGCAATGTCTAGTCAAACAAGGAAAATCTATGCAATGCCCAGTAAAACAAGGAAAACCTATGCAATGCCCAGTAAAACAAGGAAAACCTATGCAACACCTATTGAAACAAAGAAAAACCTGTTCAATGCCTAGTCAACCAAGGAAAACCTATGCAATGCCTAGTCAAACAAGGAAAATCTATGCTATGCCTAGTCAAATGACAACCTATGCAAAGCCTAGTCAAACGAGGAAAACCTATGCAATGCCATGTCAAACAAGGAAAACTTATGCAATGCCCAGTCAAGCTAAAATATTGTGGTTGTGGTGAGAGGGGCGGGAAGGGGTGTGGGCACCCTCCTGCTGAAACTTGCAAAGGGTTGGCCCTGCCATCATTGGCTTTTGTTCTTGCTTCACTTGAAGCAAGTTCATGGGATGAGGCTTTTATCTCATCTATCCCTTTCTTCTTTTTCTCCCTTTCTCTGAGAGATCACACAACCTGACTGAAAGATTGCTAAACCTTAAATCAACTCAATTATGGTGGTGTGTTTGCCTGTATAAACAGAGAAGAACTTCCAAGACAGTGTCACTGAACAAGCCAGTCGAACCCTTTCTTACTTGCACAAGACAATACTTTGCTATCTTAATGTGTACATGTACAATCTGTAGAGATGATGAAGCAAAATGAAGCACTATGCTTGAATATATACATAATGATTACAGAGGACTTGTAAAGAAGGAGTATCTGGTGATCAGTCTGGGATAATTACCGGTACTGTCAAATCTCTGTTAATCAAGCACCTGAAGACTGGGATAATTACCGGTACTGTCAAATCTGTTAATCAAGCACCTGAAGACTGGGATAATTACCGGTACTGTCAAACCTCTGTTAATCAAGCACCTGAAGGAAGCCAAAGTGTTGTTACTAAGGCAGGTGCTTACTTAATGCAGGTAAATTTACACTAATTTTTTTCTTATGGGAACAGAAAAATGGCTTTTAAATACAGGTGACTATTTAATACAGCTGACCTTTAAGACAGGTTTAACAGTATTATTTCTCCATAAAGATGTATGTTGTGGGTATTCATTAAAAGCATCTCACCAATGTGCTTCTAATGAGTACTAACAACATATTTTTAAGGAGAACTAGAAAAAAATTATGCTAGAATTGTCATCAAATACTCCTTGTTAACAACTCCCCTGATGATTGCAGTGAATACATGATTCTAATATGCCTGAATGTTTTAACCCTTAAAACGCCAAGAACACCTGCATCTGAAAATGTCGTCTGTTTATGTCATCTGCTGAATATTCTTGCAAACTTTTCAAACCTATTTTTGCATACAAGCAAACAGTGTGGACCCAGATCAGATTACTCCTAAAGAAGCAGTCTGATCTGGGTCCACACTGTTTGCAGAAATGACTTTTAAAATCACACGCAGGTGACAAAGCAGACGACAATTGTTGTAATTGGCAGTTTAAGGGTTAAGCAAAGTAAGAGAATTGCAATATAAATGTAAGTTATAAATGAAGCACATATACTACCGAGTCCACTTTAGAAAACAAACAATTTATGAGCCGAGCCATGAGAAAATACAGGCCCAGCTCAGGCTCTTTTATCAGCAAAAAATTCACAGTTTTCTTATTTCTTTCACAAAAAAACAAAACAAAAAAAAACCAAAAAACATCTGTTGCAGGTATTGCTTAGAAACAGCTTGGCAAGTTGCGTTTAATGAGTACCCTCACAACAAACCATTAGGTGGAGAAATAATAGAAATATTTAAGTGGATATCCCTGCTTATCTGGAATTAAACTAAACACAGTCACCCTTGCTGCTGATTGTTCAGTATTAACCCTTTCACCCCTGAGTTTCTAAAGTAGACTATAAGAATCCATCATGAGTGTCCATGCAGGATAGGGAAATTGCACCCAAGGGTAGGAATTTCAATCAGGGACGAGGCTTCCAGAGTCCCTTGTTAAAATTCCTACCACGAATGTGAATTTCCACCTTTAAGTGGATTGCTCCTAGGACCAGCGCGGTCATGTAAGACAGAAGTTTCTCACATGGGCAAAAAGCCTATCTCATATAGGCAAAAGTAGGAGAATCTTCTATCTTTGCTTTGGACATATCCACTTTGCAGGGTGTCATTAATAACTCCAAAACCAAATGGCAATCAGTGTAGAAACAGATGAGATGCATAGTGACAAAATCATTTCATCTGGGTCTACACTGTTTGCAATGGTATCTATGTTGGACAGCAGGGATGAAAGGGTTAGTTAACCCTAAATATTCAGACGCCACAACTCCCTACCAGACTTGTCTTGAACTTTGAATATATCCAGTTTACTACCTGTTGATATGTCTAAAAAAACTTCTGTATGAGTGGCAAACAGTGTACACACATTCTGCAGTGTCTGATCTGGGTCTATACTGTTTGCATAGGCCTGTCTGACTGTCTGAATACTTGGAGTAACTACAGTTGCCCTTTGTTGATAAATTTTATATCATACTATGTTTCTGTTAGCATATGGCTCTGATATGACTGTGCAAATGTGTAAGATGATCTGGGCTTCTGATATCCACATACATCTTAAAGATGCAAGCCTGCTTAATCTGATCCATATGTTCTTAAGTACACAATGACAGTGAAGGCTCTGATCAGACAGTGCTAACTGGATCCTTCATTGTCAGCATGTGCAACTAATCTTATAGCAAAGCTCCTTATTATTAAATAGCTCTAGATCAGAGGGTTATCCAGATAAAGTTTTCTTTATTTAAAATGTATCTTTTAGGTACTCATTGGAGGTGCCTTGCCAAGGTGCTTCTAATGAATACACACACCATCATGTTTCCAAAGAGAAATAAGAAAAATATCAACACTTTTTTGGCTGAAAAAAAGCACCTGTCAAGAGCTTTATTATTATGTGAAGAATGAAAACCTAGGTCAACCTACAACTGACCAGACTATAAACTGATGCCTGGTTCACATTTTCACTGTGAGACCGTCTCCCTATGTGACATGACTGGAACAACTTGTTTCCATTTAGAAAGAAAAATAAAACAAGAACATCTTAATATATTAAAATGAACACTGTACAGATCTGGATTCAGTTTAACTGTATATTCCAGTCCAATAGTTCATTTCTCCTCTCAGAACTTCATGTTTGCTAATTATGTAACTGACCTATTTCTATACAATCATTTTGGTTTCCATGAACATAAAAAATCATTGAATATTCCCAAAGATATGTCCCAGTTTTTTCTTCCATGTAAGTCTAAGGACATTATACTGGTCACAGAAACTTTCAACATCTGCCTCACCATCTACACTCACAGCTCCAGGTAAGGTGCTTTTTTTTTATCCAAAAACTACTGATTTCTGCACATAAACATACATTGTGGGTACTCATTAGAAGCATCTCAGTGTGGCACTTCTAATGAATACCACAATGACAACATGTTGTTGTGCAGAAATGAGAAAAATAATATCTGGATATCCCCTCTTATTTGGAGCAATGATACTCGTCAAGTTTTGTTTGTCTTCTGTAATTTAGTTCAGAGGTCAACTGCAGTGACCTACCATATTCGACCTAATTACTGCACATACCCCTATTAGCACACAGTGAAGCAATTTTGTAGTCTTCAGATTATAGTCTGTGTGCTTTTATCTGCTTCCTTACATTAGCATATGTTGTGGGTACTCATTTGAATTGCCTCAACTTGTCAAGGCAATTCAAACAAGTGTCCACAACATATATTTTTATAAAGAAAAGAGGCCCACAGGCCATGGCCTGCTCATCTGAGTGAAATAGCCATTGAAGATATGCAGATGTTATGCAACATTTTTCCAATCCTGTCATTGCAACTAATGAAAGGTTCATCATTTGAACAGTTCTTGGTTTTGAAAAAGAAGAACATTTTTTATCATTATTTTTTTACCATATAATTATGGGCAGAATAGTCAATGGAGTATGACTATTTGTACAAACTCTCAATCCTGTTTCAACAGTAGGATTGACTTGACATTTGGTGGAAAATGGATAAGGTGGTTTCAGTAGACACCTTTGTTTAAAAATATCATGATTTTATACATGTATACAGCACAGGGGTAGGGGAAGATAACCCACACAGAATGGAATTTTGATTGTAACTAAAGCTTTTGCTACTTCAATCATATATTGTAAATTTTAGACACTTCAGCTATTTCTGTCTTTCTGTGTGCGCTCATTGCTCTCAATAGTCATTCTTTTTATAAGGTATTTATTTTTGCCGGAACACATGGACTAGCCAAGCTCTCACCTTCATTGAATAAGTAAAGAAATGATGGGAGAAGAGGTATTTCAATTGCATGTTGCCGCTCCCATCCATGCTACACTTTCTATATCTCTTTACAAGGCCAGAACACAAGAGAAGTTCAGCAGGATCCCCTGCTGGTGTGCAAAATGGTCTTCTTTCCCTGCTGGTGCTTAACAGGATCTTCTTTCCCTATTGGTTGTATACAAATTTCCTACTTTAAAATTTTTGCCATTGCACCAAACAAAATAAATTGAACTTCGGTGAAGTTGATGTAGCACCTGCCCCCACAAAAAAAGGAATATTTATTTCAGGTAAAAGATGAATTTTATCAAAAGCATATGCATTTTCTCATATGATGCATGAGAAGTTGGGCTCAAAAGGTACCCAAAGTCTGTACACTTTCATAAAATCTGAGGTAAGAAAATGACAAAGTTAAAGTGGAAAAAGTGACAAAAATAAATTTAAAAATCATACCCAAACCGCATGCACTTCTGCAGGCATGGGAGAAAATATGTGCAAAGTTTCAAAAAGACCGGTTTAAAACTGTATGTGAAGCTGCAATCATAAGGTACCCACAGTCTATACATCTGAGGTCAAAAATGACAAAGTTCAAAAAGTAGAAAAAAGTGACAAAAATTCAGGCAAGGATTATATGAAAAGCACATCCGTATCTTCAGGCTATGCAGAAAAAAAATGCACAAAATTTCAGAAAGATTGGTATAAAATTGTATGAGGAGTTGTGCTCACGAGGTACCCACTGTCTATATATTGAGGGTAAAAAATGACTAAGTCCACAATGTGGAAAAAAGTAAAGAAAATGATAACAATTATATCCAAACTACATGCACATTCTCATACCATGAAGAAAACATATGCAAAGTTTCATAATAATAGGTACAAAACTGTAAGAGGAGTTGTGCTCACAAGAGGTACCAACTGTTTATATATAAAGGGTGAAAAATCACTAAGTTCACAATGTGGAAAAAGTGACAAAAAATAATCTAACAATTATATCCAAACCACATGCACATCCTCATACCATGAAAAAACATATGCAAAGTTTCAAAATGATCTGTACAAAACTGTAAGAGAAGTTGCGCTCACAAGAGGTACCCACTTTCTATATATGGAGGGTGAAAAATGACTAAGTTCAATATGTGGAAAAAGTGACAAAACATGTTCTAACAATTATACCCAAACCATAAGCTCATCTTCATACCATGAAGAAAACACATGCAGAGTTTCAAAATGATCGGTACAAAACTGTACGAGGAGTTGCGCTCACAAGAGGTACCCACTGTCTATATATTGCGGGTGAAAAATGACTAAGTTCAATATGTGGAAAAAGTGACAAAAAATAATCTAACAATAACATCCAAACCATATACACATCCTCATATCATGAAAAGGCATGCAAAGTTTCAAAATGATCAGTAGAAAACTGTATGAGGAGTTGTGCTCACAAGACACCCAGGGTAAATGTTGACAAATGGATGAACAGGAGGAGGGACAAACAGATGGAAACTTGCATGCCTAAGTCCCCCTGCTAAAGCAGGTGCAACAAAAATGGCCAATATTAATAAAACACATAAACTGGGCAGACAATAACCAAAATTTGATCATAACTGCCAAACATGATTCATATCACTTCACATGTTATGGAAATAAAAGCACCGCAAGCATAATACCCCGCCAGTTTGGTGAAAATCCATCAACATTTACTCAAGTTATTGACCAGACACAAAAATACGGGCAAGACTCTGACAGATAACTCTGTCAAAAATAGACTAAATTTGCCCATTAGCAATCCGAAACCAGATCTCCACAATATCAATGTACATACCAAGTTTGGCGAAAATCCATCAATATTTACTTAAGTAATTGTCTGGAAATGAAAATAAGGGCATGTCTCAGATAGATAACTCCATCAAAAATTGACGAAATTTGCCCATTAGCAATCCCAAACCAGACCTCCGCAACATCAATTGCACATACCAAGTTTGGCAAAAATCCATTGAAATTTACTGAAGTTATCATCCGGAAATGAAAATATGGATGGATGGACGGACAGACGTAGGACAGATGGATGGGATGGACAGACACACAGACGACCAATGTGAAACCATAATACCCTGCCACTATCATGTGGCGGGTTTAAAAATGAAATTTAACCATTTTCCCATTGTAAGTCTATGGGACCTTTCAGTTGCCAAAGCAACCAAACAAAAAGGCAGATCACCATAATTTTAGCATTTATAAATCTTCCTACCCAAGCAACATTCCTACCTAACCAGGGACAAATTGCTTCCTACCTAATTAGGGACAAATTGCTTCAGGGGCTTTGCAGGAGTTGTCATTTTAAAGTGTTAACAGACAGAAGGACAGACAGACAGATAACTGACAAAAAGTGATCAATATATGATATGACTCTCATTACCTTGACTTCCATTATCTTTAATAACTGCTCATCTTGAAAGTGAAAGCTGGTCCCTGTTCTAACATGGAAATCCAACAATAGGTAACAAAATATTGTGGAAAATAGGAGAAATTTGGTCTTGAGGAGCAGATTCTCCTCGTTTCCATAAAAGTTTTAATAAATCTCTAACGTCAGGAGTGAAATTACATAATCATTTGATTGTTCAATTTAATTTTTCCTTAAAGTCTGCAAATCTGATATATCGAGATACAGATATCTCGAATATTTCAGAGAGTCGACCGTAGCTCATCCTGAGATAGCTCAGGTGAGCTAAAAATCAGAAAATATATCAAATAAGCATCATTCAAAAATCTCCCAAGAAGTCCTTAGCTATTCTTATTTTAAAGTGTGCCCTTATTAGATCGATATTTTACAAGTTTTTTAATTAATTTTTGAAAAACCTCAGTTCACAGTGCAGTAATTAGTAGGTCAAATACAGTTCTTTTAGAATCTGACAAATGGTCTTCACCTTGTCGTATCTGAGATATATAATTAGCCAGTGTTTGCAAATAAACAGCCCTCTCTAGAGAACTAGTGAAGGAAAAAAAAAGCCTGATGTCTAACAAATGCACACACATACAAACATGTGCGTAAGTGTGCAAGTCAACATTCATATTACCCAAAACATATGTGCCTTTTACCAAAATCAAAAACTGGACATTAAAAATATTGTTGAACAAATGGGCAAGTTTCCTTGAACATGTAGTTGTGCATCCTGTAAAATGTTGTGTTCTTTTATAACAAAGTCAATATATAAGAAGACTTTGTCAAATACAAGAAGGGTATCTTTTTGTATATACCATATTTACTCTACTGTGCTTTCAACAGCTTTTAGAAAGTTGTTTTTTTGCTTGGCGTTTTACACAGAACAAGAAAATTTGCAAACTTTTGTCATGATTTAATGCAAAACCATTTGTTGTAACTACCTATGCACAAAGTTTTATTCTAGTCACTGGTTTAAAAAAAAAACAAAACAAATATTTTCACTTTTTCCCATAGTAAAAAAAAATGAAAGGCTATTATGCAGAAATCTGTAGAGTAGGTATTTTAGAGGCAGATTTTCAACAAATTCCACATCCAATTTTTCTGAAATTTTCACAATATTGTTGTGAAACATCAATAATTCAAATCCAGCAAAGAAAAGTAAAAAATCATTTTCTTAGACAAAGATTAAAAATAACAAGAGGCCCACGGGCCACAGCTCGCTCACCTGAGTGACACAGCCACTGCAGATATGCAGATATTATGTAACATTTTTCCAATCTTATCATTGCAACTAATGAAAGGATCATTTAAGTCGTTCTTAGTTTTGAAGAAGAATATATGGGCAGGGCAGTCAATGGAGCATGATGATTTGAACAAACTATCGATCACATTTCAACAGTACTAGTTGGATCAATGTGAAATTTGGTGGATATTGGCTAAGTGCTTTCTGAAGAGTTGTTTCATAATATCATGATTTTATACATGTAAACAGCACAGGGGCAGGGAAATATAATAAACATAAAAAAGACTGCCTTGAGAAACAACAGATTAGAAAATGGGAGTCTCAGTTTTATTGATTCTTCATAAGCAGTAATGCAATTTGCAACACTGCATATTATTGTTTTGGTGGAGCTGTCATTTAATTTTTTTTTTTTTCAATTTAATGTTGCCATGGCAACCAAACAAAGTCGTCACTGGTCATAAAACACATAAACTGGGTAGACAATCATCCAATGATCATAACTGTCAAATATGGTTCACATCACTTCACTAGTTATGGAGAAAATGCAATTTAACCTTTTCTCATTATAAGTCTATGGAAATTTTCTGTTGCAATGGCAACCAAACCAAGAGGCAAATTGGCAGACATAGCTATTTTCAACTGCCCTTACCCATTTAACATTTGTACCAAATTAGAGTCCTAATGCTTCAGTGGTTTTGGAAGAGTAGCCATTAACAAAAATCCCCCTTTTTTTAAATTTAATGTTGCCATGGAAACCAAACAAATGGCCATAAAATACACAAACTGGGAAGAAAATCATCAAATGATCATAACTGCCAAATATGACTCACATCACTTCACTAGTTATGAAGAAAATGCAATTTAACCATTTTTTTTCCATTATAAGTCTATGGGAGCTTTCTGTTGCCATGGCAAACAAACCAAGAGGCAGATCATCAAAGTTTTATCTATTTTTAATTGTCCTTACCAAAGAAACATTTGTACAAAATTAGAGTCATACTGCTTCAGTGATTTTGGAGATGTCATTTATAAGAGTCCTTTTTTAAAATCTAGAGTTGCCATGGCAACCAAACAAAATGGCCACTGGTCATAAAACATATGAACTAGGTAGACAATCATCCAATGATCATAACTGCCAAATATGGCTCATATCACTTCATTGGTTATGGAGAAAATGCAATTTAACCATTTTCCCATTATAAGTCAATGGGAACTTTTTGTTGCCATGGCAACCAAACCAAAAGGCAGATCACCATAATTTTAATTTTAGTTATTTTGAATTGTTCTTACCCAAGCAACATTTGTACAAAATTAGAGTCATACGGCTTCAGTGGTTTTGGAGGAGATGTCATTTAAAAAAATTCCTTTTTTTAAAATTTAATGTTGCCATGGCAACAAAACAAAGTGGCCATTGGTCATAAAACATACGAACTGGGTAGACAATCATCCAATGATCATACATGCCAAATATGATTTATATCACTTCACTGGTTATGGAGAAAATGCAATTTAACCATTTTCCCATTATATGTCTATGGGAGCTTTCTGTTGCCATGGCAACCAAACCAAAACGCAGATCACCATAATTTTCACTGTTTTTAAAGGCCCCTACCTAAGCAACATTCTTACCAAATTAGGGACAAATCGCTTCAATGGCTTTGGAGGAGTTGTCGTTTGAAAGGGTTAACGGACGGACGAACGGACAAAAAGTGATCACTATAGCTCATCCTGAGCATCGCTCAGGTGAGCTAAAAATCACTTTACAATAGAAATTGCATAGGTCAGACCAATTTTTGGCTGTAAATTTAATTTTAGGGTAAATATTTGAGAAAAAACCACAGAAACAGAAAAGACAAATGGTTTCTGACAAGATCCGATCAATATTTTCATTTAAAATAAAACGCCAAGCAAAAAGCGTCTTTCCGGGTGATATCAAAAGGACAGTGAATATTTAGACTGACAGATTTGAGCAAACAGTTCAGACCCAGATCAGATGTGGCACCTAGTCAGGGTCCACACTGTTCACCACTCACCCAGAAGTTTTTAAGACATGTCAAGTGGTAGTAAAATTGACTTGTTCAAATTTTAGAAGAAATTTGTTAGGAGTTAAGGTGTCTAAATACTCAGTGTATGGTATGATGCACAATGCATGAAAAGGGTCCTTATGCAATTTACTGACAACATAGGTCTGGATCAGCGTGCACATCTGTGTATTCTAATCTGGGCATTCTCTATTCGCCAACATATACTACAGAATCCACTGATTCTGTAAGCAGACAATGAAGGCCCAGATCAGCCTGCCCAGGCTTATCAGGGCCTGCATTTTCCACAAATTACATAGGGCCCTTCTCATGCATTGCGCATTGTATGTACAAATGAGAACACAACCAAGGAAATGGCTCAGATTAGCATAATTCTGCAACTATCAAATTCCGAAGAGGACAAAATGGTCATAAAAAATTTTGTACAGAACAAACAAAACACAAGCAATAATAACAATCTTAATGGGACGGGATACACTTTGAAGATTTTCCACCATTTTGTACACAAGACAATTTTTCTAACTTCCTGTTTGCTTTCCTGCACACCAAATCCATTCAGAAAAGGGTTCTTCTCTAAAAGGAAAGAATTTGAAAAATATTTATTACCTTTCAGAGTAGACCCCTTTTCAGACAGGAGGAAAAACTATTTTGACAGAATTGTCTCCTCTGAAAGTGTATTGCTTCCCCTTGAATAATACACAAATAGTGTGCAAGTACATTTATGTACTTATACACTATAATTCTTCACTTTATGTTTCATTGCCACACAACTTTTAAAGCACCAAGCAAAATTGTAGCAGATGACATTTTAATTTTTTCATTATTTTTAAGGGAAAATAAGACTTGGCGTTCCATGTGAACCATCTGCTAGGCAGATGATTCACAAGACTTGTCAAGTCTTACTTTCTCTGAAAATGAAAAATAAAATCAAAATGTCATTTGCTGCAGTTGGGATTAGCATTTCAAGGGTTAACATTCTTGGTAAGTGTACAACAAAATTTATTGCACTCGCTTCATTAAATTTTTTTTAGGAAACTATACTTACATACAAAACCAGTTCACAGATAGTTTATCCTGCCAGAGACAAACTGGTAGACATTCATTTAGCAATATGTACTCGCACAAGTTGCCGAAACTGGACATAATTAAATACTTGTTCATAAAAAAAGTAATACAGTTGGATCTCTTAATTTCATTTCTGCTAGTTGAAAGCAACTATACAAGCGTAACTTTCTAAAAACAAATACGGTTTTGAAAAAATAGGTTTTAGAAAGACATACAGCACATGTATGTGTATCATAATGTCAGGACTCTAAATATCATTTTTGTTTTGAAGATACCATAACAACCCTAAATACTGGACAGACAGGCCTCAGCTAACAATGTAGAATCAATGTAGAGTCAGTGCAGATCCGATAATGCAGAATATGGCATCTGATCAGGGTACCATCATCAGGTAGTAAAAGGGACTTTTTTTCTACTTTCAGGACAATAATGGTAAGTGTTACTCTGGGTAAAATTTTCAATAGTGACATGGCGACATATTTTTTCTTATTTTTCCTAGAAAACAGGCTTTGACATTTCATGCAAATTGTCTCCAATGGAGACAATTTGCATGAAATGTCAAATCCTGTTTTCTGGGAAAAGTAAGAAAAATATCAACAGTTTGTCATCTGCTGAATTTACCCAAAATGTGGTAGAGAGGTTAAGGTGTCCTAATACTGAGGGTAATAAATAGGGTAAAGCCTACTAGTAATTTCCTCTTGAACTTTAGAGTAGTTTCATGTAAGCAACAATTAAATGAACTGCAAAATAAGAAACTGTACTTAATAGCAAGTGTACACAGTGAAGATTTAAGCAACTTGTGCATCCGTACAGCTCAGCTCTAGATAAGGTACTTTTGTCAATGGAAAAGTATTAATATTTCTTCACATAACAAGACCTGTCACCAGACAGGATAGTTTGCCTGAACTTGCACTTGTCAATCAAATAAAAGAACAAGACTATGACCTTAAAATGCAGATCAGAAGAGGGGTGGGGATATAATTTTGTATGAAAAACATTTTCCATAGCTATCTGTATACCAAATATAAACTAAATAAATTGTTTGATTTGAAAATCAGCTGAGTAAATACAAGCGCTTGAGCACTTTGAGGTAAAACTTTAGGATAAAATTTCTAGGTTTGTGACCTTGACCTCAAAGACATAGGGTGGGGACAGTGCTGATAAAATTTTGGACCAATATCTATAATCATGCCAAATACAAATTAAATCCCTGCAAGGATTTAGAAATGAAGAGATCTAAAAAAAACTTTGGCGCAAAACTTTAACATAAATTTCTAAGTCTGTGACCTTGCCCTCTAGGTTATAAGCAGGAGTGGGGAAAGTGCTGAATAAAATTTTGGACCAATATCTATAATCATGCCAAATATAAAGTAAATCCATGCAAGGATTTAACAAGAGCTGTCGGAGGACAGCCAGCTCGCCTGCTGGGTACATTTTATATTGTAACATTTTTATCATTAAGCCATATAATATAGGTCACACTGACCTAGATGTATTTGTATGTAAATCATTTTGTCACTTAGATATAATAATCCAGGTATGACAATTCTCCATGAAATAGTAATAAAAATAAAAGGCAAAATCACTGAAGCATGAAATATAGGTCACAATGACCTAGATATAGTAAGTGGTCATTCATTGGGTCACATGGAACTAATATCCCAGGTGTGACATTTATCCAACCAATAGTATTCAAGATATAAGGCAAAATCACTGAACCATGAAATATAGGTCACACCAACAGAGATATATTTTGACGTCAATAATCGGGTCACAAGGAACTAATATCCCAGGTGTGACATTTATCCAACAAATAGTATTCAAGATATAAGGCAAAATCACTGAACCATGAAATATAGGTCACAATGACCTAGATATAGTAAGTGGTCATTCATTGGGTCACATGGAAGTAATATCCCAGGTGTGACATTTATCCAACAAATAGTATTCAAGATATAAGGCAAAATCACTGAACCATGAAATATGGGTCACACCAACAGAGATATATTTTGACGTCAATAATCGGGTCACAAGGAACTAATATCCCAGGTGTGACATTTATCCAACAAATAGTATTCAAGATATAAGGCAAAATCACTGAACCATGAACTATAGGTCACACCAACAGAGATATATTTTGACGTCAATAATCGGGTCACAAGGAACTAATATCCCAGGTGTGACATTTATCCAACAAATAGTATTCAAGATATAAGGCAAAATCACTGAACCATAAAATAGAGGTCACAATGACCTAGATATAGTAAGTGGTCATTCATTGGGTCACATGGAACTAATATCCCAGGTGTGACATTTATCCAACAAATAGTATTCAAGATATAAGGCAAAATCACTGAACCATGAAATATAGGTCACACCAACAGAGATATATTTTGACATCAATAATCGGGTCACAAGGAACTAATATCCCAGGTGTGACATTTATCCAACAAATAGTATTCAAGATATAAGGCAAAATCACTGAACCATGAAATATAGGTCACAATGACCTAGATATAGTAAGTGGTCATTCATTGGGTCACATGGAACTAATATCCCAGGTGTGACATTTATCCAACAAATAGTATTCAAGATATAAGGCAAAATCACTGAACCATGAAATATAGGTCACAATGACCTAGATATAGTAAGTGGTCATTCATTGGGTCACATGGAACTAATATCCTAGGTGTGACATTTATCCAACAAATAGTATTCAAGATATAAGGCAAAATCACTGAACCATGAAATATAGGTCACAATGACCTAGATATAGTAAGTGGTCATTCATTGGGTCACATGGAAGTAATATCCCAGGTGTGACATTTAACCAACAAAAAGTATTCAAGATATAAGGCAATATCACTGAACCATGAAATATAGGTCACAATGACCTAGATATAGTAAGTGGTCATTCATTGGGTCACATGGAACTAATATCCCAGGTGTGACATTTATCCAACAAATAGTATTCAAGATATAAGGCAAAATCACTGGACCGTGAAATCTAGGTGACCTGGACCGTAAAATGTAGGTCACCATGACCTTCACTCTCTTACACTTAAACTGATGTCACATAGTTAGCTGATGTATAACCAGTTGTGTCTATAACCTGTAGGCATATAAGATTTTACAAATGTGTCCTAGATTTTGACCCCTAGCCCCACCCCAAGGCCCACCCTGAGGTATGAACCCAGGGGTATGTTCTTTTGGAATCTCAGAAGACTCGTCCAGGTACCCAAATTCTAAATATGAATGCTCTATGAGGAGTGAAAGTCAAGATATAAGAATTTGAAAAACTTTAACACAGTATTACAAAGGTGTCCTAGATTCTGACCCCTAGCCCCACCCAGGGGCATGAACCCAGGGGTTTATTCTCTTGGAATCTCAGAAGACCCTCCAAGGTACCTAAGTTCCAAATTTGATGCCTCTGTGAGGAGTGACTGTTGAGATATAAGCATTTGAAAAACTTTAACACAGTGTGACGGGAACGGGAACGCAAATGCAAACGCAAACGCAAACGCAAACGTGGACGACCGGGGTGACTACAATAGCTCTCCTTGTACTTCGTACAGGCGAGCTAAAAATGAAGAGATCTAAAAAAAAAACTTTGGCGCAAAACTTTAACATAAATTTCTAAGTCTGTGACCTTGACCTCTAGGTCATAGGGTGGGGATAGTGCTGAATAAAATTTTGGACCAATATCTATAATCATGCCGAATATAAAGTAAATCCATGCAAGGACTTAGAAATGAAGAGATCTAATAAAAACTTCGGCCCAAAACTTTAACATAAATTTCTAAGTCTGTGACCTTGCCCTCTAGGTCATAAGCAGGGGTGGGGATAGTGCCGAATAAAATTTTAGACCAATATCTATAATCATGCCAAACATGAAGTAAATCCATGCAAGGATTTAGAAATTAGGAGATCTTAAAAACTTTGATGCAAAACTTTAACATAAATTTGTGTGACCTTGACATGTCATAAGCAGGAGTGAGGATATGCCTTATAAAATTTTGGACCAGTATCTGTAATCATGCCAAACATAAGGTAAATCCATACAAGGTTTTAGAAATTAAGAGACATTAAAGACTTTGACGCAAAACTTTAACATATATTTCTAAGTCTGTGACCTTGACCTCTAGGTCATAAGCAGGCATGGAGATAGTGCCTAATAAAATTTTGGACCAATATCTATAATCATGCCAAATGTAAAGTAAATCCATATTAAGAGATCTTAAAAACTTTGATGCAAAACTTTAACATAAAATTTCTGTGATCTTGACCTTTAGGTCATGAGCAAGGGTGTGGACAGTGCCAATAAAATTTTGGACCAACATCTATAATCATACCAAATATAAACAAAATCCATCTCAGGATTTAGAAAATATAAGGTCTTAAAAACTTTGACATGAAACATTTTTGTTAACCGCCACCGCCAACACCAATGCCAACGCCAATGCTGGAGGTAGTGCAATAGCTCCTGTACTTTTGTACAGGCGAGCTAAAAATGTATGTTTCTGGTGCTCATTAGAAGCAGCCTGGTGAGGCAATTCTAATGAGCATCCAAACATGTTTTTCTTGGACAGCTATCTTATCTTGAGCTATGGTCACAGTCTTATCAGTCTTCACTGTCCCCTTAAAGCCTCTGATTCTTTGGTATCCACAGAGTAACCAGTGCAGACAGGTAAGTATGTGTTTTCAATTAATTTTGTTGTAAACATGAAAATACGCTGAAACATTTTTGGAACCTCTTTATGGCCACTTCCTGAATTTTTCTTTGAACTCTACGAATTTGACACATACATTCTGCAAGCTCATCAGCACTATTTCCATAAGACAAACCTAATGGACTGTACAGCTCCTGATAATATGATCTCTTTTTTTCCAGCCAAAATATATCAATATTTATCTTATAGCTTAGGTATGGTTTGAGTACTCATTAGAAGGGCCTAACCAAGGCACTCCTAATGTGTACTCATTACATACTTCAAGACAATGAAAGAGAAATATATATCTGGATACTCCTCTAATCTAGAGCCACAGAGTCCAAAAAATACAGATCTGAATTATTTGCCTATATGAAGCCCTCAGTGCTGGAGCTATCTTCAACCCTTGTACTGCTGAACCCGGATATACCCTGCCTTTGCAAACAGTGTAGATCCAGATCAGTTGGCTTCTGAAGAAGCCAACTGATCTGGATCTGCACTGTTTGCCATTAAGTATGTGAATTTACAGCAACAATCAAGATCAAATAATCTGATTGGCTGAAAATTAGAAGTGGGTGTGGCATCTTAATTTATTCAGCATGACAAGGGTTAACTCAGTAACCTTGAAATGTCACATGTGAAAAGCACACTTTATACTAACACTTTCCTGAACCAGACCTTAGCCTTTAGTCCATTAACAATAAAATGAATTCAACAACAAGCCAGGTCAAAATCATAACAAACTGATTATCAACATAGGGCAAATAATGTTGGACAAAATAATCATTCCTTAATGACATGATCTTACAGCAAAAATCTCTGTGAAATTATTCTCTTGCTTTTCATACAGAAAAGTGTTTAAATAAGTATAGAGAGCTTTTATAATATCATATGCACTCTAACTATTCAGACAGACAGACAGACAGACAGACAGACCTGAGCAAACAGTATATTCCCAGATCAGAAGCCACAGAATGTGGCATCTGATCAAAGTCTACACTGTCTGCCTCTCATCCAACAGTTTTTAGACACATCAGTAGGAAGAAAAACAGAGCTTGCAAACTATTAGGACAAGCATGGTAAAGAGTTAAGGCATCTGAATACTTAAGGTAAATATGGGTAGTATATTTTAGCTCCAATGTGGCCAAAGCTGCTAGAATACAATAGCTTTACAAGACAAACTTATCAAAACTTTGCAGACAATGTGATTCAGCTTATAGGAAGCCTTAGAATAAAACTCATATCATCAATGGGATGGGACTTGCACTAGATAAAGCTTTGCACCAGTATCTAATTTTATCTTAATACATCCAGACATTTCCCAGATATTCACCTTTAAGAAAACTTTAACTGATCCATTTAAAGTTAAATTTTTATTCACCTTCAGAAAACTTTAACTGAACTTTTTAAAGTAAAAATCTTTTTTCACCTTTAGAAAACTTTAACTGAACCTTTCAAAGTAAAAATTTGTTCCCCTTTCGGAAACTTTAACTGAACCTTTAAAGTAAAACTTTGTTCTCCATTTGGAAACTTTAACTAAATCTTTTAAAGTAAAACTTTACAGCAAATTTGTGATTTGACTGCAGTCAACAAGTGGGTGGGACTTGCATTGGACAAAACATTACACCAGTACCTAACAGTCCAATCAATCTATGAATTCAGAAGACACAGGTCTTCAGAAAACTTAACCCCAAACTGATCATTTAGACACCAATGTCAAGGCCATAGCAACTGCAATACTTCTTATTATATTTTCGTATTATATTTTTGTACTACAGAACTAAAAATTGTCGACAAAATGGTGAATTTTTAATTCTAAAATCCAGACTGCCTTGAGATCAGTGCCTGTGTTTCATGCAGAAAATCATAACCAATGATGGGTTTTTGTTGATAAGCTTTAAGGACAATGGACACCCTTGCTAGATTTTCTGCAATATTTCACAAGGGAGACAACTTACATGATTTCCTGTTTGCTTTCCAGCACACCAATCCCCTTCTGATAGCAGTCTATTCAGAAAGGAAAGCATTTGCTCCCAAGGGGGAGAAACAATTTTGACTGAGTTGCCTCCCATTAGAGCATTAATATTCCCCTTATCGGTAATTCATATACATACAACTTTTCAACAATTTCAGAAATTTTGATCAGTAAAATCAATGAAGTTAGTTTTTTTGGATATGCAAGACTTAATTTTTATGTATAATTAATGAATATATCATGGATATAACAGGGTTTTTTTCAGGGGTCACATTAAGAACTCATTTACAATGTGAAATACTAATGACACATAGAAGTAATATGAAGAGTCCTTCACAGAAGTTACAACTGCAAAAAAAAAAAACAAACAGTTTGGTGGATGAGAAGATGTATTATACTGAGATCAGATGAAGCAGAAATATGTTCTTTATATGAGCAGTTTCTTGAGAAAAGACGTCTTGGGGCATATACTATTTTACCCTAAGCATTGGGACACTTTAAATACCATACCTGTCCAAAAATTTGAAATTACCTATTTTACTACATGTTGATGTGTCTAAAACAGTGCTGGATGAGTGGAAAATAGTGAAGACCCTGGTCTGATGCTGCATTCTGTGGCATCTGATCTAGGCCTAGACTGTTTGCTCAGGCCTGTGTCCAAATATTTAAGGTTATTAGGGAACAAACCATAAAGATCGAGATTAGCCACTAAAGCCATATACAGTTTACTCTTATCATCTCAAACTTCAAGGGACCAGAATGTTTGGTTTGAGACAGCAGTAGGTTGGGATTAAAGGAGTTGAAATACAAAGAATATATGATATTCTACACCAATACTGCCCTGTATTTCATAAGCAGTAGTTAGAGTTATCAGTGTTAAAGATCATGAGAGTCAACTGTAATCTGATCTGGAACTTTGCTTTATGTTGTTATATTCTTCAGTATCCAATAATTCCGCAAGTGATTAGAGATCATCCTGATCAGACTGTGTGGCTGATCTGGGCCTTCCCCAACTACATATGCCCCAAAGGCATGTTTTCGTATTCACATCAGGGAATCGGTCAACTTGTACTCCGACAGTGTACTATAAAGGAATAAGCTGACCTGTTCTGGTGGACCTGTTGATGTGTGTAAACAACTTCCCAGAGTGCTGATCAGGCAGATAAAATGTGAATTTATTTAATTATTTTGTGTTTTACTAAGAATCGGAGAATGTCATATGCTGAGATAAAAGTTCAAAATTGTTATAACACTTTGTTTTAATGGAAACCTCTGTAGATTTCTCAAGATATCGTTTTTGGCAACCAAACATCATACACCCAACAATAAGCACAGAGGCAAAGGATGCAGTTGTTGTGCATTTCATGACATTTTACTGACATGACACAAGTCCGTATATAACCATTGGATATTGCACGCCTTTTAAATATGTTATTGTAAAAACCAGATGTTTCGTTTTTCAGGTACAGGTTGAAAAAACTTCGATGCGTACCGGTTGACTTGCAGCGTACAATTTAATTAATGTAAATTATATAGGAAGTGCTCGAGTGTTCAAAGTCTTTGACATGTATGTACTAAAGTTCTGTAGTAGAAATTAAAAGACGAATAAGGAAAATTAGGTTACAAATAAATAACCAAAGATATCGAGGGTGTTAAAATGTTAAAAACAAGCAAATTTTCTTTGTTTTTCGAAAATGTACTCCACTGCACAGTAAATTTCATTAGTTAAATTATATGCCACTGGTCAAATGGTACACACAGAAACTTTTTCTCTGTGTATTGGAAGCGAATCACTTTAAGCATAAGTGTGACAAACTGACTTATTTTAACATGGACTTGAATTTCAGTTGCTTATGTCCTGGAGTTAAGGTTTAAATTGCCTTTCATGGATAGTTTGAATCACGGTAAGGCATGTTCAAGCCATGAATTTTTTTATGCCAAAAAGGATATCTGTAGAAATCCTCTGATTTTTCTATGATCCTTGTATCAGAATCAACTCCATTCATTGCCAAAGCATATGACATTTTCCGATTTTCGACAAAAAGTAATAAGAAAACATAAACTTATGGTAAACATAATAAGCTTTGCCTCTGGTGTTTGTTTACATAAGTCAACTTGTCTACCGGAACAGGTCAATTTATTATTCAACAGTACTCCGAAGGCATATAAGTTGACCTATTCCAGGCATGATATTGTGCAGCTCATGTTTTTCACCCTTTCAACCTGGATGACAAAAACAGACACCCTATGCAAACAGTGTACATCCAGATGAGACTGCTCACACGAGCCCCCTCATCAGGATGTCCACTGTTTGCCATTCTGTTTCTGTTTTTACTCTGCTATTAGCATCAATGGACATGTCCAAATCCAAGAACGGAAGGGTCCACTTCAGAAACTCAGAAGTGAAAGGGTTAAAAAAAGAATCACAAACTTTTCTTATGCTATTTTTCTAACAGAACTTTAACATTATTTACCCTCTGGAATCTCATATAACAACTAAAATGCGATTCACTCTGGAAAAATCAGCATTATCTTTGATGTGAGCAGTACAGACCTAGACTGGTCTGTATTATCATTCTATTGAGAATCTTTGATGTTCACTGTACTTTCAGCAGGATCCTGAAGTCAATTTCTCAAAACTCTAGAGCAAGAAATCCAAGCGGAGATTTGAGAGGCTTGTTTTAGAGGGTGTGAGGATACAGGATATTTGCTTTATTTAGTTTACTGGGATACTAAAAATTTTTAATTTTGGAAGAAGGAATACCTAGGAAATTTGGGGATATGGGATATCCCATTTTATTCAGGGATACTGTGAAGTCCAATTTTAAGATGCACTTATGTTTTTGTGGAGAATAAAGAAATCTATCCTCACTTTTTGGCTGAACAAGATCTGTCGCTAGACAGGATAGCTCGCCTGAACTCGCGCTTATCAATAAAATAAAAAATTATGACCTTAAAATCCTGATCATAGTTAGTGTTGTGTGTGTGTATGGAGTGGTGGTGGTGGTGGACGGGGAATGAGGGAGGGAAGGAGGGAGGGAGACATGGTGCTGGATACAATTTTGGATGAACATCTTCCATAGCTGCTATCTATATACCAAATACAACTAGTATGATTTGAAAAGTAGCTGAGTAAATAAAAGATCTTAAGAACTTTAAGGTAAAACTTTATCATAAATAAAAGATCTTAAGAACTTTAAGGTAAAATTTTATCATAAAATTTCTAAGTCTGTGACCTTGACCTGTAGGTTATAGGGCAGGGATAGTGCCAAATAAAATTTTGGATCAATATCTATAATCATGTCAAATATAAAGTAACACCATGCAAGGATTTAGAAATTAAGAGATCTTAAAAACTTTGACGCAAAACTTTAACATAAATTTCTAAGTCTGTGACCTTGAACTCTAGGTCTTAAGCAGGGGTGGGAATGGTGCTGTATAAAATTTTGGATCAATATCTATAATCAAGCTTAATATAAAGTAACTCCATGCAAGGATTTAGAAATTAAGAGATCTTAAAAACTCTGACACAAAACTTTAACATTAATTTCTAAGTCCATGACCTTGACCTCCAGGTCATAAGCAGGGGTGGGGATAGTGCCAAATAAAATTTTGGATCAATATCTATAACCATGCCAAATATAAAGTAAATCCATACAAGGATATAGAAATTAAGAGATCTTAAAAACTTTAACGCAAAACTTTAACATAACTCCGTGACCTTGACCATTAGGTCATAAGCAGGGGTGGGGGTAGTGCCAAATAAAATTTTGGACCAATATTTATTATCATACCAAATATACAGTAAATCCATGCAAGGATTTAGAAATTAGGAGATCTTAAAAACTTTGACGCAACACTTTAACATAAAATTTCTAAGTCCATGACCTTGACCTAGAGGTCACAAGCAGGGATGTGGATAGGGTTCAATAAAATTTTGGACCACCCTCTATAATTATACCAAATATAAAGTAAATCCATCAGAGGATTTAGAAAATCTGAGGTCTTAAAAACTTTCACGTAAAACTTTAATATTTTTGTTAATACCGATGCCAATGCCAACTCCAACGCCAAAGCCGACGCCAACGCCAACGCCAATGCCGGGGTAGTGCAATACTTCCTGTACTTTCGTACAGGTGAGTTAAAAAGGATATAGAAATTAAGAGATCTTAAAATCTTTAACGCAAAACTTTAACATAAAATTTCTACGTCAGTGACCTTGACCTTTAGGTCATAAGCATGGATGGGGGTAGTGCCAAATAAAATTTTGGACCAATATCTATTATCATAATAGATATACAGTAAATCCATGCAAGGATTTAGAAATTAAGAGATCTTAAAAACTTTGACGCAAAACTTTAGCATAAACTTTCTAAGTCCGTGACCTTGACATATAGGCCATAAGCAGGGGTGCAGAGAGGGCTCAATAAAATTTTGGACCAATATCTACGATCATACCAAATATAAACTAAATCCATCAGAGGATTTAGAAAATATGAGGTCTTAAAAACCTTGGCATAAAACTTTAACATTTTTGTTAACACCGCTGCCGCCAACACAAACGCTAATAACGAAGCCGGGGGTAGTGCAATAGCTCTTCCTGTACTTTTGTACAGGCGAGCTAAAAATGTGCCTTATAAATATACAAGCCTCATTCACGGTAATAAAATTCTTATGAATCGTGGTACATGTATTCAGTGACAATTTTTGGTTTTCTTAACAGTCAATTTCATTGTGGTTCTGTAATTCTCCATAAATCTGATCTGAACTAGATCACATGGACTGCGTTCACAACCTATTACATGCTGGAGAAGTGCAATGACACACACTATTTGCATACTATTGGCAGCCTTTAACAATGCAGTTAGATTGTTTGTTTGTTTGTGTTGATATTTTACGGCCCAGTCAACCCAATGGGGTCGTGTCGAGCGTGGTCAGTTTACCTAACCACACTTTTACTAAGCAGGCCTAGTCTTCTAAGTGGTTAAGCAGTAGTGTGCACATTCTTTCGCCAGAAATTGACAACTACCCTTCTTGAATCAGTGGAAGGGAGAGAATGACTGTAGAAAATATTTCATGATCAATTTCCATGAAAGAACGTTTAATCAGTTTGTATTCCTCTTATATTGGCAGTTCACAGACACTGCCATCCATCTTAATTTCCACCTGCATTTCAATGATCAATATTTCTATCACGAATTTGGCTTTCGAAAACAGTTGTTAATTTCCATACTACGGTAGCTCAGATTTTTGTAGTGAAATTGGTAATCAGATTTCATTGCTTAAATAAAGTTTCCAGCATTCATGTTCTGAGCTGGAGTCTGTGTTTCTTGCTCAAGAGATTCAAGAATATGAACTGTAACGTTGACCCTGAGCAGTCTGTGTGGATGTTGCAAATTTTTCCACAGCAAACTTCAAATAAACATTCTCTTGCAACAGACACTAATCAGGATGAACTTGCTATAGGGTCTGTTCCCATAGTTGACTGAGTCACTAACATCTGTGGATTTATGAACACGGACTGACCTGGCTGACTTCCAAATATTGGAGAGACTTCTGTAGAAATTGCGTCTGCAGCTGTCGTAAATCCCACTGTCGTCTGTAAAAGTCCTTGACTTGCCATCTGGGAGTTATACTCCGCAGTTTCCATACGTAATATGTATGGAATAATACTGTCTATCTGAACATTCCCAATCAAACCAGCAAAAAATAGTTCCTCCATTATATTTGCCTGAAGAGCTTGTAAGGGAGGTAACCTCAGTAAAAGTTTAGACAGCCGCTCAGGACTGTTTGGGTGAGACTCTTGTAAATATTGCTGGAATTCTTTCTGAACTCTCTCCTGAAATTTCTCAATCTGCTGAACATTTGGCAGTGAGGGATTATCTGAAACACAAGAAATTATCATGTGAACTGCACACAGTCCCAAACAAGGTGATAGCTGAGGTGATTATTTAGGACATTTTTACACCAAATCATCTTATGGGTACTCATCAAAACTGCCTCAGCAAATCATATCTTATGGGCACTCATCAGAATTGCCTCATCAAAACATATTTTATGGGTAATCGAAATTGCCTCATCAGAACTGCCTCATCAAAACATATCTTATAGGCACTCATCAGAACTGCCTCATCAATACATACAGTAGATTTCCTTTTAGTTCGAGCACTCTAATAATGCGAACACCCCTTACTGTTTTGAAATCACCCCCCCCCCCCCCCCCCACACCCCCACCCCACACACACCCCACAAACTGCTCTATTAGTTCGAACAGTCACCTATTTTTTTAAACTGATTTTCAAATAGTTCAAACATGTGAAAAGTTAATGTTAATTAATACGTTTATATATTTAATGAATCGGTTCGCCCACACTCTTTTTTCTGATTCGCCAACTGTTCATACATACTGTAAAAATCCGCTAATAAGATGGAGATTTTTCATGCAAAAATGACTCAGAAAATTCAGACCCGTCTTATAAACAAGGTCTTTGGCCATATCGGTATTTAAGGCAAAGTACGGTGGCACCACATAGTCATGGAAAATAACAATCATCCATGCCGGGAGAAAGCTATAATGATGTTTACCTTTGAAACTTCCTCCATTCCTTTGACAGAAATTTACTAATCCAGACTTATTAAAATCACAATAGATTCCAAAATGTTATCCATCCCCGAAGATTCAACACTAAAACATAAATATACTAGCCCAAACTGCCAATGCAACAAAGACTTCAAATTCAAATATTTCATCAATTTTATGATAGAATCTAATGAAATTTTGACACACTTATTGACAAATTATCCTGTAATACACATCAGAAAATGTATGGCTTAATATATTCTTTCAGCTAACACCAGAATCAGCACAAACACGTCACTTTGGTAGTTTTCGAAAATTTAACACAATTCAGTACCTTGTGTGCCCCCCTCCAGATTGAATCACAGCGCGATGTTGTCTCATTGAGCGCTAATACCACCGAAGCACATTCATTGGACTGTTGTTCCATTCTTGCCCTAATGCCTGCTGAATTTGACGCAACGTCTGTGGCTGGATAGGACGTTGGCGCACATGTCTGTCAAGCAGGTCCTATACCTGCTCTATTGGCAACAAGTCCGGAGATTTCAATGGCCATTCCATAACATTCATGTTGTTTTGTAGGGTTTTGTACCCTGGAGGCCGTGCTCAGTGAATTGCCACCAACCATGACAATGGCGTATATGGACATAAAGATAACTGTGTAGAACCAGAAAATCTCAAGTTTTGTGTTCGTATCTCTTCTGGTTCAAAAGTTACCGCAGAAAATCTTGTTGCATTGGCAGTTTGGGCTAGTATATGTATCGAAAAGACGTTTTTTCCTTACAATGGACACCGGAATTTCCGAAATAATTGCACAGACTTTTTGGATTGGTCCATTAGGTAAAACCGGTGGTAAGAAAATTAGATGGAAGAAAAGATTTAACGCTTAGCACTCTGGGTAAAATTACAGCAGACAGCATTTAGAAATATTTTTTTCTAAAATGCCCCAAAGCCCCAAAAACAGGTTTGACATTTCATGCAAATTGTCTCCAATGAAGACAATTTGCGAGAAATGTCAAATCCAGTTTTCTCGAAAAAAATCTCATCAATTTGTCATCTGCAGAATTAGCTCACAGAGTTGCAAAGGCTAACCATATCGATTTTAATGATACCTGCCTGGGGCATATTCACCAACTGACCACATGATTGACGTGTGAACAAACTAATTGCTATTAAACCAATTGGCGACTTTTATAATCCCTTTGATGTTACTAGAAATTTGAACTGTGAAAAAAAAAAAAAAATGGATCTTATTTTATTCATACAAATTACTCGCGACCTGATCAGCTGTGCAGGCTACTCAGAATAATAAAACTGCTAATATTGTATATAAAGAATGTCAGGCCTTGTAAACCTGCACAATAAATAAAATAGACTCTTGTCGGACTGCGCAGATGTGCACACTAATCTGGATCTGCCCTTTTCACATTTGCGATAAGACACTTTTTTTTACTTGTCGGAACAGTTATTGTAAGCGTGTCAATCTGCATGGGATTAACTAACAGGTAAACTCGTGATCCGCAAAATAGTAACTTACTTCTTGTGCATGATACGATGATATAGACCAGCTTGCGCATAAGTTGTTTGAAAAGGTACTCTGTTTCTAGGTCCTGCAAACTCTGTCAAGCAAACTGTGTAGGTCCTGATCAGAATAAGCGGATGCGACACCCTGCCCTATTTTTGGCTACTTCTTTTTTTTTTTTTTAGAATCGGTAAGATACCTTTTTTGGTTTAAGTATTTAATGACCACCTGCACGATTTTCCAGGATAGCAACAAGGAAAATTGTACTTTATAACCTGTGCAAAATACAGAGACCCAAATCAGCCTGTGCTTGAAATGCAATTCCGATTTGTTTTTTGGGATCTTCAGAATGAGCTTTACAAATTACATAGATCCTCAATAGACTGCGAGGATGCGTCAGCCCTGGTGCGTCGGTCACTGTTTTGATCAGTCGCATAAGCGGCAAGGTACTTTTGTTGTTGAAGTAAATGGTGTCCTCTCAGGCTTATATATAACCCTTAAAGCGCTAAGCAAAAATTGGTCGCAGACAACATTTTGAATCTTTTTATTTATTACTATTCATTTTTCAGAGAAATAATTGATGACATGTCATGTGAATCATCTGCTTGGCAGATGATTCATCTGAAATGTCAAGACTTTATTCTCTGAAAAAAAAATAAATAAATAAACAAAGAAAAGTAATTTTTTTTTTGCTGCTGCAGTTGTGACTGGCACTTTAAGGGTTAATCCTTTATCGGTCACAAGGTAGATTAATGAAAAAAAAAAAAAAAAAAAAAAAAAAACCTATTTAGTGCTCTGAAAATAGCCAAAAGACAAAATACTTAAAAAGGAATGTGTAAATCCGTGAGTGTACGGTCATAGCTAACGATTTTTTTGTCTGCTGAGTTCCACGGAAAAAGGGCAAAACTTTCATAGATATATTATCAAAATGACTGTTGCATCATAATGTTAAAAAATAGATCAAATAGTCAGACACATCACCCTGGGACAGTAGGTTCATTATTGATTTTTTTATCATGTCTCATTAAGACAGTTTTTATCGGAGATTTTCCGCAATTTCAAATAGTTCGAACAGTGCTTTTTTTCTGAAACTGATTTTCTAAAAATTCGAACACCCGGATCAATATTTATTTTTTACCTGTTCGAACTAAAAGGAAATCTATCATACATTATGTGTACTCATCAGAACTGCCCATCAAAACATATCTTCTTGTTACTCATCAGAATTGCCTCATCAAAACATATCTTGCCATCATCAGAATTGCCTCAACAAAACATATCTTATGGGTACTCATCAGAACTGCCTCATCAAAACTTATCTTGCCATCAGCAGAACTGCTCTAAGTCCAAGTGGGGCAACTTTGATGAGTAGCCATCTACGTTTCGGTGCAAAAATAGCAAAAATTATCTTCCTTTATTATCAGCCTTTATTTATGGCTAATTCATGTAAATGCATTTTAGAAAATATACATCAACAACAAAGGCCCTGATCTGCCTCTAGATGTATACTGTCTGATCAGACCAATCCCTGTCAGCTGCTGAAAGCCTGGATAATGTGAATTATACTGACAAAATTCAAAAGAATGCACAAATAAATCTGGTTCTTAACAATTCATATGTGGGCTAATCTAAGTTATCACATAGTGGCCTAAATTCCCAACATTCAACATGAAATATCTTGCGATGTAGATGACCTACATTCACAAAAATGTGATAAATCAGTTATACCATGGTTCTGCGCATGTATATGCGATAATGCACTCGCTCATGCTTGTGCATTATCGCATCGTACATGCACACGAACCATGGTATAACTGAGACATAACAAATGGATGTTCCATTGTCTTTATGTAAATAAAACAAGTTCAATAACCAAAAATTATACCATAGCTGGACCATGTGATAATTTTAGTTTTGAAAACTACACCATGGTTTATTTATAGATACCACAGGTGTACTTTAGAATGACTGTCAACCCATCAGTGCACTTTAACCTTTATCAATCTCTTGGCTAATTCCGCAGATGATGACAAATTGATGATATTTTTCTCAAAAACTAGGTTTTTGTTTCCTGGGAAAAATAAGAAAAATATTTCAAAATGTTGTATGTTGAATGTTTTACCCAGAGTGCTGAGCATCAATTTTCAGCAGACAACATTTTGAAATATTTTCTTATATTTCCCAGGAAACAGGATTTGACATTTCAAGCAAGTTGTCTCCAAATGTCAAGTTGTTTTCTGGAAAAAACTAGAGCTGTCAGAGAATGACTATAGCCCTGCTGCAGCTCTGTCAGAGGAAAAATACATATAGTGTTGAAATATTTTGAATTCATCCTTACCAGATAACACCACTGTAGGACATGATAACTTGGCATCGTAAAACCTATCAAGGGATTTTAATCCATGAGTTATGGGCCTTTACGTACCTTAGAGACCAAGTCTAGTATAAGTTTCATTGAAGTAGGACCATAAACATAAAAGTTATTCAGCAAAATGCATTTTAATTTTGCAGTCACGGAATCACGGAATGCTGTATGACGGAAGGACATGGCAAATCCAGTATAGCCCCACTTTTTCAAAGCGGGGCTATAATAATAAGAAAAGTATGTTATCTGTATCTCAATATGTTGTCTGCTAAAATTGCCCAGATTGCTAAGCATCAATTTCCAGCAGATAACATTTTGAAATATTTTTTCTTATTTTTCCCAGGAAACAAGATTTGACAGTTCAGGCAAATTGTCTCCAATAGAGACAGTCTGCATGAAATGTCAAATTCTGTTATCTGGAATAAATAAGAAAAGTATCATCAAATACATTGCCTGCTGAAACTAGAGAGTGGTAAAGGTAAGATGAACTTCAAAATTACTTCTGCACTGAGCAAGTTTCTAATTTAAAAATGACCCATTCAGTTTTTGTTGAATAAAACCAAACACTCTCTGGAGTATATTATAATGACCCAAGCTATAGCTGACCAACCAGATTGCACCAAAATCTGACCAAATTAAGATGTTAATGTAATTTCTTTTGACTGACATGATTGCAACCAGTCAGATTTCAGCAGTACTGCCTCAGTCAGTCTAATTTAAACCAGAGGACCAATGGTCCTAAACCGCTCACCTGAGTGCTGAGTGTTTTTTGAAATTAATTTGAAAGTCATTATAGAAGACTGTCCCATGGACCGTTAATATGCTTATTGGAAGCCAGGCTCAAGTTATGGGGTTTTATGCCCCTCCTTAGGATAATGAACTCAGGTGTCTGTACCATGAGTTTATTTGCTGATTATGTTAAATTCTGTGCTATGACCAAGATGGCCGCCATGCCCATATAAGGTAAAAACCCTGCTCCCTGGTTCGGGAGTAGATTTTTGCAGGGTTTTTACCTTATATGGGCATGGCGGCCATCAAGGTCAAGGTCATCCAAGTGTCATCATTTGAACAAACTATGACTGGCTCGAGTCCCCAATACTACATACCAAGTTTCATGACAATCAGCCTACTGGTTCGGGAGAAGATTTTTGCAAGGTATTTACCTTATATAGGCATGGCGACCATCTTGGTCATGTGACCTGGACCCCGCGAACAAACTTTTGTTCCCCAATCCCATGGACGCTCCACATGAAATCGGACATCAGTCGGCCCAGTGGTTTGAACATGCTGACAGACTACAGATGACGACAACAGAGGCTAGTCATACTGTAAGCTCACTAGTGAGCCTTTGGCTCAGGTGAGCTAAAAAGATGGGGTGTTGCATCATTTTAAGTACACAAGGTCAACAGGTCCAGCATTGCATCAGACCAGATGTTACCACTTTACTATGAAAATATACAAAAACAAACAAGAGGGCCATGACTGCCCTATATCGCTCACCTGAGTATCACAGCACTCAAGAAGAATATGACTTAATCAGAGGAACATTTCTGCGAAATTATTTTGAAATCAGGCCATAGGCCTAGGAGGAGATGTTGTTTAAAGGTTTTTCTATTTTTAGCTCTGGCGGCCATTTTGTTCAGCATAGCAGAACCATTTTAGCAATTTTGGTAAAGGTGAATTAGAGGAACATTTCTGTGAAATTATTTTGAAATCGAGCCATTAGCCTGGGAGGAGATGTCCTGTAAAAGTTTTTTTTTTTCTTTTTAGCTCTGGTGGCCATTTTGTTCAGCCGAGCAGAACCATTTTAGCAATTTTGGTAGAGGGTCACCCAAGGAACATTCCTGTAAAATTATTTCAAAATCCATTGACCTGTTTAGGAGGAGATGTCTCTTAAGTAGATTGTTGATAGACGCATGACAGTCTACACCCTTTTTCTTTTTTTTTAAGCTCTGGTGGCCATTTTGTTCAGCCAAATGGAACCATTTTAGCAATTTTGGTAAAGGGTCATAAGAGGAACAGTTCTGTGAAATTATTTTAAAATCCGGTCATAGGCCTAAGGCGTTTAAAGGTTTTTCTATTTTTAGCTCTGACGGCCATTTTGTTTAGCAGAGTGGAACCATTTTAGCAATTTTGGTAAAGGGGCATTAAAGGAACATTTCTGTTAAATTCTTTTGAAATCGGGCCATAGGCCTGGGAGGAGATGTCATTTAAAGGTTTTTTCTATTTTTAGTTCTGGCTGCCATCTTATTTTGCGGTGTGGAACCATTTAGGCAATTTTGGTAGAGGGTCATCAAAGGAATGGAGATGGGAGCCTGGGAAGAGATGTCGTTTAAAGGTTTTTCTATTTTGTGCTCTGGTGGCCATTTTGTTCAGCGGAGCGGAACCGTATTAGAAATTTTTGTAGAGGGTCACTCAAGGAACATTCCTGTAAAATTATTTCAAAATCCATTGACCAGTTTAGGAGAAGATATCTCTTAAGTAAATTGTTGACAGACACATGACAGTCTACACCCTTTTTCTATTTTTAGCTCTGGCGGCCATTTTGTTCAGCAGAGCCAAACCATTTTAGCAATTTTGGTAAAGGGGCATTAGAGGAACATTTCAGTAAAATTATTTTGAAATCCGGTCCTTGGCCTACAAGAAGATGTCGTTTAAAAGGTTTTTCTATTTTCAGCTCTTGCGGCCATTTTGTTTAGCGGAGCGGAACCACTTTAGCAATTTTGGTAATGGGGCATGAGAGGAACAATTCTGTGACATTATTTTGAAATCAGCCACTGGGCTGGGAGATATCGTTTAAAGTTTTTTCCTATTTTTAGCTCTGGCGGCCATTTTGTTTAGCGAAGCGGAACCATTTTAGCAATTTTGGTAAAGGGGCATGAGAGGAACATTTCTGTGAAATTATTTTGAAATTGGGCAATTGGCCTGGGAGGAGATGTCGTTTAAAGGTGTTTTCTATTTTTAGCTCTGGCTGCCATCTTGTTTAGCGGAGCAGAACCATTTAGGCAATTTTGGTAGAGGGTCATCTAAGGAACATTCCTGTGAAATTATTTCAAAATCCATTCAGTGTCCTAGGAGAAGATGTCCTTTTCAGGTCTTTTTATTTTTAGCTTTGGCGGCTATTTTGTTTAGCGGAGCGGAACCATTTAGGCAATTTCGGTAGAGGGTCAGCCAAGGAAGATTTCTGTAAAATTATTACAAAATCCATTCAACGGTTTAGGAGGAGATGTCTTTTAAGTAAATTGTTGACAGACGGAAGACACACAATGGACGAAGGACGAAGACCGGTCACAAAAGCTTATCTTGAGCCTTTGGCTCAGGTGAGCTAAAAACAATAAACAAAAATAGAAAAACAAGTACTAAATAAATAAAAGTATCATTTCCGCCTCGTTTGGGGTCAGACTGTGAAAGGTCACCAAACTATGGTATAATTTACAGTATACCCAAAACCTCGACAATAATCATGGTTTATCTATAAAGTCATTTATGTCTGATGAATGCCATATACTGCAGCAACAATTATAAAGAAGCCTGTCATGAGAAGTGTATCACATGCAAAAAGTCCTGATCAACATCTCATCCCTGGCCTAATGTATCAGTGATCAGAGTATGTTCATTTTCTAAAGTTTATTCAATAAGTTTCACATAAAATTTAAATTATTCAACTTGCATTATTTAATTCATATGAAATTTTATTTAATACCATAAGACATACATCAATCTGCTAGGCAAAGTATTTTCTACCATGACAAATGCAGCCATGACATGTATCAGTCTGGTTGGCAATGTATTTCCTATACTGAAAAACGGGCAGAAAAATAGCATGTTCATAGCTATGAAATCTAAGAAAACAAATTTACCGGGAGAGAATAGTAATAATGCTTTAAGGTAGGCGTACTCTTGGTTATCCACCTGCAAATGCTGCATGTTCTGGATATAACCTTGTAGTTTTAATATATGCTCAATCACAGATTTAACTCGGTCACCAACTGCCTTGTCTGAAACAAAGAAAACAAATCATGTTCAGAAAATACCTTGTAGGTTCCTCTGTTGCAGTTTGTCTTTGGTCGTATGTCAGTGATTTCATAGGTGTTTGTTTTGTAATTGTTATTTGTTCCTCATCTCTTCTTCTTTCACATTGAAGATGGCTGCATGATTATGGCATTTCCTGGGTATCTTCACTTATATTGTTGTATATATATGCATATGCTCAATCACAGACTCTTTTATTTTCTATCATTTTGCCTGAGGCAACAAGTAAATAACATGGACCAGCAGTTGTCAGTATTTACTCTAATTATTGGGACAGCACATCTCCTTATCATGCTTATCCTAAAATTTCAACAAGACCATTTTACTACTTAATTCTGTGTCACAAAAAAATGATGGATGAGTGTCAAACAGTGTAGAACCTAACCAGACCTGCTGCGTTCTGTGGGTCCAGACTGTTCCTAAGGCCTATCTGTACCAATACTAAGAGTAAACATAGTAACAATTGTTGTTTTCAATTACATATTTCACTTAGCAACCAGCTGTTTTGATTAGTAGAAGGCAAAGAACAAACAACATTAAACTAGACATGGACCCCTGATCATAATTTTTTTTTTCTAACAAACAAGGTAAGTGACAAAGGTTTAACGGTTACGAGGGTCCTGCAAAAAGTTTTGTCACTGGGTTCGGATTACTTCAGTGCTACGTTTTATTAAATGTATTTATATTACAAACCTTCAAAGTATTCCCCCTTTACTGAAACACATTTTTGTAACCTTTTTACCCAGTCGTGAAAAGCAGATAAATAGACTTCTTTTGGTATCTGTTGGAGACACTGATAAATAGCGCTGCCAAGAGAACTTCTAGACGTATACTTATTTCCAGAAAGTATTCTCTTAGGTCTTGGAAATAAAAAGAAGTCACAGGGACTCAGGTCAGGTGAATAAGGTGGATGGTTTAAAACTTTCACCTTTTCAGAAGCCAAAAAAAGACTTAACAACCCCACACTTATGGGAGGAGGTGTTGTCATGTAAAAGGTGGACTCCTGACCATCCTTTGCTTGGTCGTTTCTTATTGTAAAACTCTTTCACTTTCTTCAGTACAGAATTCTTGTAGAATCGGCCAGTGACTGTATGACCAGATGGACAAGGCACTTGGAACGACTGGCCCACTTGAATTAAAGAAAATTGCATACATCTTTTTCGAACTTATGGTTCTCTTGGCAATACATGGGCGTTTTGGATCTTTTCGCTTCCATTGCTTATTATCAGCCCTTCTTTGTGGCTCAAACATGTGCACCCAGGTTTCATCACTGTTAGCAAGTTAGAAATAACCCGACTATTACAGCCTTTGTATGTTTTCAAAAGTTCCCAGGCACATTTCAGGCATTTTGTCTTTTGCTCCTCAGTGAGCAAATGAGGTACCCACCTAGCGCAAACCTTTCTCAGGTCCAAACGCTTTTTCAGAATTGTTTGCACACTGCCTTCTGATATGCCAGTACAACTAGCTATATCTTGGACAGACAATCGCGCATCCTGTTCGACCACAATCTTTACAGCAGCGATGTTAGCCTTGGTAACAGAGGTTTTAGGCCTTCCAGGATGGGTATCATCTCCAACGGAAAATTTCCCAGCTTTAAAAGCTTTAACCCACCTAAAACTGTGGGCAATGAAATGGTCTGAGGTCGATATATACCACACAATACATTAAATATCTGCTTTGAATCTATATTAAGCCTAATGCGGCATTTAATATAGCTATAAATTTCAGTCTTCTGGTCCATGTTCCAATGTAACAAGTAAATTGGTCAGTGTAGACTGCATCTATTTCAATTTGAAATAACTCGGTCAGTTGGAAAGCAATTTGCATGAAATAAATGGGTATTGTTAGCTATTTAACACACCATTCAAGTGCAGTGAAGCATTTTAAAATATACCTGTGATAAAACTAAGGAAGCCTATTAGTGACAGAACTTTTTGCACGACCCTCGTATGTCACACGTGATGATCATTAACTGAGTGAAAGTGTCTTTGATTCAACTGGTTATTAATGATAATCTTATTTGATGACTTTAAGTGACCAAAATCAAATTCAATAATAAAGTTAATTGTATCGTGTAAAGACATAGGATCTGTATTAAGTGAAAAGGGGTTACAACAAAAATTGGCTGGGAAATTTACAGACTGTATAAAATAAAAGCAGGAAATGAAATGCAAACAAAACTGTCTAAAAATGTGTTGTTGGTCCTGGCAAATCTGTAACACACTGATTTTTTTGTTGTTTTTTTTTTTCCGTTGTTGATGTTGTTGATCCTGGCAAGTCTGTAACACACTGCTTTTTTTTTTATATATTTTTTACAATCTGATATAGATCTGTATCAACTGCCTATGTGAGCAATACTAATTATCTGAACATATGTACAGTAGACTTTGGAGGCTGCCAGTCTTCTTTAAGCATCCAAGGCTAGACTTTCCTGGCTCCCCCCACCATTTTTTGGGCAACAACTATTGGGCCCGAAGTATGTACATTTGCCATTTGTTGAGACATATCATCAAGCAGAACCTTATCAAAGAATGCCCAGAAAAAGATAGTGCCTTTACTTCATGAGCTTTAATTTTAAGGAAAGAGATGTCTCTTTGGGTAAGTTTCCTATAGGCAAGCTTAACAGTATAAGCTACCCATCTCGAGACAGAAGCCTTAGAGATGTCATGATTGCCTTTAATTGATAGAAATAATCTGGTTCTATTCTGACGATAAGAACTAGTTATTTTAAGGTAAATTTTTAATGTTCTAATAGGGCATAAAAGTCTATCCAAATGTTCCTTTTTACATGTTTGAACTAAACTCATGTTTAGAAGAGGGGAACAGCTTTGTGTTACTACTCCTCTTAAAAAAGCCCTTCCTTGTACTGGACGTAAAGGACTGTGAATGAGTTTTAGACCTGTATGGTTGGTTCTGTTTAGGTCTGTAAGATTTGGTCGGCTGTCTAGGTTTCTTTAACGATCCTGTAGCCGAGTATGATGTTTTTTGTTGTTGTTGAATATTACCATTAGTAGAGGAAGAAGCTAAAAATCTGTGCTGTTGTGCTTTGTAATTTGATTGGAGCATTTCTCTATTCATGACTGGAATTGTCCAACAATAGTTTAGATGTGGCTATAGCTGTGTCACATCTAGCCTGAAAAAATTCTATGGCCAATATAGTTGACATGGCTGTAGCATGTTTAATTGATATGGCCACTGCTTCCAAGAGTCTGGACAAGGCACTGACTGACAAGGACTCTTGTTGGAGGCAGAGATAAGCTGCTGAAGAGAATAAATCAGCAAGCGAAATAATCGCCACTAATTTGCTTGCTCTCTTCTCCCAGAATTCTAATTGGAACGGAATATTTTCCTTTACTAGACATATCTAGTTGCAAAGCATCTGATTCTAGTTGAGGAACATTTTCCATTGGAAACTAAGAATTCTATAATATTTGATAGGAACTAACTGTTGAGGACATAACCAGTCTTGATGAAGCTTTTCCGAATTTCATCTATCCTGGATAAACTTGGTTAAACAAGTTTTGGCTGAGGAAGAACTAGTAATGGAGTTGCACGAGACTCCATTAATTGTTTGATTCCTGATAGTGATTTAGAAGGAGTGTGTTCTTCTGAGGGTTTCGGACACAACTCTTCAGGTAATAGTCTAAAGACTTCATTAATTGCTTTGTCAAAGGACCAGGCTTCCATTTCTGGTTCAGAGCCTGAATCCTTTGAAATTTGTTGCACCACATTATCGGAATGTATATTTGGTGTCTCCCATATGGTCCTAACAGGTTGTACTGTGGACTGCACATCTACAACCTGAGGAGAATGTCTTCATCTTTTGTATCTACCATAATCTTTCATGGATTGTAATGAAGAGGAAGAAGATGATGCAGAAAGTCTTCTTCAACGTCTCCTTCTCTTCTTATGTGAGTGTCTGGACCTCTTTGATTTCTTACTGCTCCTGTGAGATGACAAAGAGGAAGAAGTGAGGAAGAAGATGAAGAAGATCTATATCTTCCCCTCTTCTTAAGTTTTAGCTTAGGCTGATCTCTCCTACTCTGTCTATTCAGAGATGTTTGCCTATTAGAGGATTTGCAAGTGTTAGTAGGCGGATCAATGACTACATTGGGATCCGACATGGCACTGAAGTCTGGTTCTAATGGTAGCAATATTCTTTTGAGCAATTCTTGAGTTCTGAGGCTCATTCGCTAATGAATGCTCAGAACTCTATGTCTATGACTGGATACCCAGTGTCCAGTGCCAAGAGTTTGCTGTCTGATGAGCAGTGTCTGGTAAATTGACTGGTGCCTGGTGCCCGTTGATTGAATGACCCGTGCCTGGTGATTGAATGACCGGTGCCTGATGACTGGCACCTAGTTCTTAGTAATCACAGCTTGATGACCGGTGCCTGGATGACTGGTGGCAGGTGACTGGTATCAGATGACCTGTACCTGGTTGCCAAGTGCCTGGTTGACCGGTGCCTGGTAGATCGGTGCCTGGTTGATCAGTGATAGACTGCCCCGTACCCGGTTGACCAGTGCCTGGTAGCCTGGTGCTTAGTTGACCTGTGATAAGTTGCCCTGTGCCCAGTTGACCGTTGCCTGGAAGCCCAGTGCCTGGTTGACTGGTGCCTGGTGAAGCTGACTGGTGTCTGGTGCCCGGTGACTGGTGGACACACTATGGGTGCCTATAGCACCCATGTTGTAGCCACCCAGATAGGGCTTACCCCTGGCAGTAAAGCCTTGCAGGGTGGTGATCCCATCATGAAAGGAGTTGTCATCAGACAAGTCTGACTGAACAACTTTTTTTTCATTCGCCAGCATTTCTTCATGGTTGATCTTCTAGCAGAATAAAGTCTTCTTTTCTGCAAGAACCCAAGTTATCTCAGTCCAGTTATTACAACTAGAGCTGCCAGAGAATCTGACTATATTTTGAATTCATCCTTAACAGGTAACACCACTGTAGGACATGGTAACATGGCATCCTAAAACCTATCAGGAGATTTTAATCCAAGAATTATGGGCCCTTGGCCTGGATTCCTGAATTTATGATACATCAACCCACTGTCCATGCATGTACCACTTTTTCAAAGCCCCCCAAGTGTGGTATAAGTTCCATCAAAGTAGGACCACAAACATATAAGTTATTGAGCAAAATGCATTTTAATGTTTTTGAAAACCTACTAAGGTACATAACTCCATGAGTTATGGACCCTTGGCCCCTATTCCGGTAAACATGAAACATCCAGTCAGTGTTCATGTTGATACAAACTTTCAGCTTTCTAGCTTTCACAGTTCCTTAGAAATCTGTTATGAACATTTTCAAGAATGGCAAAATTTGAAAACCTATGAAGGGGTATAATTCCAAGAGTTATGGGCCCTTGGCCACTATTCTGCCACTACACCTTCCTGACCTTAGAGACCAAGTGCAGTATAAGTTTTATTGAAGTAGGACCACAAACATAAGTTATTAAAAACCTACAAAGTGACAGAACTCCAAGAGTTATGGACCCTTGGCCCCTATTCTGGTACACACTATATATCCAGTCATTGTCCATGTTTATACCAATTTTCAGCTTTCTAGCTTTCATAGTTCCTGAGAAATCTGTTACGAAAATTTTCAAGAATGGCAAAATTTGAAACCTATGAAGGGACATTAACTGGAGTTACTGGCCCTTGCCCACCATTCTTCCACTACACCTCCCTTACCTTAGAGACCAAGTGTGGTATAAGTTTCATCAAAGTAGAACCACAAACATAAAAATTACAGGGCAAAATGCATTTTAATTTTTTGAAAACCTACCAAGGGACATAACTCCACGAGTTATAGACCCTTGGCTCCTATTCCAGTATACATCATACATCCAGTCATTGTCCATGTTTATACGAACTTTCAGCTTTCTAGCTTTCATAGTTCCTGAGAAATCTGATACGAAAATTTTCAAGAATGGCAAAATTTGAATACCTATCAAGGGACAGAACTCCAAGAATTATGGGCCCTTGGCCACTATTCTGCGAAGACACCTTACTAACCTCAGAGACCAAGTGTAGTATAAGTTTCATTGAAGATGGACCACAAATATAAAAGTTATTAAGTAAAATGCACTTTAATTTTGCAAAACCTATCATGGGATAGAACTCCAAGAGTTATGGGCCCTTGGCCACCATTCTGCCACTACACCTTCCTTACCTCAGAGACCAAGTGTGATATTGGTTTCATTGAAGTAGGACCACAAACATAAAAGTTATTAAGCAGAATACATTTTAAATTTCGAAAACTTAACAAGGGACATAACTCCAAGAGATATGGGCCCTTGGCCACTATTCTGCGATGACACCTTACTAACCTCAGAGACCAAGTGTAGTATAAGTTTCATTGAAGTAGGACAACAAACATCAAAGTTATTAAGCAAAATGCATTTTAATTTTGCAGTCACGGAATCATGGAATGACGGAATTACAGAATGATGAAGTCACGGAATCACTGAGTCAGGGAATCAGGGAAGGACATGGCAAATCAAGTATAGCCTCACTTTTTCAAAGCGGGGCTATAAATATAACGAGTAGATAACCTGGAATAAGAAGAACAAGATAAACATTTTAAATGATTATCTCATGACACTTTAGTATGTCCACAAATGCCACGAGCAATCGACATGAAGCCACGAAAACGTATGACATAGATCCACGATCAATTATAACAAGAAATTGAAAATCAATCTAAAGAAAGAAATCAGATCTTCTGTGAAAGAAATGATAAAGGAACATAAGAATGACAGGAAATAAGAAAACAAGAATATCGGTGAAACCGATGGATGCTCCCCGAACATGCAATAGTCGGAACAGGAAACATTATCCTAGATAAAGAGCGGTATACTGTGTATACTCACTGTACTTCAAAATGGAGTATCACAAAACCTGTTGGTGGACAGATAAGCTTGCCTGAAGGCACTGTCATACAAACATCAGCAACATAAAAGTTGGAATAAATGAAAGGAATAAATCTAGGCACTAGAGCAAAAACAAAGTTTTTCTAAAAATAGCCACAGTGACCTTGACCTTGAGCCCAGGACCCTGAATGTCAAACATGCTCAAGATATTATCATACCCAACATTTGTTTGAAGTTATATCAAAATCCATCAATAAATGTAGGCACTAGAGTGTTGACAAATTCTTTTCTAAAAATAGCCAGTGACCTTACACTGCAGCTTTAAACAAAGTAGCATGACTCTGTGACAAATCATCTAACCAGAAAGATTGAACAATATGCGCATCCCCTATTGCTGCTTAAGATTCCATTAAAATTTCGTTGAATTTCTGCCAGTATTTGCTAAGAATTTGCGTGGACACGAACAGTACCCTATATATTCATGCAGAACTCATCAAAGGGCAATAACTCTTGGAAAAATCATCGAACCAGAACACGCAGGTGAATGTCGAACATGCTCAAGATATTTAAAAGCTGCAGTGACCTTGACATTGAGCCCAGGACACTGGAAATTGAAATTGCTTGAGATGTTATCATACTCAACATTTTTGTGAAATTATATTAAAATCCATCAATAAATCTAGGCACTAGAGCAAAAACAAAGTTTTTCTAAAAATAGCCACAGTGACCTTGACCTTGAGCCCAGGACCCTGAATGTCAAACATGCTCAAGATATTATCATACCCAACATTTGTTTGAAGTTATATCAAAATCCATCAATAAATGTAGGCACTAGAGTGTTGACAAATTCTTTTCTAAAAATAGCCAGTGACCTTACACTGCAGCTTTAAACAAAGTAGCATGACTCTGTGACAAATCATCTAACCAGAAAGATTGAACAATATGCGCATCCCCTATTGCTGCTTAAGATTCCATTAAAATTTCGTTGAATTTCTGCCAGTATTTGCTAAGAATTTGCGTGGACACGAACAGTACCCTATATATTCATGCAGAACTCATCAAAGGGCAATAACTCTTGGAAAAATCATCGAACCAGAACACGCAGGTGATATGCACATCCACCTTCCATACTTAATATTCCCATGAAGTTTCAATGAAATCCGACTAGTAGTTTCCGAGAATTCGCGTGGACACGAACAGTACCCTATATATTCATGCAGAACTCATCAAAGGGCAATAACTCTTGGAAAAATCATCGAACCAGAACACGCAGGTGATATGCGCATCCACCTTTGATACTTAATATTCCCATGAAGTTTCATTGAAATCCGACAAGCAGTTTCCGAGAATTTGCGTGGACAAGAGCGGGACGGACGCACGGACGCACGGACACACGGACGCACGGACGCACGGACGAAGCGGCGACTATATGCTCCCCCGAAATTCTTCGGGGAGCATAATAAACTGGAGAAAAGAAAGAAAATATAGATTTTTTTCACCCAGTAAAAAATCCTGTTTACTTTCTTTGTTCCACAGAAAAGAAACTGACACGTGATCAAAATAGCGGGAAGAATGACGTCACACAGGTAAATGCCTAAGGGACCTTCTGGATTAAGACTTTCAAGACTGTCATATTTTCTGTTGAAGGTTTGAAATACAGACTAGAATAACACATTATCCATAGTTTAATCTATTACGCAGTTAAAATAAGCTTTAACATGTCATGCAAATTGCCTCCTTAGGAGATAATTGGCAGGAATGGCAAAGGCTATTTTCTGGACTAAATAAGAAAAAAAATTCATTAATTTGCCTTCTGCCGAAATTGCCCAGAGAATAGTAAAGGTTAATACCAGGAACTTCTAATAAGTATCACAATATGTACTTTTTATCAAGAAAGAAGAAGGAATAGTTATCTAGATAGCCTCTGAGTGTCTGACCAGCAATTTTAAACATTACACATTAAAGTCTCTCCAAACCAAAATTACTCATGACATATGTGACCATTTACTCAGAGTAGCCTGCACATCCACACACTTTGACCAGTGTCTGCATTTGGTTGCTAAAATAATATATGGAACTTAAACACACTATCAGCAAACAGCATAGACTCTGATCAGACTGCATGGATCTGCAGGCTGATCTGGGTCTACACCGGTGGGATATGTGATAAGGCAGATTTCTATTTAGAAAGGCTCATGTATTTGTCTGTTTATTTCATTTAACTGGGGTTTAATACCACTTTCAACAATATTTCAGTACTATCATGATAGTATCTGGATCTATCAGGAAGTTCCTTTTAGAATGCTGCCTCCTGTGAGTTCATATCTGGTGGGGATGAGGGAGTAGGGGGCGGGGTACAGGGATATGATTATTTTTTGTAATACCGTAATAACCCTAAGTATTAGGACAGACATGCATCTTCATACGGTGTAGACCCAGATCAGACACTGCAGAACAAGGCATCTGATCAGGGTATACATTTGTTTGCCACTCATCCATTAATATTTTAGATGTATCAAAAGGTAGTAAAATTGACTTCTTCAAATGTTGGGACAAGTATGGTAAGGAGTTAAAGGCTCCATATCCCTCGAAAACAGACATCTTATTGTCCAAGAAAGGTTTAATAAATTGATATATGGTATTAATACAATCATAAAATGTGGCACCTGACAACCTGTAAAATTTCAGTTAGTCTCTCGTTCTTGAAATGAAATAATTCAGAGACATGATAAAAAATCATTTTATTTTTGATCCAGTTCAAAAACGAGAGACTAATTGAAATTTTACAGGCTGTTAGATGCCACATTTTATGATTGTATTGACATTACATATCAATTTATTATATCTTTCTTGGATAAAAAATGTCTATTTTTGAGGAATATGGAGCCTTTAAGGTGTCCCAATACTTAGGGTCAAACAATACTCCTCTCATGTAGAGTTATGTCAATGTTTTGTTGCATCGTGAATCAGAAAGCTCAACAATAAGCCAACTTACCAGTATCAACGGTTGATTGGAGATGGTTTAATATTGCCATCAGCATGGTTGATAGTGACATTGTCTCAGCACACTGGGCCAAACCAAGGGTGAACAAACCACTCCAACAACTCCGCACCAATGATGTCTGTACATCTTGACTGAAAATTTGAAGACAGGGAAATGAAGCAGATGAAAAAGTTTTAACACTAGTCCTGCTGAACAATATTATGGATATTTCTCCTATCTGGAGCCCTGTTCAAGGCAAGAAAAAGACCCTTATGCAATATGCTGTCAAAGAAGGCTCAGATCAGTCTGCACAATGGTTCAGTGCTTCTAATGATTACCCTTCACTGCTTGCTTACACAATCTGTGTACTCTAGAATATATCAACAAACAGAGAAAGCTCTCTTCAGACTAGGTGAGGTAAGGCAGTAGTCAGTGCACTGGCCTATAGTGCTAGAGGTCCTGGGTTTGATCCCCACTCAGGATAAGAAGTTTTCTGGGTCTGAACATGATCCATTAGCATAACTGGCAGGGATGATGTTAACACAGTACACCGTCGGTCAGAGTGGTCCATTCTGCAAAACCTGCTCCTTTCAGATAATGGTTGCATATGATCAACTCCAGTAAAAGTAGAAAGATTTTGATTTTTTTCTTGATTTGGGGTTTTACAGCCCAGTCAACAGTGTTATGGTCATGTCGAACTGGTCAGTTAATCTACTCACACTTTCCCCGGGCAGGCTTAGTCCTTGAAAATTTCGCCAGTAACTGACAACTGCCCTTCTTGAATCAGCAGAATGCGGAGAATAACCGTAGAAAATATTTCATGATCAATCTCCAAAGTTATGTAGCAGAGCTGGGATTCAATTTTGTGACCCATGGATCTGCAATCAGAAGTGCTATCGACTGCGCTATGGAGTCCAGCAAAAGTAGAATAAAAGAGAAAGCCAAGTGCAAACTCTATTTGTGCTGCAGTTTGTATTTGGCATATGGCCACTCTCATTGCACTATACATCATATGGTTTACAACTTTGATAGGCCAGATGAAACTGGTGACACAGACTGACATTTAAGCCAGGGCATTTCCTGCAAGACTGCACATGCACTAATGCTGAGTATTGATCAAAATTATCGATACGATATATGTATCGATACAAAATGATCGATATTCGATATATCATTTGATACATTATCTAAGACACAAAATCGAACTATTTTCTAGTTTCGTAGCTTTTGTAGCCCTTTATACCATGTCTTATCCATTTATAGCCTTAGTACTTTTCCCAATTCCCATCCTTATGTACCTGTTGGCTTTTAGACACCCTCTGCTGCATGCTAACCTGAGGGCAGCTTTCTAGCAGACGACAATGTTTGTGGGAAAATTCAAATTTCCCGCGGAATTTACCTTCGCGCAAAAAAGAGTTCACTATTAAGTCTAACTAAGTACCGTAATAATCTGCTGTTGTTGTTCAATCAAGTACCTGTCAGTGATCATATTTTTCTATTGCACATAGATCTACACATAAATGAACAGATGGCTAATCGCGGGTATATTCACGCATGTCTTCTATACCTACAACCTAAATCTATCGATAAATTGGTTTTGCTGCCAAATACAGCGGTAGTACAACCAAAAGAGCAGCTCCGAGTCATCCCAGAAAATAGTATCCCTCTGACACTTTTCATTTGGAGGGGAATTAATCATGTGACAATAACATTCTTTGCAAATGGTGGACTTCCTTTTGTTTTGTTGTACACGAAACTAATGTTGTTTTTTTTTTATGGAAATTTGAAGGCTAAACACAACAGAAAGACAGGTAGATACTGATTCGATACTTTGATCGATACTGCAAAGTTCGATTCTGTATATCTATCGAACGTAAATAACCGGTTCTTCGATAAAACCGTGTACCGGTACACACTACTAATATGAAGTTTTTTAAAAGTAAAACGTATTTTAATGAGTAATACTTAACCTATAGATAATGTGCTATTCTCTTCTGTTTTCACACCTTCCACAGAAAAACGACCTTTCAGTCGTCAATTAAAGTCTTAAACCAGAAGGTCCCTTAGGTAGTTACCTGTGTGACGTAACTCTTCCCGCTCAATTGATCATGTGTCAGTTTCTTTTATGTGTAAAACAAAAGACACAATTAGGAGAGATAAGCGAGGGTGGGAGGAGGAAGATAATTGATTATCTATAGGTTAAGTATTACTCGTTAAAATACGTTTTACTTTTAAAAAACTTCATTTTAACTTTGTAATACATTAACCTATAGATAATGTGCTAGAATTTGAAGAATAGGAGGGAGGTGCTCTCCTAATTCTAACACCAATAAATAATATCTCACCACTTCTGGTTGAAGACTCAGGAAACTCTAAGGAATCAGATACATTCTAATTCTATATTTAATAGAAAGAATGATCTAGATTCACAATATAGCATATCTTTAAGGTGTTATGATCTAACAGCCTTATATATAATAGTAGACTCCAGAGGAAGCCAGTTCTTAAGTCTCAGAGACCTAACATTGGCCCCCCCAACCCCCTTTTTTTTCTTTTTGGGAAACAACAATTGGCTCCAAAAAGAAAAAGGAGTCATTGAGACATAACCTAAATATTCCACTGCAATGTAAGCTAGGAATATAGAGATAATATTTTCAAAACAAACTTTGTAAAACAAAAGCCAAGACCATTAGTAGTCTATCTAGGGTCTTGATTTAAATGTCTACTAGGTAGAGTTTCCTATAGATAACTGACATATGTAGATATTTTGGATAAAATTCTAGATATGTGAAGCTATCTAATTGTAATAGTCTAAGCTATTAGAATTATAAACTAATTAGATTCTGTTAATTGGAGCGATAGGACCGTTTCCGATGAACAGACATTAAAATAACCATAATGTTGTATAATTATTCTCCTTTGATCAAATTAAAGAAGGGGAGATAATAAAGGTAGATGGAATTAACTTAACTGAAACTCAGTTATCCATCAGAAGAAAAGGTGTACACAAAAATAATGGTTAAAACTATTGCTAGACTAATTGTATTACGAATTTTTAATCAAGCAATAAGATAATACAGAGGTTGCGTAAAATTGCTGGGAAGAAAAAGCAACCTAAATCATTGATAATTAGTTTTGTCATGGACATATAAAAGCGTTTGATGTCCTGACAAAATAATAAAGAAGAGACTGTCAACATCATAACTTAGAGTTTGACAGACAATAAGAGAGATAAGAATAAGGCTGATTGCAGCTAACTGTAAGACAGTCATATTTTGGCTAAATCTTACTGTATTGCTAAGATTAAGCAATAATAAATAAACTGGATAGAATCTTTCTATGCCAGAAGATTGCCATGAAAAGTACTCCTGAGTAAATAATCATGGAAATCAAGAAATGTTAAAAAGTCCACTTTGTAATGACGAATCAAAATGTTCAGAAACAGAGAAGGACTCAGAGAAAAATGTAATAGTGTGATAATCTCTGAAGAAAGATTATACAATAGTACTGATTAATAATCTCTAAAACACTTAATTTATAAGTTAAGAGATAGTATTACTATTCTATACGCATATTTAAGAATAGTAAGAAATATATGAATACTAAATTAAAATTATACTACGGGACAAATTCCTGCTATAAATTAAAGGTTAAGCGTAACTATTTATTAAGCAAGGAATTACTAAACATATAACTTGTTATAAAATTACTGCCCGGAATTTTATAGATAAATATTCAATTAAATTTTTAGAATTGAATATTAATAGAATAAAATCTATTTCTGCATAATTGGTAATTCCTGAAATATCAAATTACGTACTTGCAAATGAATTCAGGAAGAAAAAAAAAAAAAAAAAAAAAAAATATATATATATATATATATAATATGCTCTTGAGATCTATGGGTAAACCATAGAGAGTAATAAAATAATATTATTACCACGATCCCTGATGCAAGGGTAAAAACATGTATAAATATGAAATAATATAGGTAATTATTAATTTAACGTCATATCGGTTTAAGATAAAATTCATTTAATCTTTAACCAATATGCAGCAACGGTGACTCGTTATTTTGTATTCTTACGTAGAAATTGAGTACTTAGTCATTAGAATTTTGTATGATTGAAATAGAGATAATGGGATCTAAATGGACGTATCTCCATGAACTGAATCGAAGGATAATATCCATTCAAAAACTAGAGCTTGTTTTAGGCTTAGTAAAACAAGCGTAGAATTGAATTATTTCCAAGTATTCATGAAGTCGTTACGTTCTGAATACTGAGAAAAACTGTTAAAATATTGTTTAAGAAATATTTTATCTGTAACAAAAAAATGACTGGTCCATAATGTTAGCTAGATTTAGACCTGGAACGTAGCGAGAAGGTCAATCTAACTTAAAAATAAGTTGAGAAAGATAAATAATGAAGATAGATATATAAATATCAGTATAATATATTATCTCCAACTATTATCAAATAATCTGAATGTTTAAGAGTAAATGCTACTCGAAAGTTTATTTACCGAATGTATATTCGGAAAAACTTTCAGTATGTTCGAAAACGTATCACAAAAAGTAAGATCTGACCAGGAACGTAGGTGCGGCACTTACTATGTTGTGAATTTTATATAAACAAATTCTATATTATGAATTGAGGCAGTGCATTTCAAAATCATCGAAACAACTTGAAATGACTTATTGTGTGGAAAGAATAAATATCCAGTTTCGGAAAAGATATTTATCTATATATATAGACCATTTTTGATGCGAACTGGAAATCAGGATATTAATCTTTGCATTACTCGCAAACTGAACTTGAACTTTTAGCGAGAAGAACTATGATCCCTTTAACGAATGTAAACATAAACAAGAGGGCCATGATGGCCCTGTAACGCTCACCTGAGCAACATAGCACTTTGAGAGCCTGATCTAGAACTGATCAAGGCAAACATTCTGATCAAAGTTCAAAATGATTAACAAGTAAGACAATGTAGCATGTCTAATGGACTGTGAAATAAAGGTCAAGGTCAAATATGGATGACTGCACTCAAGAGGCCATGCTAAGATGTATGCATGTACTAAGTATCACTGGCTGTAGGAGCAATAGTTACTGAGAAACTGACCTAAACACAAACACTTCACAAGTACCAAATATCACTCTGTAGGACCAATAATTACTGAGAAACTGACCTAAATGGAAAAAACTTAAGAGAGTCAATGGACAGAAAACTATACATCACCTTGAAATCATCAAGACAAACATTTTGAGCAAGATTCCTGATGATCACTTCAAAAATGTGGCCTCTAGAGCATCAACAAGGTTTTCCATTGATTTGCCCAGGTGAACTAGTTTTTGATCAACAAGGTTTTCCATTGATTTGGCCAGGTGAACTAGTTTTTGATATCAAGTGACCCAGTTTTAAACTAGACCTAGAAATCATCAAGACAAACATTTTGAGCAATATTTATGATGATTATTTCAAAAATGTGACCTCTGGAGTGTTAACAGTTTTCTGCTGATTTGGCCAGGTCACCTAGTTTTTGACCCCATGTGACCCAGTTTCAAACCTGACCTAGAAATCATCAAGACAAACATTTTGAGCAAGATTCATGATGATTGCTTCAAAAATGTGACCGGTAGAGGGTTAACAAGGTTTTCTGCTGATCTGGCCAGGTGACCTAGTTTTTTACCCCAGGTGACCCAGTTTCGAACCCGATCTAAAAATCATCAAGAAAAACATTTTGAGCAAGATTCATGATGATTGCTTCAAAAATGTGACTGCTAGAGTGTTAAAAAAGTTTTCCGCTGATTTGGTCCGGTGACCTAGTTTTTGACTCCAAGTGTCCCAGTTTCAAACTTGACCTAGAACTCATCAAGACAAACATTTTGAGCAAGATTCATGATGATTGCTTGAAAAATGTGACCGCTACAGTGATAACAAGATTTTATGCTGATCTGGCCAGGTGACCTAGTTTTTGACCCCAGGTGTTCGAGTTTCGAACTTGACCTAGACATCAAGACAAACATTTTGAGCCAGATTCATGATGATTGCTTCAAAAATGTGACAGCTAGAGTGTTAACAAGGTTTTCTGCTGATTTGGCCCGGTGATCTAGTTTCTGACCCCATGTGACCCAGTTTCAAACATATCCTAGAACTCATCAAGACAAACATTTTGAGCAAGATTCATGATTATTGCTTCAAAAATGTGACCACTAGAGTGGTAACAAGGTTTTCCTCCTGGTTTGGCCTGGTGACCTAGTTTTAGACCCCACATGACCCAGTTTCAAATTTGACCTAAAAATCATCAAGACAAACATTTTGAGCAAGATCCATGCTGATTGCTTAAAAAATGTGACCGCTAGAGTGTTAACAAGGTTTTCTGCTGATTTGGCCCTGTGACCTAGTTTTTGACTCCAAGTGACCCAGTTTCAAACTTGACCTAGAAATCATCAAGACAAACATTTTGAGCAAGATTCATGATGATTGCTTGAAAAATGTGAGCGATAGAGTGTTAACAAGGTTTTCTGCTGATTTGGCCTGGTGACCTAGTTTTTGACTCCAAGTGACCCAGTTTCGAACCTGACCTAGATATCATCAAGACAAACATTTTGAGCAAGATTCATGATGATTGCTTCAAAAATGTGACCACTAGAGTGTTAACAAGGTTTTCTGCTGATTTGGCCCGGTGACCTGGTTTATGACCCCAAGTGACCCAGTTTCGAACTTGACCTAGAAATCATCAAGACAAACATATTGAGCAAGATTCATGATGATTGCTTCAAAAATGTGACCGCTAGAGTGTTAACAAGGTTTTCTGCTGATCTGGCCCGGTGCCCTAGTTTTTTACCCCAAGTGACCCAGTTTCGAACTTGACCTAGATTTAATAGAGGCAAACATTTTGAGCAAGTTTCATCAAGATTGGGTCAAAACAATGACCTCTAGAGTGTTAAGTTTTTCCTTTGATTTGACCTGGTGACCTAGTTTTTGACCCCAAGTAACCCAGTATCGAACTTGACCTAGATTTCATAGGGGCAAACATTCTGACCAAGTTTCATTAAGATTGGGTCAAAACTGTGACCTCTAGAGTGTTAACAAACTAATTGTTGACGACGAACGACGGACGACGACGGACATAGGGTGATGACAATAGCTCACCCTGAGCTTATGCTCAGGTGAGCTAAAAACGGGTAAAGAGATAATGAAGTGTATCACAATTCCTTACCGACTCGTAATTATGGATGTTTTCCCTCTTGTCTAAGCCTAGAACGTACATAGTAGAACAAAGGGATGATTAATATGAATATGATAATATCTGCTATTAGGAGGTAAACTATCATTAATTAACCTCTAAGCATATATTAAAAATATATATAAACATAATCTAAGGCTTCGGTAAGTTTAGAGGAAGGAAATGATTGACTTTGGCAGTTTCTGAATAGTTACAATATAGTCAATAAAAAATCAAAAGGAAAGTATTGTATATAATATTTAATTTAGGCAATAATGATCTGTCACATACTGAATAATTAACGCCTTTACTAAATATGTATCCATTGTCAATACCAAAGGTGCAAGAAAATTTTGATTGACATGGACTCTAGTTATAAGTAAAATATTAGAGGTATAGACCTAGTCGAAGCAAAACTATTCCTCAATAAGGATAAAGTAGACCTATAATATACGTGGATTAATTGGGTCTAGTGATCATAAGTTTTAAACCTTCCTAAATAATTTCTAATCGTAATCATAATAAAATTATCATTCCCAGATGAAGAATCTTCAGCGTAATAGATTCTGAGACAAAATTATCTGGTATATTGCTATCATAGTCTTAAATGATCCAGAAGAAAAAATAAAAGAGGCAAAGTAAAGAACGTATCGAATTATATATATGCCTAAATATAAGAATACTTCTTATTTATTATTTTATAGCAGAGTTTAGACAGAGCACGACTGACCTAGACTCTTATATAATCAATGAAAAGATAGTATAAAATAGAATAATAGCTTAATGGATCAACTATTTTCCATGTACAAAGGCAAAAGGAAATATGTACCTCAACTAGAATTTTAAATCGTAGTAATCTAGAGAGATAGCGGATGAATAAATAAACTCTTAATTTATTTATCTGATTCGTGTAGATTTCCGATACCTTATGAATGAAATATTAATAGAAAGTAGAAAGGATCTATTGCTACTTTCTTGTCAATTTACTCCTTAGATTACATGCTGATTACATATTAGGAGCATGTAGAAAAACGGGAGGAAAGAAGAAAAATTTTAGATTTCGTGTATATTTTTCTTCTTAGAATTAACGACAGTTTTATAGAGTTCACCTTTGCCTTAGAGCTGAATAAGGTGAATATCTAAGAAGTTAATCTCTTTGTAGCGAATAAAAAGAGATATAAATTATATAATTATAGATGGAAGTATCTTCTACACTTAGTGAATGAATTGCGAATTTGATCGTAACCGATAATTCTTAATTCATTTTCAAGAATAAATATATATATATATATAGAATTTTAAGTCTAGTTAAAAAATAACTGGACAGAATTCAACAATATAAGGGGCTACTAGGTATTAGAACCCATCGCTGTCATTCTATAACCTATAACCCAAGACTAGACATGTCTATAGTGCTCAATGAATAACAAGAGCTCCGCCAAGCGGGGCATTATATGCCCGTGGCAAGTAAAAAGATGTAGCACAAAAACTGGCTCCTGTATAATTCAGTGCTCCGGATATAAACTGTAAGTGGAATTACAAAAAAAAAAAAAGTTAAAAAAAAAAAAAGTTAAAAAAATTTCATTGGGGCATATCTCTGCTGATATTTGGTGAACTGTAACCTAAGCAATCAAGTTGGCCCAGGAATTAAGGAAGAAGTGACTTCTCCCTCCTGGGAAAATAGGGAGAAGTTTGCTGCTTCTAGGGAGAAGTGCTTTCTGACGGAGGACACACCACAGAAGCATGACTATATTATAAGCTCATATGAGCCTTTGGCTGATTTGTTTTTCCTATACTTCAATATCGGACCAAACAATAACATAACAAAAATAAACAACAAAAAAAAAAAAGCTGCAAGAAATTTTTTTGTAAACCTTTAACTTGTTTAATACTAATTTTATTTTTGTTCTTCAAGGGAGCCAAATCAGAAGAGTATTAAAAAAAAAACAATTCAAAAAGAATTATGTATTCATAAAGATTTAATAATGGCAAACTTTCCTTGCAAATCTAATAAAAGAAGAAGAAAAAAAATCAATATCTTGCCCATATGACCAAAACTTCAGTTATTTGCAAAAAATATACCTATTATAAAATAAAATATGCACACTTTACCTCTAAACAATATGCTGCAAAAAGTTTACAAAAACTTTCAAAGGGGCATAAATCTGCAAATATTTGATGCACTGTAACCTCGAAATAATATGTGCTGCTCCACATCATCATGTAACTATTTATGAAGTTTCAGCTTGATCGGATATAAACTATAGAAGGATTTAGCCGGAAACAAAAAATTAATAAAAATTAATAGAAATTTTCAACGGGGTTTAACTCTGCTAATATTTGGTGGACTGTAACCTTGAAACAATATGCACTACTCCACATTATGGTCTAACTACAAATAAAATTTCAGCTTGATAGGATGTAAACTGTAGGAGGATTTAGCCGTAAACGAAAAGTTTACTGAAATTTTCAAAGGGGCATAACTCTGCTAATATTTGGTGGACTGTAACCGCAAAAAAATATGCGCTGCACCACATCATGGTCTAACTGTACATGAAGTTTCAGTTGATTGGATGTAAACTGTAGGAAGATTTAGCCAGAAACGAAAATTAATAGAAATCTTCAAAGGGGTATAACTCTGCTAAAATTTGGTGGACTGTAACCTTGAAATAATATGCGCTGCTCCACATCATGGTCTAACTACAAATCAAGTTCCAGCTTGATGGGATGTAAACTGTAGGAGGAGTTAGCCGGAAACGAAAAGTCAAATGAAATTTTCAAAGGGGCATAACTCTGCTAATATTTGGTGGACTGTAACCTCGAAACAATATGCGCTGCTCCGCATCATGGTCTAACTATATATGAAGTTTCAGCTTGATTGGATGTATAATGTAGGAGGAGTTAACCAGAAATGAAAAGTTTACAGAAATTTTCTAAGGGGCATAACTCTGCAAACATTTGGTGGACTGTAACCCTGAAACAATATGCGCTACGCCACATCATGGTCTAACTATACACCAAGTTTCAGCTTGATCGGATGTAAACTGTAGGAGTTAGCTGGAAACGAAAAAGTTTACGGACGGACGGCATACCCCGTAACATAATACGTCCCGTTTTTCAAATGGGCGTATAAAAATAGATTGAGCGAGGACTAGTGACTACTACTCTGTCACTAGTACTCTGACACAATGATCTGGCACTAGTCTACGAAACTACTGCCCGGTGGAATTTCGTTAGAATGACCTGGCACTAGTCTACGAAACTGCTGCCCAGTGAAAATTTCGTTAGAGTCGGAAGTTAACCTCTTTCTAGCGAATTAAAGAGATAAAATATGTTAATTTAAAATATTAATGGAATTACAGTCCTATAATAAGTCAATGGAATATTAAAGATTCTAGTCTGATTCGGGAAAGACTGTACAGAATTTTATTATATAAAAGGTTACTATGTAATTCATTTAATAACCTATATCCATTGACTTAATTGTGTATGAAGCTCTATGAACAATAATAGATTGTTCGGGAATTAGTGATTACTATTTTGACACTAGTTACCTGACATAATGACCGGACACTAGTATTCGTAACTGTTGCCCGGTAAAAGTTACTAATAATTTGACAAACTGATCGGATAGCAATATTGGTAACTCTAGTCCGATGAAAAAGAGAGATTATATAAGAAATTGACCGAGCACAAGTATTCGAAACTTTTTCCCAGTGAGAAATAATTATTAGGCAAAATTGAACAGACACTCTTTGGTAAAAAGTTGCCTGGTGAAAAATCAGAAATAATGTGATAAATGATAAAATGACCGGGTATAAGTATCAGTACTATTTTGCCCAGTGAAATTTTTTAATAATTTGACATAATGACTGGAAGTTAGTATATGTGACTATTTTGTCCGGTGGAATATGTCAAAAAACTAAGTCTTTCCAGAAAATAATTAAATTATTGACTGGAGACTAGTTGACTGGTGACTGGTTGACTGGTGCCTGGTTGACTGTTGCCTGGTTGACCGGTGCCTGGTTGACTGGTGCCTGGTTGACTGGTGAAGTTGATTGACTGGTGCCTGGTTGACTGGTGACTGGTTGACCGGTGACTGGATGACTGGTGACTGGTTGACCGGTGACTGGTGGACTCAGACTTTATCGGATACTAAGTACCCAAAGATGCCACCTTGATGGGTCTTACCCCGGCAGTATAGCCATATGGGGTGGGGCTCCCATCAGTAAAGAATTGTCGTATAACCCATCAAGGGTTGACAAGTTCTTTACAATCAGCTTCTCCACCATGAGAATCTTTAGCCAACTGAAAGATCTCTGCAAGAAAACCAATAAAAGTCCAGGAAAATCATATCGTAAACGCTGAAGAACCCTGGAACGTAAAGAACAAAAAATATTCTGTATATATAAACACGACTTCCGAACCAACCGCGCACGAGCATTGTGCCAAATAGCGAGAGTCGCGAAAACGCATGTCAAGAAAAGCCAGTCAATAAATACATGAAATCGAATATTGAAAATTTTAAATAATAACATAGGAAGTGAAAGGAGTGATAAAAAAACAAAAGAAACACAAAGATACAGAAATTTATCCGTGAGGAAAAGAAATAATCCAAATTTCTTTCACAGGTAAGTAATCCTTGTTGAATTTCTTTGTCCACAGAAAAGAAACTGACACGTGATCAATTGAGCGGGAAGTTTTACGTCACACAGGTAACTACCTAAGGGACCTTCTGGTTTAAGATTTTAACTGACGACTGAAAGGTCATTTTTCTGTGGAAGGCATGAAAACTAAAGAGAATAGCACAATATCTATAGGTTAATGTATTACAAAGTTAAAATGCACCCAGTGAAGACTTAGATCAGCCTGCACATCCATGCAAACTGATTAGCTATCTGTCTGAAGACTTTTGTATCCCTCGCTAACAGAGTACCTTGCAAAGACTCTGATCAGTCAACATAGATGTGCAGACTGATCTAAGTCTGGTTGGCTCATATAGAATCTTTTAGGAAATGAAGAGGCCCCGCTCATTTTATTTTTCTTTCCAAGAAAATTTATGTTCAGGGACCTCATTATGATCATTCCAGTAAGATGGTTCTAAAATGACGGAAAATGTAAGAATCATCTCAATAAAACAAATCCAAAGGATCTCAAAACATACTTGCTGCAACACAAGAAAATGTAACTTCTGACATGTGCGCGCGATGAAGACTCAAATCAACCTGCACATCTGTGCAGTCTGATCAGAGGAGTCTTTGTTGTCCGCATGAAGAAACTTTGCATCCTTGGTGATCCAAAATCTGCCCATGAAGTGTCTGATCAGACTGTGTAAATGGAAAGGCAGACCACTGCTGGGTGCATATACAAAGGTACGTTTTCCAACATTGCAACTCATTGGCCGGTGCCGGTCTCTTAATATAGCTTTGGATTTTTATGTATGGAGAAGTGTTCGATTAGTGCAGAGCGTAGTTTGGTTAGTTTGAATATGACCTGCAGTCCATCTTTGTTAAGTTTGACTATGACCTGTGGTCCATACTTAAAAAGTTCAAACATATTCATATCTGACGCATGCTAAAATAAGCTTCTAGATAAAATCCGGTAACTTATTTCAGTTCTGGCATGTTTTTTTGTTGTTGTTTTTTTTTAAATAATAATGTACAAACTAAATCTCATGGAGACCCCAATATGACTAGGATTCGCATATTGTTTGATCAAGAAAATTCATAAAGCTTAATAAAAGCATACATTAAAGACTCATATTACCTTTTGATGGAAGAAATATTCTTCCCAGTGTATTCAAGGATTTTCCTATCCCAAATCTGGGCCCCTTCAGAATGGCAAAAATAGGTATTATTTCCCAATTTTCGGGCTAAAAATTCCCATGAATAACAGAAGAATTCCCAATTTCTGTCCAGCTGATGTTGAGTAAAATTTACAATCTCAAGTGAGTCTTGATTGTTTGCCAATTATTTTGGTTAAGTAAACATTTATAGCTGAAAGAGTTCATAACAGTCTGTCAGCATCTTGATAGTCAGACAGTTGAAGGAGAGTAAAAACCCAAATCATCATTTCTTTGCAGCCTAAACTTATTTCAAAAATGCAGCTTTTTCCTTATTATTGGTAACTCGGTTATCCCAAATTATGCATCATTTCTCCCAATTTCACTGATAACTGGGTCCAAGTAAAATTTTGTAAGAAATTCCCTACCACTTATCATGAGTGATGTACTGACCTGAGAACTTGAAAGGCAGATATTGAGCGTGTCCAATGCATGGACAAAAACAGAAGCCTTGAGGCACTTTCGCAGATGTAATGAACATTTAAGTATGCTGGCATTGGTGATGGGGTCGTCAGACTGAACACAAAATTCTGTCGTGCTAAAACGGGACCTGGAAAAAAAAGAAAGAGGTGCAAGTTTTACATACCATATTTACATAAATGATTAGGACAAAACAGGTGAGTAAAGTGTCTGAATACTTAGGGTAAATATGGTAACTTGCAAATTACTTCAGAGTAGAAATTGTGATTAAGATGCTCATTTAAATGATAAAAAGATAAAATATGCAGTCTCTTCTGAAAGATTGTCAGCTCCTTGCTCACGTGAACTTTCTATAATATGTAGTAAGCAGATAATAGATTCTCATCAAACAATGCACATGCCAGGCTGGGTATATGCAAAGGCTCTAGAAGCCTTTGTTAACGAGGGCCCATCTCATAAATGAGGAAGGCCTACAAAAACATGGCAGATCATAGCTCCATGTAAGACACTATTTTTAAACTGAAACTTATGGACAGTTTTCTTATTTCTCTATGTAAACATATGTTGTGTGTATTAATAAAAAGTGCTTCAGCATGACCCTTCTAATGAGTACCCACAACGTAAGTTTCCATGAAGAAAAAGAAAAATATTATCCTGATGCCCCATTTATCTGGAAATATGAAGATGTGACCATCCAAGATTAACATAAGCTTGCACCTCTGCAGTCCAACTATAGTGTTCTCTGTTTGCAAGAAATGAACAAATCATGAGAAATGCATGGCTACTTTTCGTCTGTCCACACACATATGCCAAATGATTGGTTTGGCTTTGCCCCAATTAAGTTTTTTAACCCTTGTCCTGCTGAACCCAGATATACCCTGTCTTTGCAAACAGTGCAGATCCAGATCAGTTGGCTTTTGAAGAAGTTAACTGATCTGGATCAGCACTGTTTGTCATTCTGTATGTGAATTTATATCAATAATCTGGATTGAGGACTCTGACTGGCTGAAAATTAGAAGTGGGCGGGGCATCTTAAGTTATTCAGCCTGATAAGGGTTAACTAGAGCTGTCAGCGGAACTGACTATAGCCCCGCTACAGTGCCATCGGAGGAGAAAGACACAAAAAATTTTGATGTTTAAAAATTGGAGAGAAAGACGGGATGAATAAGAAGCAGCTACCAAGGGACATTACTCTAAGAGTTATGGACCCTTGACCCTTATTCTGGTACACACGATACATCCAGTCATTGTCCATATTTATACGAACTTTCAGCTTTCTAGGTTTCTTAGATTCTGAGAAATCTGTTATGAAAATTTTCAAGAATGGCAAAATTTGAAAACCAAAACCTACCAATGGACGTAACTCCAAGAGCTATGGAACCTTTGCCCCTATTCCGATATACGAAATACATCCAGTCATTGTCCATGTTTTTATGAACTTTTAGCTTTCTAGCTTTCTTTGGTTCTCAGAAACCTATTACGAAAATTTTCAAGAATGGCAAAATTTGAAAACCTTCCAAGGGACATGACTTCATGTTATGGGCCTTTGGCCACCATTCTGACACTACACCTTCCTTACCTTAGAGACCAAGTGTGATATAAGTTTCATCAAAGTAGGAACACAAACATAAAAGTTACTGAGCAAAATGCATTTTAATTTTTTTAAACCTACCAGGGGATATAACTCCAAGAATTATGGGCCCTTGGCCCCTATTCCTGTATATACAATACATCCAATCATTGTTCATATTTATACAGACTTTCAGCTTTCCAGCTTTCATAGTTCCTTAGAAATCTGTTACGAAAATTTTCAAGAATGGCAAAATTTGAAAACCTATCAAGGGACATAACTCCAAGAGTTATGGGCCCTTGGCCACCATTCTGCCATTACACCTTCCTTACCTTAGAGCCCAAGTGTGGTATAAGGTTCACTGAAGTAGGATCACAAACATAAAAGTTATCAAGCAAAATGCATTTTAAATTTTGAAAACCTACCATGGGACATAACTCCAAAAGTTATGGGCCCTTGGCCATTATTCTGCTATTACACCTACTTACCTTGGAGACCAAGTGTGGTATAAGTTTCACTGAAGTAGGACCACAAACATAAAAGTTATTAAGCAAATGCATTTTAATTTTGCAGTCAGGAAATCATGGAATTACGGAAGGACATGGCAAATCCAGTATAGCCCTACTTTTTTAAAGCGGGGCTATAATAAAATCTATAAAGGTTGCCCTTGGAAACAAAGAACACATAAACAATAAAAAATATCACAGTTCCAGTTTAACTGAGATTCTTCATATGACAACATTGTAGTTTTTACAGGGCTGCATAAGTCCATGTATATAATGACTTCCCAAACCCTGTCACTTCCTCTAGTGAGATGAAGTATGCAGTCTTACCATCAATATCTATGATCATGGAATTTTCTTCACTTAAACCAGATTGGTCCAAGGAATCATCATCTATGTTAGAATGGTCCCTTGAGTCATTGTTAGACTGAAAGAGAAAACACTGCAATTCTAACTTCTGTATTATTTTAGTCAGCTGTGTCAAAATGAAATGCACCCAACAATATTTGAAAACACTGAAAAGAGAAAATGGGGGGAATGGTAGAATTTCTGCCATTTTTTACAAAGGCGACAATTTTTGTGACTTTCTGTTGCCTTCATACATCAAAATGGATACACTTTCAGGGGAGCAATTCTGTCAAAACTGTTTTTGCCTCCCTTCTGAAAAGGGATCAACTCTAAAAAGGAAGAATTTGCTCCCTTGGAGAGCATTTTTTTTCCTTTTAGAGCAGATCCCTTTTCAGAAGAATGACAAAACAATTTTGATACAAGATTAGTTTTGAATTTTGAGGTCAGATCTGCCACCCTAAAAGTGCATAAATTCCCCTTAAGTTTGCATAATCAGATATAATTCCAACTCAGCAGGTTTACACTTATTTGATGCAATTTGATTGGTCAAGAGCAAATTCAAACCAGCATTTATACTTTGATAAATCCACTGAGCAAGAACCTTGGAATTATTTTCCTTTTAAAGCTTTTAAAACAAGCAGGTTAACTCATTTTTTCAATGATAACCTGACCAAGTTGGAATTATAAGGAATGCATTTCATGTTTGTGAATATTATCGATATGTAAACGCCAGCAAAGCACTCACAAACTTAACATACAGCCCTTTGGGCTTTATTCACATTGTGAGTAATTTGCCTGCATTTACACACTAATAAAATCCATACAAATGAAAGTAATTTCTATAATGTTTTCTATTTTCAAAAATATAGGTTTTTATATAGGTTCTTCTTACTCAAAATATAGGATATTTACAGGTTTTTCAATAAAAAATATAGGTTAAAAAAAGGTTCTCCCAAACTCATATAAAGATTTAAAACTGAGAAGAAAAAATACTTGATGAATTTTTGCGCCACAATTATTCAGATAAAGTTGATCTGAATTTTACAAAATCCAAGCGAGCGAAGCGAGCGAGGAAAAAATACAATTTCTTGACAGTTTTCATCACTTTTTTGGGACTAAAAAGTAAAATTAGTAGGGCATTTTGAAGAAAAGTTAGTATTGAATCGCGAGATGGTTCAAAAAGTGAAAAATATAGGTTTTTTCATGAAAATACAGGCTTTTTATAGGTTTTATGAACAAAATAAAGGTTTTATAGGTTTGACACAAAATTATAGGTTATTATAGGTTTTATAGGTTTCACTAGGAGGCCTGTATTTTGTAGTATTCATAAAACTTGGCTACAAAAATACCTGATTTTCATTTTTCATTGGCTGTATAGCTTTTGCCAGTGTATCGAAAGCTTTTGCGACTGACTCAATGTCTTCAGACTGGTTACCATTTGACATGGTAGTAGGATCAGGCTGGTCACCATCCTGTTTTCCCATTAATGCCAATGTTGTAACAACATTAGCTAATGTACTCAGATCTGAAAAGAAAACAAGAAAAGGTTTACTACTGTTGTGTCAAACATTTCAAACACAACTAAAATGAAGTTTTTATAAGTAAAACATAATTTAACTAGAGCAAGTGCCCAGAGGGTCACGAATACCCCCGGCCGGCGCCATTTCTTAATCATAGAATATTTTAAAGTTAATGACAATGATATAAGGCAAGATATAGTTTACAATGTCAGTCTCTGAGTGACACTGATCTATCATCCCAAGTTTGTGTTGAGGTTTTACGGCCCAGTCAACCTAATGGGGTCATGTCGAGCGCGGTCAGTTTACCTAACCACACGTTTACTGGGCAGGCTTAGTCCTCTAAGCGGTTAACCAGTATCGTGCACATTCTTTCGCCAGAAACTGACAACTTCTTGAATCAGCGGAAGGGAGAGAATGACAGTAGAAAATATTTCATGATCAATCTCTAAGAAAAAATGTTGCCGACCTTGGCGGAGGTTGAACCCATGACCTCCTGGTCTCCAGTCGGACGGCGCATCCAACTGAGCCACTGAGGCCGGCATCATCCCAAGTACAACTTTCCTGGAGTAAACAGTCTTCAAGACATGAAACAAATTTACGGGGCCATAAAATACAGGTCACTGACCTACACATACTTGAGAAATTAATCTGATGGTCACACTGATGCATTATACCAACTAATGGATGGAAGTTGATTGTTTGCCAAAAACCCAGTTTGTACTATCAATGATACAGAACCATCTGATTGATTGATTGAACCTTAAATGGTTTGCATCCATTGCCAAAGCATGAATTTCACTACATCTCTTAGCTGTGGCAAGAGCTAGTAGGAAGGTTGTTTTAATCGTAACCTGAAGTTTAGATGCCTTATTTAGAGGTTCATATGGGCCTTTCTGTTGACAAACCAAGACCCAAGATAAATCCCATTTTGGAGTAAAAGATCTTTGTACTGGACATTGCATTTCAAAAGATCTAAATAATTCTGACAAGACTGGGTTAGATCCGATCCTACCAGTCTTAAATTTAAGAATATTTGAAATCATGGATCTATAGCCATTGATGGTATTTATTTGACATTTTTTCTCAGAAAAGAGGTAAATAAGGAAGTCGGCTATAACTGTAAGTAAGGGGCTAAGACTGAATTAACTTTCTTTCAGTAACACCAGTTGGAGTATACAACCTATTTTGCATCATAGACTTTCTGAGTAGATGCTCTTCTTGATTCTGAGACAAAGTTTGCAACATTTTGTGAAAACTTTTTATCTCTAATTGACTGCTTGATAACTCCCAAGCGTGAAGTGCCAGAGATGGGAGATTTTGATGTTGGAATTTTCCTTTTGCTTGTGTTAGTAATTTTGGAAAGCACGGAAGACAAATCGGGGCTGATACTATAGTTGTAACACCTCTGAGAACCAAGGACATTGAGGCCAAAGAGGAGCCATTAGAACTATTTTGCACTGAGATTGACATATCTTGGCTAGAATAGAAGGTATCAGAATTGTTGGTGGAAATGCATATGCATGTAGAAAGTTCCAGTTCATTGATAATGCATCTGTCGTCAAGGCTTAATTGTCCAAAACTGGAGATACATACAATGGGATTTTGTGATTGAATCGAATCGCGAACAAATCCACATTGGGAAAATTGAGCATTTGATAAATGGAATTCGCCACCGATCGGTCCACAGACCATTCTGTATTGAGAGATCTGTCCAATCTCAAGAGACAGTCTGCTAATATATTGAATTGCTTGGGATATGACAAATTCTGAGTACAATATCGTGTTCCACGCACCAATGGAGAATTTCCCATACCTCCATGTATAGGTCAGAGGAATGTGTTTCTCCTTGTTTGTTGATACGAGGGTCCTGCAAAAAGTTTTGTCACTGGGTTCGGATTACTTCAGTGCTACGTTTTATCAAACATATTTTTATTACAAACCTTCAAAGTATTCCCCCTTTACTGAAACACATTTTTGTAACCTTTTTACCCAGTTGCGAAAAGCAGATAAATAGTCTTGTTTTGGTATCTGTTGGAGACACTGATAAATAGCGCTGCCAAGAGAACCTAGACGTATAATTTCCAGAAAGCATTTTCTTAAGCCTTGGAAATAAAAAGAAGTCACAGGGACTCAGGTCAGGTAAATAAGATGGATGGTTTAAAACTTCCACCTTTCCAGAAGCCAAAAAAGACTTAACAACCTCACACTTATGAGAGGAGGCGTTGTCATGTAAAAGGTGGACTCCTGACCATCCTTTGCTTGGCTGTTTCTTATTGTAAAACTCTTTCACTTTCTTCAGTATACAATTCTTGTAGAATCAGCCAGTGACTGTATGACCAGATGGACAAGGCACTTGGAACGACTGGCCTACTTGAATTAAAGAAATAGCGTACAACATCTTTTTCGACCTTATGGTTCTCTTGGCAATACATGGGCGTTTTGGATCTTTTCGCTTCCATTGCTTATTATCAGCCCTTCTTTGTGGCTCAGATATGTGCACCCAGGTTTAATCACCTGTTAGCAAGTTAGAAATAACCAGACTATTACAGTCTTTGTATGTTTTCAAAAGTTCCCCGGCACATTTAAGGCATTGTGTCTTTTGCTCCTCAGTGAGCAAATGAGGTACCCACCTAGCGCAAACCTTTCTCAGGCCCAAACGCTTTTTCAGAATTGTTTGCATACTGCCCTCTGATATGCCAGTACAACTAGCTATATCTTTGACAGACAATCGCGCATCCTGTTCGACCACAATCTTTACAGCAGCGATGTTAGCCTTGGTAACAGAGGTTTTAGGCCTTCCAGGACGGGTATCATCTTCAACAGAAAATTTCCCAGCTTTAAAAGCTTTAACCCACCTAAAAACTCTGCGCATTGAAATGGTCCGAGATCCATATATACCACACAATTCATTAAATATCTGCTTTGAATCTATATTAAGCCTAATGCGGCATTTAATATAGCTACGAATTTCAGTCTTCTGGTCCATGTTCCAATGTAACAATTGGTCAGTGTGTATGACTGCATCTATTTCAATTTGAAATAACTCGTTCAGTTGGAAAGCAATTTGAACGAAATAAATGGGTATTGTTAGTTATTCAACACACCATTCAAGTACAGTGAAACATTTTAAAATATACCTGGGATAAAACTTAGGAAGCCTATTAGTGACAGAACTTTTTGCACGACCCTCGTATTTAAGGACCTCTGTTGTATTGTCGGTGGAAATCATAACACGAGAGTGGTGTATGTATTGTATGGCTTTCTTCAGTGCAAAACGAAAGGCCATTATTTCCAGAATATTGATATGGAGCTGGGACCTTGATTTTGACATTACCTGGGGGTGTGTGGGAGACGGGGCGGGACTGCTTTGCTAAACTTTAACATTTTTAAAATTCTAAGTCTGTGACCTTGACCTCAAGATCACGGTCGAGTGCTGATGTCGCTGATTAAAACTTTGGACCAGTATATATCATGATACCAAATATAAAATAAATCCATCGTTGGATTAGAAGTAACGAGGTCCTAAAAACTTTGAAATAAAATTTTAACATGAAAATTTTGACATGACTGTGACCTTGACCTTAACATGAGCTGGGGGGGTGGGGACTGGGGATGATGGGGGGGTGTGGAATGGAACTGGGCAAAATTTTGGACCAATATGTATCATCATACCAAATATGAATCCAATTGGTGATAATGTTAGGAAATAATGAGGTTTTAAAAACTTTAACAAAAAATTTAACATTTAAATTCTTAAGTCTGTGACCTTGACCTCCAGGTCAAGGTCATGAGTGCTGATGGTGCTAATAAAAACTTTGGACCAGTATCTAACATGACACCAAATAGGAACTAAATCCATTGTTTGGTTTAGAAGTACTGAGATCTTAATTACTTTGATGTAAAATTTTAACATGAAAATTCTAATTCCGTGACCTTGATCTTGACCTAGGGGGATGGGGATGGTACTGCACAAAATTTTGGACTAATATGTATCATCATACCAAAGATGAATCAAATCAGTGATAAAGTTTGGAAATAATGAGGTCTTAAAAACTTTAACGATGTGGACGCTGAAGTTAATACAACAGCTCTCCATGAATGTTGTTTAGGAGAGCTAAAAAGGAATGCATTGGGATTTGGCCTATGGATGAACATTCCTTGAACAAAGCAATTGGGGTTCATCCACAATTATAATAAAATTGAATTATACTGTTGATCAGAACTTGATGATCGAGAGGTAGAATATGAGGTCTCCAGACAGATACGAGACACATTTGAAGCGGTCATAAATGAAGTCTGCCTAGGACAACCAAGTCTGCTGCTGCACTGGGTTTGCCAAAAAGAGAAAGGAAAGTTGGTGCCGAAATTTGAGTCTGAGTTAGAAATTGTTTGATAGTCAGAAGTAGTGATTCAATGTGATCTGCTGGTACCCTGATTATATTCTGTTGTGTCATAAATTCCATCCCTATGAAGGTGAATTGCTGAGCTGGTTTCAAATCTGACTTCTTCAGACTTGGAATGAACCCTAGACTTTGAACTGTTTGAAGGCAATATGTTGTGTGAGATATAAGTCTGTTGAGTATTAGATCTCTTATAAGCCAATCATCTAGGTATGGAAACAGAGATGACAGGTTGACACAAATGAGCAACTATTACGTCCATCAGTAAGGTGAAAATCCACGGACTTAGGGACAATCTGAAAGGTAAGACCTTGAATTGGAAGACCCGATTTTTGAACATGAAACAACAGTACTTCCTGGATCAAGGATGAATCGGAACGTGTAGATAAGCATCTGTCAGATCTATGAAGACAGCCCAGTCGGTGACTGGTTGCCTGGTGCCTGATTGACTGGTGCCTGGTAGCCCCGTGCCTGGTTGACCATGTCTGGTGAAGCTGATGGGTGCCTGGTGCCCGGTGATTGGTGCCTGGTGCTGGGAATGAAACTGGGCAAAATTTTGGATCAATATGTACAAGGGTGAGTCAATAAGTAACCAGCCTATCCCATTTCCGATGGACCGAGACGGTCACAATTTTCATGCTTTATTTCAATATATGTTTTATACATGGGTACAAAATTGCACACGTATCGAGTCATTCTTTAATAAGATATTGAATGTCAAACATGGCTAGTGATGCAATGGCATGCCCTTCATCTAAAGTTGAGTACTGTGCTGTAATTCGGTACTTATATTTAAAAGGTAAAACAGGCAAGGAAATACACGGCGAGTTAGCCAATGTTTATGGGTCTTCTGCACCATCTATTGCTCAGGTTTAATTCTGGATAGGGGAATTCAAACGCGGTAGAACGTCTTTAAAAGATGAAGCCAGGTCAGGACGCCCACTGGATGCCACCGACGAAGAAATGTGTAAGAAAGTTCGGGATCTGGTAAACTCTGATACGCGAATTCAGGTGGAAGAAATAGCGCAGGCATTAGGCATTCCACATGGTAGTGTTTCAACAATCTTACATGATCGTTTAGGTATGCACAAGCTAACAGCCCGTTGGGTACCCAAATCCCTTAGCGATGAGCAAATGGCAGCCAGAGCATCAGTATGCAGCGCCTTGTTGAAGCGTTTTAGGTCAAAAGATGATTTCCTTTTGCGTCTGGTGACTGTAGATGAGACTTGGGTTCATTATTATGAGCCAGAGAATAAAGCCTCAGAGTCGTCAGTGGGTAGGGCCTGGGTCCCTGAGGCCAAAGAAGTTCAAGACGCAACCATCTGCTGGCAAGGTGATGGCCACAGTATTTTGGGACGCAAAAGGCGTTATTATGTTGGACTTTTTACCCAAGAGAAGTATAATAACTGGAGTGTACTATGCAAACTTGTTAGACCAGCTGAGAACCGCCATCCGTGAAAAATGCCGAGGTAAACCCTCTAAAGGTGTTTTGCTGCAACAGGACAACGCGAAAGTCCACACTTGCAAAGTTGAAATGGATGCTGTAGAGCGAAACGGGTATGAATTAATACCACATCCTGCCTATTCGCCTGACCTAGCTCCTAGAGACTTCTTCCTATTCCCAAACTTGAAAAAGGATATCTGTGGACTTCATTTCCGGTCTGATGAAGAAGTTGTGACGGCAGTTGAGGAGTGGGTCAATGGAAAGGACCCTGACTTTTTCAGTTCTGGGCTGATGGCACTTGAACACCATTGGTCTAAGTGCATCACACTAGAGGGCAATTACATCGAAAAAGAAGAGGTGGATCTCAACTGGAAATAAGTTAGACTGGTTACTTATTGACTCACCCGCGTATCATCATACCAAAGATGAATCCAACTGGTGATAAGGTTAGGAAATAATGAGGTTTTAAAAACTTGAACGAAAACTTTAACATTTAAATTCTTAAGTCTGGACCTCAACCTCAAGGTCACGGCCATGAGTGCTGATGGTGCTAATAAAAACTTTGGACCAGTATCTAACATGACACCAAATAGGAACTAAATCCATCATTTGGTTTAGAAGTAATGAGATCTTAAATACTTTGACGTAAAATTTTAACATAAAAATTCTAATTCCATGACCTTGTTCTTGACCTAGGGGGATGCGGATGGTACTGCGCAAAATTTTGGACCAATATGTATCATCATACCAAAGATGAATCAAATCAGTGATAAGGTTAGGAAATAATGAGGTCTTAAAAACTTTAACGAAAACTTTAACATTTGCGGATGCCGATGCCGACGCTGAAGTTAGTACAATAGCTCTCCATGAATGTTGTTCAGGCGAGCTAAAAAGGAATGCATTGGGATCTGGCCTATGGATGAACATTCCTTGAACAAAGCAATTGGTGTTCATCCACAATTTCAAATGAACTTGAATTATACTGTTGATCGGAACTTGATGATCGAGAGGTAGAATATGAGGTCTCCAGACAGATATGAGACACATTTGAAGCGGTCATAAATGAAGTCTGCCTAGGACAACTAAGTCTACTGCTGCACTGGGTTTGCCAAAAAGAGAAAGGAAAGTTGGTGCTGAAATTTGAGTCTGAGTTAGAAATTGTTTGATAGTCAGAAGTAGTGATTCGATGTGATCTGCTGGTACCCTGGTTATATTCTGTTGTGTCATAAATTCCATCCCTATGAAGGTGAATTGCTGAGCTGGTTTCAAATCTGACTTCTTTAGATTTGGAATGAACCCTAGACTTTGAACTGTTTGAAGGCAATATATTGTGTGAGATATAAGTCTGTTGGGTATTAGATCTCTTATAAGCCAATCATCTAGGTATGGAAACAGGGAGATGACAGGTTGACACAAATGAGTCACTATCATGTCCATCAGTTTGGTGAAAATCCACTGACTTCAGGACATTCCGAAAGGTAATACCCTGAAGACCTGATTTTCCAACATGAAACAATAGTACTTCCTGGATAGAGGATGAATCGGAATGTGTAGATAAACATCTCTCAGATCTATGGAGACAGCCTAGTCGGTGATTGGTTGCCTGGTGCCTGATTGACTGGTGCCTGGTAGCCCCGTGCCTGGTTGACCATGCCTGGTGAAGCTGACGGGTGTGTGGTGCCCGGTGACTTGTGCCTGGTGGACTTACACTATGGGTGCCTATAGCACCCATGTTGTTGCCACCAAGATGGGGCTTACCCACGGCAGTAAAGCCTTGCGGGGTGGTGATCTATCACCTGGTAAAAAATCCGGTTTACTTTCATTGTTCCACAGATCAAAATAGCGAGAAGAATGACATTTAATGTACAGCTGACTCTCGCAATCTCCAACTCGCTTATCTCAAATAACCGCTTATCTCGAAGTGAAAATCTGTTCTCTGCCTAAACATGAAAATCTAATAACAGGTAAAAATATTATTGAAAAGAGGAGAAAGGAGCAATTTCTCCTCTTTTCCACAATATTTTCAATATATCTCTAACTTCAAGAGTCCAATTACACCTATATTTGTTAAATGTGGTTAATCGAATTAGTTTTTCCTCAATTCCGCAAATCTGATATGTCAAAGTACAGATATCTCCAAGTATTTCAGAGAGTCCCTTGGAATTCGAGATAACGAGAGTCGACTGTATTATGCAGTTAAAATGCGCAGTCGATGGTGCGCCATCTCAAATCTCCACTCATTGCTAAAAGTTGCTAATAGCATGACTGACAGATGGATGGACTTGCTCTTGCACACCCTTACCATGAGGGGAGGTCATGTAGCAAGTATGGTTAAAATGTAGCAAGTATGGTTAAATTTGGTCCAGTGGTTTAGGAGGAGATAGCATGATGGACAGATTGCTAGACGACAAATGCACAGAAAAATAATGTTGCTCTCGCAAACCCTCACCATGAGGGAAAGTGATGTAGCAAGTTCGGTTGAATTCCATCCAGTGGTTTAGGAGGAGACAGCATGAAGGATGGATGAACGGACGATGGATGCAGCGAAAAATTATTTACTCAGGCACACCTTTACCATGAGGGGAAGTGATGTAGCAAATATGATGAGTTCCGCTCAGTGCTTTAGGAAGAGATAGCATGACAGGCAGATGGGCGGACAACGGACCCACGGATGGACAGATGCACAGAAAAATAATGTGGCTCTTGCACACCCTTACCATGAGGGTAAGTGATGTAGCAGGTTTGGTTGAATTCCACCCAGTGGTTTAGGAGATGGACGGATGGAGGCATTCACAATATCCATTGTTACAATATACATTGATTCAATTTCAAGTACAATGACATGCAAAAAACACAAGAAAAAATTTTAATACATTGACACAATTTCATGTAAAACTAGAACAAGTCGATGGCGCGCCATCGCATATCCCCACGCCAGCGCCATCACATATTTCCCTGCACATCAAAATTCCAAATGTGTTCCTCCAGTCCTCATTCATAGGGCTATTACCTGTGATAGTTTCAAGGTTCTAGCTAAAAAAGCCTTAGAGGAGTTGGATGACAATCAAAAACAGGACACAAAATCCAACTTTTTGACCTCTAGTGACCCCAGACATGCCCCCAGGGCAAAACTTTTGCACAAATGTATTCTACTTTTCATAACCTTCGATTTGATATGCAACATGACTATATTTGTACAAAATGGATTTTGGATCGTTCGAGGCCACACCCCCCCTGGCCCTGCCCACAGGGGTCACATCAAAATTCCGAATGTGTTCCTCCAGTCCTCATCCATAGGGCTATTACCTGTGATAGTTTCAAGGTTCTAGCTAAAAAAGGCTAAGAGGAGCTGGGTGACAAAAAAAAAGGACACAAAATCCTACTTTTTGACCTCTAGTGACCCCCAGACATGCCCCCAGGGCAAAATTTTTGCACCACTATATTCTACTTTTCATAACCTTCGATTTGATATGCAACATGGCTATGCTTGTATAAAATGGACCCTTGGGGCCCTGCCCCAAGGGGTCACATCAAAATTCCAAATGTGTTCCTCCAGTCCTCATCCATAGGGCTATCACCTGTGAAAGTTTCGAGAATCTAGCTTAAATGGTATAGGAGCAATGGTGTGACATTACAGACGGACGGACGGGGGGTATAACAATATCCCCGCTTTTTCTTCAAAAAGAGCGGGAATAATGACATGCAACAGATACAAGAGACGCACAGTTGATGGTGTGCCATCGCAAATCCCCTTGATCCATGCTAATGTTGCTAATAGCATGACGAACAGATGGATGGACTTGCTCTTACCATGAAAGGAATTCATGTTTGTAGCAAGTTGGGTTATAATTCCACCCAGTGATTTGGGAGGAAATAGCGTGACTAACAGATGGACAGATGCTTGATGGACGAATAAATAATATTGCTGTCATACACCCTTACCATGAGAGGAAATCATGTAGCAAGTTTGGTTACATTCCACCCATTGGTTCAAGATGAGATAGGGTGCTGGACAGATGGACGGTGAACGGAAAAATAATATTGCTCTCGCACACCCTTTCCATGAGGGGAAGTCATGTAGCAAGTTTGGTTAAATTCCGCCTAGTGGTATAGGAGATATCATGACAGACAGACAGATGGATGGACGGAGGCATTCACAATTATCCGTCATTTTTTTTTTTTTTTAAAAAAGCATGGGAATGAAGACATGCAACAAACACAACACAAAGTTTTATACATTGACACCATTTCAGGTACAATGATATGCAACAAACACAAGAGACCAAGTTTTACACATTGACACAATTTAAGGTACAACTAGAAATTGTGTTTGTAAAACACTATGCCCCCAACCATATGCTTGCCTTTAAAGATAATACAAGGTAAAACTGGCCCAATCTACAAAGGTCCATAACTTCTGATGTATTTTTCAGACTTTATTCAAAAGTTAATCAGTTTATCTTCTCATCACTACCAATCTATTCATCAAGTTATGAGGCTCTAGCTCCAACAGCTTTTGAGATATTTTGCTGACAAGGGAAAATGCCTAAATTTACAAAGGGACATTACTCATGCCCTGAAGCAATAGGCCCCTCCAACTTCCTTCTCATCACTACCAATCTATTTATCAAGTTATGAGGCTCTAGCTTCAACAGTATTTTGAGATATTTTGCTGACAAGGGAAAAATGCCCAAATTTACAAAAGACCATTACTCTTGAAATATTTTTTCAGAATTTATTCAAAAGTTAACCAGGTCATCTACTCGTCATTACCAATCAATTCACCAAGTTTCAGGGCTCTAGCTCCAACAGTTTTTGTGATATTTTGCTGACATAGGTAAAAATGCCCAAAATTACAAAGGGCCATAACTCATGAAGTATTTTTTAGAATTTACTCAAAAGTTATTCAGGTTATCTACTCATCTTTACCAATCTATTCATTATGTTTCAAGGCTCTAGCTTCAATAGTGTTTGAGATATTTTGCTGACAAGGGAAAAATGCCCTAATTTACAAAGGGCCATTACTCATGAAATATTTTTCAGAACTTATTCAAAGTTCACCCTTAGCGTGCTAGGAAAAAAATGAATCAGGCCTGTAAGAGGGGGTACCCCTACTCGAGAAGTCATTTCTCCCTTAATTTTGCCTCGATTTACATGGAATTTTCACATATAATTTGCTGATGTAGGTGGCCATTTTACCGGCCAGGATGGTCACGTGACTAGAAAGACACGTGATAGTGACGTGTAAACCGGGAACCATTTAAGACACTTTAAAAAAAAAAAAAAAAAACAAGTTTACAAGAGACCTGTGCCTACTGTGTACTACTGCGAATGAAACGAGTAACATACATAGGTTCTACTGTTATTCCTACTTCTTCCTCACTGGAAATAATTTAGGTGTTATGGGCTTTTTCTCCAGGAAATCGTGATCAATCTGTTGAAGTGAGTGCTGAAATTAGTGGCAGCTTCAAATTCGGTATTCTCGATCTTTATTAGTGTGGATAAAATCCAGCACCCGACTATCTAATGAAAAGTGGCGTGTTTGTAAGAAACCATAGTCTAAAGTTTAATCAGGTCATCGACTCATCATTACCAATCAAATCACCAAGTTTCAAGGCTCTATCTAAAACAGTTTTTGAGATATTTTGCTGACAAGGGAAAAATGCCCAAAATTACAAAGGGCCATAACTCATTAAGTATTTTTCAGAATATATTCAAAAGTTAATCAGATCATCTACTCATCACTACCAATCTATTCAAGTTTCACGGCTCTAGCCTCAACAGTATTTGAGATACTTTGCTGACAAGGGAAAAATGCCCAAATTTACAAAGGGCCATTACTCAAGAAATATTTTTCAGAATTTATTCAAAAGTTTATCAGGTCATCTACTTATTATTACCAATCAATTCACCAAATTTACAGGCTCTAGCTCCAACTTGATTGATTGTGTTGGGGTTTAACGACACATCAACCCTTGTGGGTCATTTTGTGTCGTCTCCCAGAGACAGGGAGAAAAGAGATAGAAGAGATATTAGAAGAGATGAAAGAGAGGGCAGGGAAGAAAGAGGAACAGGAGTGAAAGTGAAGAAACAGAAGAAATAAAAACATTCCCCTTCTACCCTTACCTGCTACAAGGATAGCAGGCCTTGCCCAACTGTAAGCCAATATCAATTGGACGCCCCGGTGCCCTGAGGTACAGGACACCTTTGTACCACCTGACCATCCCCCATCTAGCTCCAACAGTTTTTGAGATATTTTGCTGACAAGGCAAAAATGCCCAAAATTACAAAGGGCCATACACATGAAGTATTTTTCAGAATTTATTCAAAAGTAAATCAGGTTATTTACTCATCCATCAAGTTTCAAGGCTCTAGCTTCGATAGTTTTTTAGATATTTTGCTGAGAAGATCCATATATTGTCAAAGGGCCATAACTCAGGAAAAGGGCATAATCCTGTCGAGAAAAAAAATATGTGTCAGCTATTTTTTCATGAGGATTCCATATTAGAAATTTCAAAACAGTAGCATGCACAGTTCTAAAGTTATGCATCAAAATGCGTGACGAACGGACGGATGGATGCCCCAGAAGCAATATGCCCCTCCAACTTCTTTGAAGTTGGGGGCATAATGACATGCAACAAACACAAAAGACCAAGTTTTACACACTGACACAATTTAAGGTACAATGACATGCAACAAACACAAGACCAAGTTTTATACACAATCTAAGGGGAATATATACATTTTCAGGAAGGGACGTTGTTGCTAAAAAAAGATCTATTTCTACTATTTAGAGCAGACTCCTTTTCAGAAGGGCCTTGGTGTAGGAAAGCAAACAGGCAGCCGCAAAAACTATCTCCATTGTCAAAGGTGCTAGAAAATAAACAAATGTATGTAGTCCCCTCAATGACATAACTGAAGCCTTTATGCAGCTAAATGAATGTCCCTGGTTTGATCAGTGAAATAGTAAACAGTTCCCTTGAAATGCACTCACAGATATAGATAACAGGGTACTCAGATATATTTCTTATTTCTCATTGGAAACATATCTTGTGAGGATTTATTAGAGGCACTGACTGTGATTAACATATCACTGGGGGAAATTATATGTTTATGATGACCACATCTATCAAGACAGCAGACTGTAGTGTCTAAAATTATTATTCAGGCAAAGTTACACAGAAAGAAACACTCCAAAATAAAACAACCTTATGACATGTAACCAGTATAGGCTCAGATCAGCCTGCATAGCCATATAGTCTCATAAGAATCTATGCTGGTTGCTTTCATAATACATTCATCTTAAACATTCTACTGATGAACAATGTACAACCCGATCAGACTGTGCAAATTCACAGACTGACTTGGGTTTGTGCTGGTCACGTATGTAATAAGACTGTTGCCCCTTTAAAGATAAATTATCTTTACTATTAGAGTTCAAACACAACATTATTAATCAACTGTCCTAGTGGAAGTACCCATATTTGTGACATTATTGAAATAATCAAGCAACTGTCCTAGTGGAAGTACTCATATTTGTGAAACTGTTGAAATGTCTCAACTTGGAAGTTTAACCCATTTTAGTCTGGAGACCCCAAGAAGGGTAATTGGCAAACAGTGCAGACCCAGATCAAAAGTCATAGAGTGTGGCCCCTGATCAGGGTATGCACTGTCTGCAAATAGTTTAGCCATATGTTTGCCTATAGGAATATCTAAATCACATAGCCTGACATACCTAAAATTAAAATTTGACTGACTCTAGGTAGTTTATGACTGTCAGAAAAGGAGCTAAACTCTATAATAGGCACAAAAAATGACAAAGCACTGAAATATGAAAAAAAAAAAAAAAAAAAAAAAAAAAAAAAAAAAAATTACAGAGTCAGCTGAGTGTGAAAATAAATCATTTCACAGTGTTGTGAGTCTAACTTCAGGAAGAAGTTTACACCAAGTTTGATGACTGTCTGTCTTAAAGTTTCTCAGAAATGGGATCAGATCAGAACTGATTCAATTATGCCTTAAGGTGCCAAACACAATACTAGTGGATGACATTTTGAAATGTTTTTATCTCAGCAAATAAGGCTTGATACTTCATGTGAATTGTCTTCTAGGCAGATGATTCACAGGAAATGCCAATCCTTATTTTCTTTAGGCATAAAAACATAAATTCTACATTGGATCACCAAAGAAATAATACAGCCAAGTTTCAGTTATTTATGGTAAGATGTTATTCATCTATTTCCCCTCAATAAGTCTATGGGAAATGTTGGTTGCCATATAAATAAAATATCAGTCACCGGCAAAGAGGACCACCCAAGAATCATTTTTTCATGGGACTCTTATAAAGTCAATCTGAAGTAATATGAAACAAAATCTGATGGCTTTGCGCATCCGATACATGTACATGCAGGGCCTGTGTCGTTTGCAAAAAAAGCCTAGATACCTAAGATATAATTGGAAGAAAGTGAATGCCCAAATCAGGCTGCATAAAATGATGAATCAATGTATTATACTGTAGCCAAGTAAGCCTACCTGTATTTGATGTAGTTGGAGTTCCCAATACTACTGGTCCTTGTTCTGACTGCACAAGCCTCTCCTGAAGATTAGCCAGTAAATTTAATGTTTGTCTCCCTTCCTCTAGTCCTGCCTGAAAACAATCAATCATACATTCTTATAACATCAGTTTACCATTCTTGTCATCAGTCAATATACATAAAAATTTTAAAAAATCACTTCTGAAATTCCAAAATATAGGTTACACCAATTTTTGGCCATAAATTTAATTTTAGGGTAAATATTTGAGAAGAAAATAGAAACCAATAAAAACATAAAATGATAATACCCTGACACTATCGTGTGGAAGGCAGATAAGGCTGTCAAAAATTGAGGAAATGTGCCCATTAGCAATCCCAAACCAGGGCCCAGTTGTTCAAAGCTAACGACATCGTTAGTTAACGATTCGTTAAAATTTACATCAAGTGATACGCAAATATACGGAAATTTTTTGCTGAAAAAATGTGAGTAGCTTTTGCAGTGCAAAAGCTACTCACACTTTTTCAGCAAAAAATATCAGAAAATTGACAGATGGACATTTTAACAAGTGGTACAGTGGTTCAGGGACTAAAATGACCATTTTAGTCTCATAATATAGACCCACAATTAAGTTCCATAATGACAAACAAGGAATTCGCCGAATACCTATGTCCAACTGCTGGTAGAGATCAAGAAACGGAGTTAAACGCACATTGTCCAGCCATGCATGAACAGTAGGTCAAGGTCAGTAATAGTTGATGGCAGTGGGCAGTGTGCATTATGGCAGATGTGTGTATGATGTTTCATTAGCCTAGAAGCTTTGGTGTTTGAGAAACAGAGCTAAACGCTCAAGACTTAGCATTGCTGACACAGACTCCAGCACTTTAAGTGTTCCCTGGGTACATATATCAATATAGCAGACAGTGAGCAAAGCTCACATACCCCCGGCAACAGCTATCAGAGGTATGTTGAACCAATTCTGTAGATGCAAATTTTCCCTTAGTATTGCATGGGAGAGATGGACAAAAGAAATAAATCTCAGCATCTTGGTTTTCTCTTACACAACATACTTCACCACTGTGAGGGTTTATATGAAATTTGAAGATTGGCTCTAATAAAAGGTGAGAAATTTGTGATGAATTTTCAGGAAAAAAATGAAAAATGGACAAATAAAGGGAATGATAAGCAGGAGGATGCTGATTCTGTCTTATATAATATAAACAAGCGGCCCACGGGCCACGGGTCGCTCACCTGAGTAGCATTGCGAGTGCAGATATGCAGATGTTATGTAACATTTTTCCAATCCTGTCATCGCAACTAATGAAAAGATCATCCTTTAAGCAGTTCTTAATTTTGAAGAAGAATATTATATATGGCATGACAGTCAATGCAGCATGATCATTTGAACATACTCCCAATCACATTTCAACAGTAGGATCAATGTGAAATTTGGTTGCAATTGCCTAAGTGGTTTCCGAAGAATCATGATTTTATACATGTAAACAGCACAGTGGCAAGGAAACATAATAAACATAAACGGTAGCCATCTTGGAATCAGAATGATTTTAGCTACTGTTGATCTACAAGTCACCTCGATACTTCCAATGAACTTTAAGTCAATTGCCCTTTCGGTTCAGGGGAAAAAGTTCAAAACAGATTTTCAAGATGGCCACCATAGCCGCAATTTGAGATTTCCTATCGCAACCATCTGAGCTATTTTTTATCTACAAGTCACCCTGATGCTTCCTACCAAGTTTCGAGTCAATTGGCCTTTCAGTTCAGAAGAAGTAAAGAAAAATAGATTTTCAAGATGGCCGCCATCTTGGATTTCCAATCGGAATGATTTTAGCTATTTTTATATCAACAAGTCATCCCGATGCTTCCTACCAATTTTCAAATCAACTGGCCCTTTGGTTCAGGAAAATAAGTGAAAAAAAAGAATTTCAAGATGGCTGCCATGACAGCCATCTTGGATTTCCGAGCCAAACAATTTAAGCTATTTTAGATCTACAAGTCACCCGAATGCTTCCTACCAAGTTTCAAGTCATATGGCCTTTCAGTTCAGGAGCAGAAGCGAAAAATAGATTTTAAAGATGGCTGTCATAGTGGCCGTCTTGGATTTCTGATAGGGATGATTTTATCTATTTTTGATCTACAGGTCACCCTGATGCTTCCTACCTAGTTTAAAGCCAATAAGCTTTTCGGTTCGGGAGAAGAAGTGAAAAATAGATTTTCAAAATGGCCACCATGGCAGCCATCTTGGATTTCCAATCAGAACGATTTTAGCCATTTTTAATCTATAAGTCACCCCGATGCTTCCTCCAAGTTTCAAGTCAATTGGCTTTTGGGCTTAGGAGAAGAAGCGAAAAAAAGATTTTCAAGATGGCCACCAGGGCGGCCATCTTGGACTTCCGATCAGCATGGTTTTAGCTATTTTTGATCTACAAGTCACCCTGATTCTTCCTACCAAGTTTGGAGTCAGTCGGCCTTTCAGCTCAGGAGAAGAAGCGAAAAATAGATTTTCAAGATGGCTGCCATAGTGGCCATCTTGGATTTCCGATTGGAATGATTTTAGCGACTTTTGATGGATAAGTCACCCAGATGCTTCCTACCAAGTTTCGAGTCAACTGGCATTTGGGGTTAGGAGAAGAAGCGAAAAATAGATTTTCAAGATGGTCGCCATGGCCGCCATCTTGGATTTACGATCGGCACGATTTTAGCTATTTTTGATCTACAAGTCACCCCAATGCTTCCTACCATGTTTGGAGTCAATTGGCTTTTGGGTTTAGGAGAAGAAGCTAAAAATAGCTTTTCAAGATGGCTGCCATGGTGGCCATCTTGGATTTCTGATTGGCACGATTTTAGCTATTTTTGATCTACAAGTCACCCCGATGCTTCCTAGCAAGTTTGGAGTCAATTGGTCTTTCGGTTCAGGAGAAGAAGCAAAAAATAGATTTTCTAGATGGCGGCCATCTTGGATTTCCGATCGGCACGATTTTAGCTATTTTTGATCTACAAGTCATCCCAAGGCTTCCTAGCAAGTTTGGAGTCAATTGGCCTTTCGGTTCAGGAGAAGAAGCGAAAAATAGATTTTCATGATGGCTGCCATGGTGGCCATCTTGGATTTCCGATAAGCATGATTTTAGCTATTTTTTATCTACAAGTCACCCCGATGCTTCCTAGCAAGTTTGGAGTCAATTGGCCTTTTGGTTCAGAAGAAGAAGCGAAAAATAGATTTTCAAGACGGCGGACATGGCGGCCATCTTGGATTTCCGATTGGCACGATTTTAGCTATTTTTTTATCTACAAGTCACCCCGACGCTTCCTACCAAGTATCAAGTCAATTGGCCCAGGGAGTAGGAGGAGTAGGCTTTTAAAGCAATTGTTGACGCCGCACGCCGCATGACGCACGATACACGACGATCGACGGACGACAGACGACGGACATTGACTGACCACAATAGCTCACCATGAGCACTTTGTGCTCAGGTGAGCTAAAACGTCAAACACAATGTTAGTACAACTTTCCAAATCGTAAGTGCAGTAGTTCCTGAAAAATCTTTGACACATATTTCTCTATGTCTTACATCTGAGTGACAGATGGAAAAAGAATAACTAGAAAGAGAAGGCAAAATAAATCACAGTGTCTTGCTTTTCTTTTACACAACAGACTTCAATCCTCTGTAGGTGTATACAAAATTTGAAGACTCTTAGCTCTCATAGAACCCGAGAAATGTGCGACGAAAAGTTTTATTGGAGAGGAAGAACAAGAGTTGTCAGAAGACAATGCAGCTCGCCGGAAAGGGCTGATCGGATAAGAAAACAATCTTTAAATATTAAAGTTTAAATGCAGAACTTAAACATAGCAGAAATGACAGAGTAGGACCTGACTTTGATGTTGGAAGAATGTCAAACTGAGGGATGGGGTATATGCTATTGAAACATCTTCCCTTAGGCTGGTGTGTATGAAATATGAAAGCTATATCTTACATATTTCAGCAGCCATGTACACTTTTCAAAACTTAAACACAGACATAAATGACAAAGTATGACCTGATCTTGACCTAGGCAGAAGGTCAAACTGAGGAAGGGGTGTGTACTGTTGAAAGGTCTTACCCTAAGGTAGATGTGGGCCAAATATTAAAGCAGCATCTTGAATACTTTAGCAGTTACGAACACTTTTCAAAACTTAAACGCAAAACTTAAACATGGGTTTAAATGACTAAGTATAACCTGACCTTGACCTAGGCAGAAGGCCAAACTGAGGAAAAGGTCTGAGCTATTGAAAGATCTTACCTTACTATTGGTGTGGGCCAAATATTAAAGCAGTATCTTGAATACTTCAGCAGTTACAAACACTTTTCAAAACTTTAACGCAGAACTCGAACATGGGTTCAAATGACAAAGTGTCACTTGACCTTGACCTAGGTAGAAGATCAAACTGAGGAAGAGGTGTGTGCTATTGAAAGGTCTAACCCTAAGGCTGGTGTGGGCAAAATATTAGAGCTCTACCTTGAACACTTCAGCAGTTATGTACACTTCTCAAAACTTAAACGCAAAACTTAAACATGGGTGTAAAAGACAAAGTAAGAACTGACCTTGACCTACATAAAGAGTGTATTCTGGGGATGGGGGTGTATGCTACTGAAAGGTCTTACCCTAAAGTAGGTGTAGGCCAAATATGAAGGCGGTACCTTAAACAGTTAAAAAACTATGCACACATTTGAAAACTTAAACATTGTGCTAACGCGGACGCGGACGCGGACGCCGACGCCAACGCCTGGGTGACAACATAAGCTCTCCAGGGACATAGTCCCCGCGAGCTAAAAATGAACAAATATTGGGCAGGCTGATTCTCTCTTACATAATAGAAATAGACATACCCAATGTTTGTACCAAATTTCAAAATCTTAGGTACAGTAGTGAAATCTTCGATACAAATTTCCCTATGCATTACATGGAAAAAATGAAAAAAGAAGGCAAAATAAATTTCAGCATCATGGTTTTCTTTTACAACATATAGTTCAACCCTCTGTAGGGATATACAAAATTTGAAGACTCTAACTCTCATACGAGCTGAGAAATCTGTGATGAAAAATTTTATTGGGAAAAAAAGGAAAAAATAGGCAAATAAAGGAAACGACAAGTATGAACATGCTGATTCTCTGTTACACAATACAACAAGTCATACCCAACGCTTGTACCAAATCTTAAAATTCTAGTTGCAGTAGTTGCTGAGAAATCTTTGACGGAAAATTTTATAGGAGAAAAAGAAAAAGGGACAAGTAAAGAGAATGACAAGAATGAGAATGCTGATTCTCTCTTACACAATAAAACAAGTCATACTCAATGTTTGTACTAAATTTCAAAATCCTAGTTGCAGTAGTTGCTGAGAAATCTTTGACAAAAATATATTGGAGAAAAACAAAAATGGACAAATAAAGGGAATGATAAGCATGAGCAAGCTTATTCTCCCTTGTGCAATACAGCAAGTCATACCCAATGTTTATACCAAATTTCAAAATCCTAGGTGCAGTAGTTCCTGAGAAATCTTTGATGGAAAAAAGTTTACACACAGACACACACAAACATTGTTACGGAAAAGACAAAAACTATATACCCCCTATACTACGTATGCTGGTGGATATAATAAGGTACATTTTCTCAGCTTATATTTATTGTTATATCCAATGTTATATAGTCAGTGTCATTCTTATAAAACAAAATTACAGCATTATTTCAGAAATTCAGCCATGGAGAGATTGATTGTGTTAGGGTTTAATAACACATCAACCCTTGCGGGTCATTTTTGTGTCGTCTCCCACAGAAAGGGAGAGAAGAGGTAGAAGAGATAGTAGAGGAGATGAAAGAGAGGGACAGGGAAGAAAGAAGTGATGGAACAGAAAAAATAACAAAATTCCCCTTATCTGCAACAAGGACAGCAGGCCTTGCCCAACTGTAAGCCAATATCAGTTGGACGCCCCAGTGACAAAAGCTACAGGACACCTTCACCTCACCCAACCACCCCTGAGCCATGAAGAGAATATTTATCATTTTTCACTGATTACGATGGAAACTCACTGGCTCACCCATTTGATGGAACAATGTGGACTGGTGGGACAAGGGACCTGGTGAGGCTTGAGCTTGGTACCATTGGATCTCAAGTCAAATACTCTATCACTGCACAGTTGTGCTCCACATATCCACAGTTGGGACTGCAGACCAGTGTCAAACATGAAGCTCCACTGAGCTATGGAGTTTACAGGCCAGTCTTTATTTACAGATATGATATATTACAAAGTTTTCCCCATAGTGCCAGCATAATAACTCCTACCCTTGGACTGAACATCGGTATAGACGTGGAAGGACTGTTCAAATCTTTTCTGATGTATATTTTCTGTGTTGATGTCGCAACCATTGGAGACAATTTCTCTTTATCAGCTGGTTTTCGTTCTTGTTGGACTGCTGAAATGGATAAATGTGCCATGTCAAGCGAAAAAGGTATTTTGTCACATTCAAGAACAACACAGACCCTGAACAGCACATGCATCAATTACATGATCCGGAGCAAACCATTCATATGAAACAATTTAAGGGAATTGGTAATACTTGGTAGATTTACCACCATTTTCTATATAAAGAAACAACTTTTGTGACTTATTGTCTGCTTTTCTGCACATTAAGGCCCTTCTGAAAAGGGGTCTACTCTGAAAGGAAAGTATCTGCTCCCCTTCTGAAAAGGGGTTTACTCTGAAAGGAAAGTATTTGCTCCCCTTCTGAAAAGGGGTCTACCGGTACTCTGAAAGGAAAGTATTTGTTTTCTGTTACATCACAGCTCCAGATATGGCAATTTTTTCAATCAATGAGACACTTTCAGGACAGGGTAGCTCGCCTGAACTTGCACTTGCCCATCATATCAAAAACTCTGTCTATAACCTTGAGCCCAAGGTCATTGAGTGGGTGTTGGCCTAGTACTGAACAAAAGTTTGTTTCAGTATCTGTCAAAGTACATGTTTCAACTAACTCCATCAAGACATTAAGAAGCCATAGATTCTTAAACACAATTAATACAAAAATTTAAAATTTCTAAGTCTGTGACCTTGCCCTCATAGTCATTGAGAGGGCTGGGTCTTGTACTGAACAAAAGTTTGAACCAGTTTCTAACATCCTTCCAAGTATGAATGCAATCTATTGAGGCATTCTGAACTTTAATATTTTGTGCATGAAATAGTTCATACACGTAGTTACAGTTTTGACCTTAAGAGACCTTGGGAGGCTGGGCTCGTATTAAACAAAACTTTGGACCAGTTCTAACATCAAACTAAGTATCAACTAAATTCATCCATGCATCCAGAAGGCATAGATCTTAAAAAACTTTATACGTGGACGTCAACAACATTGCCGACGCTGACACCAGATGTTAGCACAATAGCTATTGCTGTACTTTATTTAGAAAAAGGTATTGGTACTTTTCCATGCAAAAATATGTTGTTGGTACTCATTAGAAGCACCTCTCGGAGGCACTCCTAATGAGAACCCATCCAATGTTTTCAAGGAGAAATAAATGTATATTTGGATATCCCTATTATTTAGAGCTCTGTGTTTATAACAGAGGTAGGCCTAATAATCTTGACAAAATCAAGCAGCAATTAAACAACTAGTTTTATATAGCTAGCCAAATGCAAAATAACAAAACAAAACAAAACAAACAAGGTTTTCCTTTGATTTGGCCCGGTGACCTAATGTTTGACCCCAAGTGACCCAGTTTCAAACTTGACCCAGACATCATCAAGACAAACATTTGAGCAAGATTCATGATGATTGCTTCAAAAATGTGACCACTAGAGTGTTAACAAGGTCTTCCTTTGATTTGGCCCTGTGACCTAGTTTTTTACTCCATGTGACCAAAGTTCTAACTAGACCTAGAAATCATTAATATAAACATTTTGAACAAGATTTATGATGATTGCTCAAAAATGTGACCGCTAGAGTCTTGACAAGGTTTTCCTTTGATTTGGCCCGGTGACCTAGTTTTTGACCCCAAGTGACCCAGTTTTGTACTTGACCTAGAAATCATCAAGAGAAACATTTTGAGCAAGATTCATGATGACTGATTCAAAAATGTGACCTCTTGAGTGTTTACAAGGTTTTCCTTTGATTTGGCCTGGTGACCTAGTTTTTGACCCCAAGTGACCCAGTTTTGAACTTGATCTAGAAATCATCAAGACAAACATTTTCAGCAAGATTCATGATGACTGCTTCAAAAATGTTACCGATAGAGTGTTAACAAAGTTTTTCCTTTGATTTGGCCTGACGACTAGTTTTTTACCCCAAGTGACCCAGTTTCGAACCTGACCTAGAAATCATCAAGGCAAACATTTTGAGCAAAATTCATGATGATTGCTTCAAAAAATGTGACCACTAGAGTGTTAACAAGCTTTTCCTTTGATTTGGCCTGGTGACCTAGTTTTTGACCCCAAATGAACCAGTTTCGAACTTGACCTAGAAGTCATCAAGACAAACATTTTGAGCAAGATTCATGATGACTGCTTCAAAAATGTGACCTCTAGAGTGTTAACAATATTTTCCTTTGATTTGACCTGGTGAACTAGTTTTTGACCCCAAGTGAACAATTTTCGAACTTTACCTAGATTTCAAAGGGGCAAACTTCTGGGCAAGTTTCATCAAGATTGGGTAAAAACTGTGACCTCTAGAGTGTTAACAAACTAACTGATGATGACGGACTACTAGCGACTGACGACGGATGATGGACAGAGGGTGATCACAATAGCTCACCCTGAGCTCTGCTCAGGTGAGCTGAAAATGCACAAGATATTGGTGGAGCTGATTAATGCTCCCTAAAGCAGATGCTTAATACTTGACATTTTCAGCAGACAACATTTTGAAATATTTTTTTCTCAGAAAATGGGCTTTGTCATTTCATGCAAATTGTCTCATAAGGAGACAATTTGCATGAAATGTCAAAGCCTATTTTCCGGAAAAAATACCAAAAATAGCGTTATTTGTCATCTAACGAATTAGCCCTGATATTCAAGGGCACTTCAAAAAAGTTCTCAGCCTCACCTAGAAAAAATTGATATTGCTACTTTGTTTTGGCATACAACTACAGCGATTTATTTACAATTTTATACCTATGCGTCCCAGGACTCGCTTGGGCTATATAAAGTGAGTCCTGCTAGAAAATCATTGCGTCCATTACAGAATTTTCCACTATAACTTTGTGAGTCCTGGGACTCGCTGAGATTTAAAATGTGAGTCCCAAAGCAAAAATGTGAGTATGGGACTCGGGATGCGCAGGTAAAAAAATCACTGCAACTAGAATACAAGATCTTATAACTTCATCCACCAAATCTGATTTACCTGCTGTGTTTATATGTGCAGATGACACAGTTTTGATACTTAAGGTAGCGATATTCTGAAAAATGGACAAAAAAGAAACATATAAAAAGGAAATCCATGATGACATGGTGAAAACACTTTGTGAGGGTTCTCCTTCCTATTCCACTGTAAAGAATGGGTTGCTGTGAAAGCACTAATGATATGAGAGCACTAATGATGCTCCACTGTCCAGTCACCACAGACCATCAGATTGTGGCAATTAACTGCATGGTAATGAATGATGGTTGTATTTTTTTGTATTTTTTTTATTTGGGTTTTACAGTCCTTTCAAGAATATTATACTTATCTTGCCGATCATTCATCAAAAGTGGGCAAATACCATAGAACCCGGGGTAAAACCACCTGAAAATCTGTAAGCAGCAATGTTGGCTCTGTTCATGCTGCTTTGACCTACATTCTGGGGATGAGCAAACTGTCCGCAAGATGGCTTCCTGAATTTTGACCCTGGACCAAAAGCTGAAAAGACTGGACATTTCGAGAACATATTTAGATCATTTTCAGGCTGACCCAGTTAATTTCTTCAAGAGATTTGTAACCCAGGATGAGACATGGGTTCACTATTTTGATCCTGAATCCATGTCTCAAAGTAAACAATGGAAACATTCTGGGTCTCCATCTCCAAAAAAGTTCAAGCAAGTTGCATCTGTTGGCAAGGTGATGGCCTCTGTTTTCTGGGAGTGTGAGGGAGTGCTCATGATTGACTTCTTGCAAAAGGGTCAAACCCATTAATGAGCCTATTATGCATCGGAATTGTGACAGCTGAAAGAAGAAATCAAGCATTCTGTTGCTTCAGGACAATGCACCAGTCCACACACAAGTAGCAATGGAAGAAGCTGAAAGATGTAGCTTTGAACTAATGCCCCATGCCCCTTACTCACAGCATTTGTGGTGGCCACTCTGAAAGTGATATGATATCATTGATGCTGTTTCAGAGTATCTTGAAGCTCAAGATGCAGCCTTCTTCCAAGTAGGGATTGCAAAGCTTAAACATCGATGGGCTAAGTGCATTGAAGTTCATGGAGACTATGTTGAAAAATAATGCATGAATAATGACCTCTCTTTGTCGCACTCCTTGTACCTTATGTTATAAAGCAATAACAACTCTCCAAAATGAGTACTCAATTATACTATAGGACATTTGTTTGTGGAGGTTTTAGGGCCTAGTCAATTCAGTGGGGTCATGTCGAGCGCAGTCGGTTTACCTAACTACACTTTTTACTGGGCAGGCTTAGTCCTCTAAGTGGTTAACCAGTATTGTGCACATTCTTTCACCAGTAAACTGACAATTGCCCTTCTTGAATTAGGGGAAGGGAAAAAATGACGGTAGAAAATATTTCATGATCAATCTCCACGAAAGAATGTTGCCGACCTGGAGGGGTCGAACCCGCAACCTCCTGATCACCAGTCGGACGCGGATCCAACTGAGCCACTGAGGCCTGCATACTGCATGACAAATACTATCTTCAGTACTTTTTGAGGTATGCTTCAGACAAGAAGAAGTATGAAGGGGAGATAATTTTGCAATTACATAAGGCAGAATTAAGGTTCTTGTATAATGCACACTTCCTCTATCAACATTCCAAGTTTCATTTGATTATCTTCAATAGTTTTTGACAAAAGTGAGACTGACTACAAAAATGAAAGAAGGGAAGATAATTCTTCAATGCTCAAGGAAGAGTTATGTTTCTTGCATTGTGCATTTCCTCTTAAGGTAGAGTTATGGTCTTTGTTAGATCCTTGTTTGACACATTTTCTCCGACTGCCCTCTATCAGTATTCAGTTTGCCCTCTATCAATCTGAAGTTTTATCATACTTCTTCAATAATTTTGGAATGTGCTCTGCTACATAAGGGTGGGAAAGACATACCGATCAACTGACTTTTGGAGGGACAAAGTGGAATAAGCACAATATGCTTCCTTTTCGGGAGTACAGGACAGATGGATGGATAAAGCCGTGTCTAATAATACTCCGCCTGATTAGCAAATAAAAACTGCCATAGCTGTAAACTAAAAATACCTACATTCAGATCTCATTCCAATAGCTAGACACTTCTGTAGTCGACAATATTGGCATCTGTTTCTATGTGGTTTGGTTACAGGACAGTCTTTTGATCCACGACAGGCATAGCCCAGTTGTTTACGGATGCTTCTCTTGAAGAAACCTTTACAACCTTCACAACTGATAGCACCATAGTGTCGACCTGTATAAAACAAAAACATTTAGAACCCTTTTAATACAATAATATATACAGTGTACCTGTACATGTGGTAGCAATTTACTGAAAAGCCTATTAATGTTTATGTGCTGGGGTTCCCAAACTGCTACATGTAACCTAAATTTCAGTTTTATAGTACTCAGTATATTACTTTCAATAATTTTTTCAGCATAATTCAACAGAAAGCATCCTTTAACTATATACTGACCACTGTGTGTTATCACTCTTGTAACACAAGAGGGCCATGATGGCCCTGTAACACTCACCTGAGTATCATAACACTTAGAGAACCTGACCCATAAATGATCAAGGAAAACATTCTGACCAAGATTCATGATGATTATATTAACAAGTAAGACAATGTAGCATGCCTAATGATCCATGAAATATAGATCAAGGTTAAATATGAATGACTGCACTCAAGAAGCCATGCTACGATGTATACATGTAGGACCAATAATTACTGAGAAACTGACCTAATACAGTCAGTGGACCAAGGAATATAGGTCAAGGTAAAATATAGATAACTGCATTCAAGAGGCCATGCTAAGATGTCTGCAAGTGCCAAGTATCACTGCTATAGGGCCAACAGTTACTGAGAAACTGACCTAAACGGAAAAACATAAGAAAGTCATTGGACCGTGAAATATAGGTCAAAAAGTGACCCATGTCCAAACTTGGCCAAGGACTTATCACGACAAACATTTTGAGCAGGAATCATGATGATCGCACCAGCTTAGTTTGGTTTCAGAAGTTTTTTCTTTAAGTTTTTAGCTATACAGCTCTATATTAATAAATGACCCCCAGGGCATGGCCAATTTGGACTCCAGGGGCATGGTTGGTAGGATTTATGTAGGAGACCACTAAACATTGCTACATACAAAATATATAAGCTGTGGGCCTCCATGGTTTCAGGGAAGAAGATTTTTTAAGTTTATCCCATTTTAAGTCTATGGGAGCTAATGCACCTGGGGCGTGGCCAATTTAGACCCCAGGGACATGGTTGGCAACATTTATGTAGGAGACCACTAATCATTGCTACATACAAAATATGTTAGCTCTGGGCCTCAGTTCTGTACTTAGGTAATTGATACAGGACCAATGGTCCTCTGGTTAACTTTACCATTTTTAACACCTCAAATAAGAATAAGGCGGGGGACATAAATTCCCCATGGAATTTGCTTGTTTATATAGAAGAATATAGCTAAAGAACCCTCAAAATTCTTTTCTGAAGAACTGAGGCCCAGAGCTAACATATTTTGTTTGTAGCAATGATTAGTGGTCTCCTACATAAATGTTACGGGGTCAAGGTACCTACTCCCTATACGCTTCTGTAGTATTAGAAAGTTAAAAATGCAGAAAAAGTGGTGAAAAATTATTTCAGGATTCTGAAAAAATCCACATGCATATCTTCAGGCCATCCTAAAAGCCCTTGTAAAGTTTTTTACCACAGTTTTAAGCCGATCCTTTGAAACTTTACAGATGGTTTGAAGATATGCATGTGGCTTTTTCAGAATCTTGAAATTATTTTTTATCACTGGTTTCCTGCTTCGTCTTAGCTCTGAGCCTCATGCTATTATAGCTCTACATATACATATGACGCACTGGGGTGTGGCTAGTTTGGACCCCAGGGGCTTGTTTGACAGGATAATGTAGAGGACCATTAAACATTGCTTCATACTAAATATATACGCTGTGGGTTTCATGCTTTTAGAGAAGAAGATTTTTTTTAGTTTTACCCATTATAAGTTTATGGGAGCTAATGACCCCCGGGGCATGGCCAATTTAGACCTCAGAGGCTTGATTGGCACGATTTATGTAGAGGACAACTAAACATTGCCACATACTAAATACATAAGCTGTAAGTCTCATGGTTTCAGAGAAGAAGATTTTTAAAAAAATTTTCATTATAAGTATGGGCGCTAATGACCCCCCCGGGCGCTGCCAATATGGACCCCAGGGGCATGATTGGCAGGATTTATGTAGGAGACCACATGGGATTGCTACATACTAAATCTGTTAGCTCTGGGCCTCATGGTTTCAGAGAAGAAGATTTTTGAAGGTTCTTTAGCAATACATCTCTATATAAACGTATGACCCCTGGGGTGTAGCCAATTTGGACCGCAGGGGCTTGATTGCCAGGATTTATGTAGGGGACCATTAAACATTACTATATACTAAATATATAAGCTGTGGGCCTCATGGTTTCAGAGAAGAAGATTTTTTTTTTTAAGTTTTTCCCATTATAAGTCTATGGGAGCTAATAACCCCCGGGGCGTGGCCAATTCAGGGGTAGGAATTATAATTCAACAAAACTGCTGAAAATGTCCATACCCCCTACCCTCCCCCAACAAAAATACAATATTTCAAAAGCTTGTGTCATGATCAGAACTTTTTATTTTTCTAAAAAATCATCAAAACTGCTGAATTCAGTTAATCCGCTGAAAAATTCTCATCCCTGCCAATTCCGACCCTGGGGGGTGGGTGGGGGGGGGGGGGGGGGGGTGGGGAGGCATGATTGGCAGGACTTATGTAGGAGACCACTTAACACGGCTTCATACTTAATCTGTTAGCTCTCGGCCTCATGGTTTCAAAGAAGAAAATTTTTGAAGGTTCTTCAGCTATATAGCTCTATATAAACATATGACCCCCTGAGGTGTGGCCAGTTTGGACCCCAGCGGCTTGATTGGCAGGATTTATGGAGGGGACCACTAAACGTTGCTACATTCTAAATATATAAGCTGTGGGCCTCACGGTTTCAGAGAAGAAGATTTTTGAAGTTTTTCCCATTATAAGTCTATGGCAGCTAATGACCCCCGTGGCATGGCCAATTTGGATCCAAGGGGGCATGGTTGGCAGGATTTATGTAGGAGACCACTTTACCTCGCTTCATACTTAATCTGTTAGCTCTCAGCCTCATGGTTTCAGAGAAGAAGATTTTTCAATTTTCTTTAGCTATAAAGCTCTATATAAACATAATACCCTCTGGGGTGTGGCCAAGTTGGACCCCAGGGCTTGATTGGCAGGATTTATGTAGGGGACCACTAAACATTGCTACATACTAAATATATAAACTGTGGAACTCATGGTTTCAGAGAAGAAGATTTTTGAAGTTTTTATCATTATAAGTCTATGGGAGCTAATGACCCCCGGGGCGTGGCACAGGTTTGGACCCTAGGAGCTTGATTGGCAAGACTTATGTAGGGGACCACTAAACATTGCTACATACTAAATATATAAGCAGTGGGCCTCATGGTTTCTGAGAAGATTTTTTGTTTTCCCCAATTTAAGTCTATGGGAGCTATATATGGGCATGACGGCCATATTGATTTACAGACCATGACCAATTGGACATATTTTCAATCCCCCTTTAACAAAAAGCTTGACATGAAGTTTGAAGAAATTTGGCCCAGGGGGTTTCAGAGGAGAAGTCGTTCAAAGGTGTGAACAGACGGATGGACGGGTGTTCTTACGAGAGGTACGTTATGAGGTTATTCCTTTGATCTTTCTTTGATCTTCTTTAACCCCAAAACTACCATTTTTATCTATTTGTAAACCCCACAACACAGTTTTTAACCCCACAAAGATGGAATAAACCAGACACCAATACAAAAGCAAACCTCCCAGTGTACCTGGTGTATGTACGGACGGACAGACAGAAGACGGATGGGGAGTGATCACAATAGCTCAACCTGAGCCTTCGGCTCAGGTGAGCTAAAAAGCAGAAAGATGTAACGGGGATGGTTACTGTAAGACGTCATCTTACTTCTAATAAGTTCCATTTTTTTTTTTTTTTTTTGTATACATTACAGAAAATTGGTTTTCTAAATTCATTACTTCTATGAAATTGTAATGATCTATTCTTTTGATACTTACTCTAGTGAACTGAAATTGGCTTTTAGCAATGAAATCTAAAAGTAAATATACTACAGTAACATCCACTTAAGTTGTATTTAATTCCTTTTAATTTTCTAAATAAAGATGATGCCAGTTTTTTCTTATTTGTTATCAAATTTATGGAAAATCTGAATGTGACTGATATATAGAGGTTAAATACGAACTTTCAACCACTTTAGGTTTCAGTTCTAAGCCATGGTCATGCAGATCTATAAGTCATGTTTTCTTGTTTGTTTGTTATTATTTTTGTTTACTTCTACATGCCATGCAAATCTAACATTTAATTTTATTTTTTACACATAAATCAATATTTTTGGAACAAAGCATTGTACAGCTGATTACATACCCGGTAATATTCTGACCTATCTGTCAGAAAACCTGTAACTGCATTTAAACCAGGTTTTGATTAGCTTTTTACATTCATTCTTGCTGAAATCTTGAAGTAAGAGTATTTCATTTTCAAGTCTGACAATCCATTATGTTTAACTGAATGTCCAGATGCCACAATCTCACTTAATTTAAGGCTAACTAAGTCTAAGGATTTTCATGGACATGGGAGGCTAATTTCACTATAGCAGCCATACATTTCTTTTATACAGCAAATTTAGCAAAATTTCTGCAGTCATGCATCTGCCTATGAAAGCCAAAAAAAAAAAAAAAAAAAAAAAAAAAAAAAAAAAAATAGAAAAGTGCCCATAGGACACGGATGCCCCCGCCAAAATGCAGTTCAGAAAAAGGTTACATATGTAATTGTGACAGGTACAGCATGAAGTTATTATTAAGGTTGATATGGCCCACACACGGTTTACTATATGGAACTTAGTCAAGGGCAGATAATTTATAAACCAAATAAGCAAGAGTTGTCTTCCATGTTCATTACACATCCCCTCAATGTCATGCATGCATCTGTAAATTTTCATAAATATATTCCATATGGTTTAGAAGTTATGGCCCACACACAGTTTACTATATGGAACTAAGTCAAGGGCAGATAATTCAAAAAACCAAACAAGCAAGAGTTGTCTTCCTTGTTCATGACACATCGTCTCAATATCATGCATGCACCTGTAATGTTTCATAAATATATTCCATATGGTTTAGGAGTTATGGCCTGGACAGTTTACAATATGGAACTAAGTCAAGGGCAGATAATTCAAAAACCAAACAAGCAAGAGTTGTCTTCCTTGTTCACGACACATCGTCTCAATGTCATGCATGCACCTGTAAAGTTTCATAAAAATATTCCATACGGTTTAGGAGTTATGGCCCGGACACGGTTTACTATATGGAACTAAGTCAACGGCAGATAATTCAAAAACCAAACAAGCAAGAGTTGTCTTCCTTGTTCATGACACATCGTCTCAATGTCATGCATGCACCTGTAAAGTTTCATAAATATATTCCACACGGTTTAGGAGTTATGGCCCGGACATGGTTCACTATATGGAACTAAGTCAAGGGCAGATAATTCAAAAACCAAACAAGCAAGAGTTGTCTTCCTTGTTCATGACACATGTCTCAATGTCATGCATGCACCTATAAAGTTTCATAAATATATTCCATACGGTTTAGGAGTTATGGCCCGGACACGGTTTACTATATGGAACTAAGTCAAGGGCAGATAATTCAAAAACCAAACAAGCAAGAGTTGTCTTCCTTGTTCATGATACATCGTCTCAATGTCATACATGCACCTGTAAAGTTTCATAAAAATATTCCATACAATTTAGGAGTTATGGCCCGGACACGGTTTACTATACGGACCTAAGTCAAGGGCAGATAATTAAAAAACCAAACAAGCAAGAGTTGTCTTCCTTGTTCATGACACGTTGTCTGAATGTCATGCATGCACCTGTAAAGTTTCATGAATATATGCCATACGGTTCAGGAGTTATGGCCAGGACAGGAAATGGGACGGACGTACGTACACTTAATGCCCTTCCGCTATTCTTCGAATAGGCGGGGGCATAAAAAAAACAAGAATTCCGCGGAAGGCGTCATCGCACCTGCTGGCACAAAAGTCACAGGAGCCTCAATCAGAATGTGGTTATTAAATAAGTTTATTTCATTCTTAGCATTGCTTACTTGGAAAACTGGGTTGAAAAAAATGTAGACAAAGTGCCTAGTGGGGCACATATATTCCAGGCCAGTCCCATTCCCTCTAATGGCTATATCTTCAGCACTGACTTTTCGTATCATACAGCCCAATGATAATGGAACGTTGACGTAAAATGTGTAAAAGTCACTGGAGCATGAAATATAGGTCAGGGTCACGGGTCAAGGTACCTGCTAATTCAGTACATCAAGGAGAAGCACAATGCAAGGTATGGTGGTTGTAGGCCTTATAGTTGAGGAGTTATCAAACATCAACGTAAAATTTGTCAAATATAGGTCAAGGTCACTGGGTCAAGGTACCTGCCAAGCCAGGGCAATGAGGTGAAGCACTATGCAAGGTTTAGTGGTTGTAGGTCTTATATTTGAGGAGATACCGAACATCAATATAAAATGTGTCAAAGGCACTGGAGTGCACAATATAGGTCAAGGTCACCAGGTCAAGGTACCTGTTGAGTCAGTACATCGAGAAGAAGTGTTATATAATAAGGTTTGGTGGTTGAAGGCCTTACAGTTGAGGACATATGGAAGGTGACCTAAAAGGTGTAAAAGTCAATGGAGCGTGAAATATTGGTCAAGGTCACCCAGTCAAGGTACCTGCAGAGTCCGTACATTGAGGAGAAGCACTATGCAAGGTTTGATGGTTGTAGGCCTTATAGTTGAGGAGATATTGAATGTTGACGTAAAATGTGTAAAAGGCACTGGAGCTCAAAATATAGGTCAAGGTCACCGGGTCAAGATACCTGCCAAGTCAGTACATATAGGAGAAGCACTATGCAAGGTTTGGTGGCTAGAGGTCTTACACTTGAGGAGATCTGGAACGTTGATGTAAATTATGTCAAAGTCACCAGCCAAAATATAGGTCAAGGTCACCAGGTCAAGGTATCTGCTAAGTCAGTACATTGAGGAGAAGCACTTTGCAAGGTTTGATGGTTGTAGGCCTTATAGTTGAGGAGATATCGAACGTCGACGCAAAATATGTCAAAGTCACTGGAGCGCAAAATATAGGTCAAGGTCACCGGGTCAAGGTACCTGCCAAGTCTGTACATCTAGAAGAAGCACTATGCAAGGTTTGGTAGTTGTATGCTTTATAGTTGAGAAGATCTGGAATGTCAACGTAAATTGTGTCAAAGTCAATGGAGCGCAAAATATAGGTCAAGGTCACTGGGTCAACATATCTGCCAAGTCAGGAGGTCAGGGAGATGTGTCATGCAAGGAATGATGGTTGTTGTAGAATTGTAGTAGATCATAATACTAACTTTGACGTAAATGTCGAACTTCGACATAACAGAACTGTTAAGAGACAGACGGACGGACGAACGGACAGACGAATGGAAAAGCGGGCACCTATGTCGCAAAGTCAGGAGGTCAGGGAGATACTTCATACAAGGTTTGATGGTTGTTTAGTCTTGTAGTTGATTAGAATACTAACTTTGACATAAATGTCGAACTTCGACATAACACAACTGTTAAGAGATGGACAGACGAACAGACAGACGAATGGAAAAGTGGGCACCTGTGTCGCAAAGTCGGGAGGTCAGGGAGATGTTTCATGCAAGGTTTGATGGTTGTTTAGTCTTGTAGTTGATTAAAATATTAACTTTGACATAAATGTCGAACTTCGACATATATGTTGACAGATGGACGGACAAATGGACAGACATACGGAAAAGCTGACGCCTATGTTGCAAAGTCAGGAGGTCAGGGAGATGTTTCATGCAAGGTTTGATGGTTGTTTAGTCTTGTAGTTGATTAGAATACTAACTTTGACATAAATATTGAACGTCGACATAAATGTTGACAGACGGACTGACTGACAGACGGACGGACGGACAGAAAATCGGACGCCTATATCGCACCCTGCTACAAGCAGGTGCGATAAAAATCTGTATTTATGTATTTGTCTGTATGTCTTTCCATTTGAGAGGTAAATGGTTACAGCTTATTCCTTAATCAACTGCATGAATGAATAAAAGCACCGCAAGCATAATACCGGGTATTTAAGTAAGTATTTATGTACCGGGTATTTAAGTTATCGTTGCGAAAATGTCTGAAAAGGAAATGATGGAGGGACAGATAACAATCCTAAACCAGATTTTGATAATATCAATGACAGATAACAATCCTAAACCAGATCTTGATAATATCAATGCATACAGCAAGTTTGGTTAAAAGGCCTTGTTATTTACTCAAGGTATCGTCCGGAAACAAAAATATGGGTGTGTCTCGGGCAGGTAAGTCCATAAAAATTTGACGAAATTTGCCCATTAGCAATTCCATACCAGGTCTCCTTAACGTCAATATATATAGCAAGTTTGGTGAAAATCCCTTGTTATTTACCAAAGTTATCGTCCTGAAACAAAAATATGGGCGTGTCTTGGGCAGATAACTCCGTAAAAATTTGACGAAATTTGCTGATTAGCAATCCCAAACCAGATCTCCTTAATGTTAATGCATATAGCAAGTTTGGTTAAAATCCCTTGTTATTTACTCAAGTTATCGTCCGGAAACGAAACTATGGGTGTGTCTCGGGGAGATAACTCTGCAAAAAATTTGATGAAATTTGCTCATTAGCAATCCCAAACCAGATCTCCACAATATCAATGCACGTACCAAGTTTGGTAAAAATCCATTGATGTTTACTCAAGTTATCATCCGGAAATGAAAAACAGACGGACGGACAGACATACATATGATGGACACACGGACGTCCAACGTGAAACCATAATATCCCGCCACTATTGTGTGGCAGGGTATAAAAACTTGAATGTAAATTCCAAAGAGATTATATTCTGGCCTTATATGGTGAATACTACTTTGGGAAATATACCTACCATATTTACCCTGCAAAGTATTCAGGCCTGTGCAAACAGACCCATATCAGATGCTGCATTCAGTGGCACTTGATTGAGGTCTACACTAACTGCTACTCATCCAAATACTTAGGGTAAATATTATGTATAATCTATCCAGGTTATCAGTTAACAATAGTCCAATGGCCACAATAAAATACACATGTGCACTGAATGCCTCATTTGTCATATGTTAAGTGCCAGTCAGAAGCAGCAGGCATCATTCTAAAAATGTTTTGTTTTTCATTTTTCTAAGAAAATAGGGCTTGATGCTGCATGTCAGTCATCTGCTAGACAGAAAATTTACAAGAAATGTCAAATCTCAATTTTTCAGCAAAAAAAAAAAATAAATAAATAAAATAAAATAAAATAAATTAAAGAACTCTGTTGAAGTTCATGTTCCACCTGCATACTAAATGAGAAAACAAACACCAGAAGAGTGAGGGTTGTCATCCTTGTTTACCTTGGTGAGATACAACAACAAAACTAATTGTAAAGTTTTACAGTCTGTAGATTTCATTTAGGGTGGACGCTAGGGTGGACGTAAATACACGGACAGACGTACGAAGAAACAAACAGACAGAAACTTGCAGCCTAAGTCGCCCATGCTAATGCAGGTGCGACAAAAATATTTTAGAATGCCTGAGGTCTTACAATTTGAATGGTACATTAAAGGGTATTAGTTTTATCATCAAGAGACTAAGGTTTAACAAAGATTACCTGAAGCCCTGTCCCCACAGACAAGACATGGTTCATATTTTTGTTCAAACTGTTGTTTCTGTGTGACCTTGTCCCTGTGTTCCAGCTGTTCTATCCGTAGTCTCTCCAACCTCTGAGCATGCTGTACATCCTACAATACATACCAGTATATGAGAAAGGATGTGAGCAAAAGGCTATTCAGATTTTCAGTCGAAAATCTTTCAGTGCACATGCCAAAAGTGAAATAGCCACTGCATATATGCAAATCTTAAGCAGCATTTTCTAATTCTGTCACTGCAACTAATGAATGAAAGACTCATCACTAAGAGCAGTTCTTGGTTTTAAAGAAGAAGAATGTGTTTATTATTATTATTTTTTTTTTTTTTTTTTTACCATGGGTGTGACAGTCAATGGATGAACAAACTCTCAATTCCGTTTCAACAATAGGATCAACATGAAATCTGGTGAAAATAGGCTACAAAGTTGTTTAACAATATCATGATTTTATACATGTAATATAGCTCTTGCTACTTCAATCATATATTTTAACTTTTAGACACCAGGTATTTTTATCTTTGTATATGTGTTCATTGCTCTCAAGGTCATTCTTTAAATAATCTATTTATCTTTGCCAGAATGAAGGCGACTTGCCAAGCTCTTAACTTCATTGAATAAGTAAAAGGGAGAAGAGGCATTTCAACTGCATGTTGCCATTCCCACCTATAGTACATGTCCTATGTCTTTATACAAGACAAGAGACAAGCTGAACATGGAATTCTTTCTCTGCTGGTGCACAACAGGGTCTTCTTTCTCTGCTGACATGCAAATTGGTCTTCTTTCCCTGCTGGTGCTTAACTGGGTCTTCTTTCCCTGCTGGTGCTTAACTGGGTCTTCTTTCCCTGCTGGTGCTTAACTGGGTCTTCCTTCCCTGCTGGTGCTTAACTGGGTCTTCCTTCCCTACTGGTGCTTTACAGATTTCCTACTTGTCATGTCAACCAAACAAAATGGCCACTGGTCATGAAACACACATACTGAGTAGACAATCATGAAGTGATCATAACTGCCAAATATGGTTCACACATCACTTTACTGGTAAAGGAGAAAATGCAATTTAACCATTTTCCCATTATAAGTATAAGGGAGCTTTCTGTCCCCATGGCAACCAAACCAAGAGGCAGATCACCATAATTTTATTTTACACATAATATTCTATTTTGTATTGCCCTTATCCAAGCAACATCTGTACCAAAATAGAGTCATACTCCTTCAGTGGTTTTGAAGGAGTTGTCATTTAAATAATTCCTTTTCTTTTAAATTTAATGTTGCCATAGCAACCAAACAAAATGGCCACTGGTCATAAAACACATACAATGGGTACACAATCATCAAACAATCATAACTGCTAAATATGGTTCACATTGTATGACTGGTTATGGAGAAAATGCAATTTAACCATTTTCCCATTATAAGTCTATGGATGCTACCTGTTGCCATGGCAACCAAACCAAGAGGCAGATCATTATCATTTTAGCTATTTTGAATTGCCCTTACCCAAGCAACATTTGTACCAAATACTGCTTCATTGATTTTGGAGGAGTTGTCATTTAAAAAAACAAATCCCTTTTCTTTAAAATTTAATGTTGCCATAGCAACCAAACAAACTGATCATTAAACACATACAATGGGCAGACAGTCATCAAATTATCATAACTGCCAAATATGGTTCACATCACTTCAATGGTTATGGAAAAAAAAAGCAATTGAACCATTTTCCCATTATATGTCTGTGGGAGTTTCTGTTGCCATGGCAACCAAACCAAGAAGTAGATCACCATAATGTTAGCTATTTTTAAATAACCCTAACCAAGCATCCTCGGGTGAGCTAAACAAGAATTCCGCGGAAGGCGTCATCGCACCTGCTGGCGCAAAAGTCACAGGAGCCACAATCAGAATGTGGTTATTAAATAAGTTTATTTCATTCTTAGCAGTGCTTACTTGGAAAACTGGGTTGAAAAAAATGTAGACAAAGTGCCAAGTGGGGCATATATATTCCAGGCCAGTCCCATTCCCTCTAATGGCTATATCTTCAGCACTGACTTTTCGTATCATACAGCCCAATGATAATGGAACATTGACGTAAAATGTGTAAAAGTCACTGGAGCATGAAATTTAGGTCAAGGTCACGGGTCAAGGTACCTGCTAATTCAGTACATCAAGGAGAAGCACAATGCAAGGTATGGTGGTTGTAGGCCTTATAGTTGAGGAGTTATCAAACATCAACGTAAAATTTGTCAAATATAGGTCAAGGTCACTGGGTCAAGGTACCTGCCAAGCCAGTGCAATGAGGTGAAGCACTATGCAAGGTTTAGTGGTTGTAGGTCTTATATTTGAGGAGATACCGAACATCAATATAAAATGTGTCAAAGTCACTGGAGTGCACAATATAGGTCAAGGTCACCAGGTCAAGGTATCTGTCGAGTCAGTACATTGAGAAGAAGTGCTACATAAGGTTTGGTGGTTGAAGGCCTTACAGTTTAGGACATATGGAAGGGTGACGTACACGGTGTAAAAGTCAATGGAGCGTGAAATATAGGTCAAGGTCACCCAGTCAAGGTACCTGCAGAGTCTGTACATTGAGGAGAAGCACTATGCAAGGTTTGATGGTTGTAGGCCTTATAGTTGAGGAGATATTGAACGTTGACGTAAAATGTGTAAAAGGCACTGGAGCTCAAAATATAGGTCAAGGTCACCGGGTCAAGATGCCTGCCAAGTCAGTACATATTGGAGAAGCACTATGCAAGGTTTGGTAGCTAGAGGTCTTACACTTGAGGAGATCTGGAACGTTGACGTAAATTATGTCAAAGTCACCAGCCAAAATATAGGTCAAGGTCACCAGGTCAAAGTATCTGCTAAGTCAGTACATTGAGGAGAAGCACTTTGCAAGGTTTGATGGTTGTAGGCCTTATAGTTGAGGAGATATCATACGTCGACGCAAAATATGTCAAAGTCACTGGAGCGCAAAATATAGGTCAAGGTCACCGGGTCAAGGTACCTGCCAAGTCTGTACCTCTAGGAGAAGCACTATGCAAGGTTTGGTAGTTGTACGCCTTATAGTTGAGAAGATCTGGAACGACAACGTAAATTGTGTCAAAGTCAATGGAGCGCAAAATATAGGTCAAGGTCACTGGGTCAACATATCTGCCAAGTCAGGAGGTCAGGGAGATGTGTCATGCAAGGTATGATGGTTGTTGTAGAATTGTAGTTGATTAGAATACTAACTTTGACGTAAATGTCGAACTTCGACATAACAGAACTGTTAAGAGACAGACGGACGGACGGACGAACGGACAGACGAATGGAAAAGCGGGCACCTATGTTGCAAAGTCAGGAGGTCAGGGAGATATTTCATACAAGGTTTGATGGCATTTAGTCTTGTAGTTGATTAGAATACTAACTTTGACATAAATGTCGAACTTCGACATAACAGAACTGTTAAGAGACGGACGGACGGACAGACAGACGAACAGACAGACGAATGGAAAAGTGGGCACCTATGTCGCAAAGTCAGGAGGTCAGGGAGATGTTTCATGCAAGGTTTGATGGTTGTTTAGTCTTGTAGTTGATTAAAATACTAACTTTGACATAAATGTCGAACGTCGACATAAATGTTGACAGACGGACGGACGAATGGACAGTCAAACGGAAAAGCGGACGCCTATGTTGCAAAGTCAGGAGGTCAGGGAGATGTTTCATGCAAGGTTTGATGGTTGTTTAGTCTTGTAGTTGATTAGAATACTAACTTTGACATAAATGTCGAACGTCGACATAAATGTTGACAGACGGACGGACGGACGGACGGACGGACGGACGGAAAATCGGACTCCTATATCGCACCCTGCTACAAGCAGGTGCGATAAAAATGACAAAAATTAAATTGTCGAGAATGTCAAAATCAGATGCATATCTACAGACCATGACAAAAGAGCCTGCAAACTTTGAAATTGATTGGTATAAAACTGTATGAGGAGTTGTGCACACAAGGTACCCACGGTCTGTCTTCAAATGACTAAAAAAGGGGAATAACTCCCCAAGGAGAACCCCAAAGGAAAATAAAAAAAAAAAAATACAGGTCAGCTTATTTTTCATGCTGATATTTTATATAAAATATATTTCAGGATCCTAGCTCTAACCATTCCTAATTCAATTCCTTCGACTAATCTGACAGATGTTTTCAATCATCCATCGCAGAACATTGCACAACTTAGTTAACCATGAATCTTCATTTCCACATTTTTGAAAAGACAGCTTTCCAAACAAGAATGTACCATAATTTGCAATGTTGAATAACAAACAGTCACAAATCAATTTTAAATTCAAGTTGTGTCAGTCTGACAAAGTTGTTTTATTTGTTGTAAGCTGTACAAAAATTCCTCTAGATTAAGCACAGTGACGACCCTGATCAGACGCCGCACTAATTCTGCTGTTTGCCAATCCCCCAAAAGTACCTAATCTGGATGCAAACACTTACTGTGGTGAGCCTGATCAGACTCGACATTCTGATCCGAGTCTATACTGTGTGCAAAAATGCCTTTGGACAGAACTATTTTAAATTTAGTGGTGTCAGTTTTGTTTAGTTTGATGTAAGTTTGCAAAACAAAATCCTGCACTGTAAATGTACAGTGACACCCCATTCTGCAGCATCTGATCAGGGTCTACACTGTTTGCCAAAGTCCCAAAAAATGCCTTTGGACAGACCCATTAGACAAAATCATTTGAAAGTTAAGGGGTGTCAAGTTTGTTTTATTTGATGTAAGTTTACAAAAGTTCCTGTACTTTGGCAAACAGTATTAACCCTTAATAGATGGGCCATTCTGTCCCTCTTGGATCTGGATCTGCACTGCTGAGATGGGGTTGCCCATTTCCACAAGAAGAGACATGACGGGAATCCGCTTCAGAAAAAAACCATCTTATTATCATGTTCATTTTTATTGTTTTGTTGGGTACAGACAGGGCGAACAGATTACCTATCGTCACCTTCATAAAAGTAAAACACTGAGATGACATAACGGCTTGTTTATCACATTATCCATTCTCATTGAAAATAACTCAATAACTGACACATTTATTTCACTCATCAGTGCGCACATAACATTTTACCAGATAAATTAATCAGGTGTTAACATGTACGTAATGTATTTATACGCGTTGATCAATGTTCCGTTGGCGAAGGTATAAGTATTGATTTCAGAAGCAAACTGAAGCCATTTTCAATTTGAGTAAGTCTAAAAGGATTATTATGTTTTTGGCAATGTAAAATGCAGATAAATTCTCAGAACTATAAAAGAAATTCGAGAACTATTTTTCTAGCATAAGATTATTAGAATAGAGATACTTAAAGCGGTCCCCAAAATCGAGAGAAGACCATAGCTATAGACGGGCTTAACAGCCTGCTTAATAATTTTGAAAGAGTTGCCTCCGTGAAAATGTATTAATTTTGAAAGAGTTGCCTCTGTGAAAATGTATCCATTCCCAGGATACAGGACTAATCCAAAAACACCAAGAAGTAGAAGGCTGTGCTTGAAAATACAAGAATTCTGCAGAAGGCGGTGTTGCACAAGCTGGGAGGCAAGGCAGTTGGGTCTCCATAAATATGTATAAATATAGTTCACGGTCACAGCATCAAGGTGCATGCTGACTGAGTGAAGATGTCAAAGACAAACCCTATGCAAGGTTTGAAGGTTCTAGCAACTACCGTTGATGAGATCGCAATGGTTGACGCTGGAGCATAATATATTAAGGTGACCAGGTCAAGGTGACCAGGTCAAGGTGCATGCTAAGTGAGGATGTCAAGGGGAAACACTGCGCAAGGCTTGAAGGTTCTAGCAACTATAGTTGATACGATCGCAAGGGTTGACGCAAAGTTTGTCAACATCACTGGAGCGTAAAATATAGGTCAGGGTCACAGGGTCAAGGTGCGTGCTGAGTGAGGCTGTCAAGGGACCACTATGCAAGGTTTGAAGGTTCTAGCAACTAGCTGATGAGATCGCAAGGGTTGACACAAAATTTGTCAACATCACTGGAGCGTAAAATATAGGTCAAGGTCACCGGGTCAAGGTGCCTGCTGAGAGAGGATATCGAGGAGAAACACTATGTAAGGTTTGAAGGTTCTGCCAACTATATTTCATGTGATCGCAAGGGTTGATGCGAAATTTTTCAATGTCACTGGAGCGTAAAATATACAGCTCAAGGTCACCGGGTCAAGGTGCATGCTGAGTGTGGATGTAGAGGAGAAACATTATGCAATGTTTGAAGGTTCTATCAACTATAGTTGATGAGATTGCAAGGGTTGACCCAAAATTTGTCAACGTTTGTTTGTGTTGAGGTTTTACGGTCCACTCAACCCAATGGGGTAATGTCGAGCGCGGAAAATTTGTCAACTTCACTGGAGAGTAAAATATAGGTCAAGGTCCCCAGGACAAGGTAAGCGCTGAGAGACAATGTTGAGGAGAAACACTATGCAAGGTTTGAAGGTTCTACCAACTATAGCTGATGAGATCGCAAGGGTCAAAGAAATTGTTGACGGACAGACGCACATACGCACGAAAAACCGGAAGCATATTTCTAACCATGCCAGCAGGTGCGACAACAAGAGGCCCACTGGCCACGGCTCGCTCACCTGAGTGACATAACCACTGCAGATATGCAGATGTTATGCAACATTTTTCCAATCCTATCATCACAACAGTAGGATCAATGCAAAATCTGGGGGAAATTGGCTAAGTGGTTTCTGAAGAATCATGATTTTATACATGAAAACAGCACAGTGGCAGAGAAATATAATAAATATAAACAAGATGACAGCCACCTTAGATTTCCAATCAGAACAATTTTAACTACTGTTGATCTACATGTCACCGATACTTTATATATATAAATGTATATGGCCCAAACAAATGCATGGGGAAGCAAATTTGACCTTGGAGGTAAAAAGGTCAAATGTCAACACAGAACCATCATTTTAGCAATTATGGTAGATCAAAAAAGGTCAAATGTCAATGTACGACCATTATTTTAGCAACTTTGGTAGACCCCCTGTCCCCGATGATTTAAGCAAAGATTCAGCCCCAAGGCATCCTCGGTTTTGGAGAAGAAGATTTTTAAAGGTTTTTCCCATACAAATGCATAGGGAAGCAAACTTGACCTTGCCGTAAAAAGGTCAAATGTCAATGTACGACCATTATTTTAGCAACTTTGGTAGACCCCCTGTCCCCGATGATTTAAGCAAAGATTCAGCCCCAAGGCATCCTCGGTTTTGGAGAAGAAGATTTTTAAAGGTTTTTCCCATACAAATGCATAGGGAAGCAAACTTGACCTTGCCGTAAAAAGGTCAAATGTCAATATACGACCTTTACTTTAGCAATTTTGGTAGACCCTCCCTCCCTGATGATTTAAGCAAAGATTCAGCTCCAAGGCATCCTAGCTTCTGGAGAAGAAGATTTTTAAAAGTTTTTACCATATATGGGCATGGCGGCCATCTTGGTCAACGAACCACGACCATTTTAAAAAACTTTCATTCCCTCAACCTAAGAAGGCTCCATATGAAATTTGAGCAAAATTGGCCCAGAGGCTCCAGAGGAGAAGTCGTTTGAAATTCTGAACATTTTTCCCATACAAACGCATAAGGAAGCAAAATTTACCTTATCGTAAAAAGGTCAAATGTCAATGTACGACCATTATTTTAGCAACTTTGGTAGACCTCCCATTTCCAATGATATATGCAAAGATTCAGCCACAAGGCATCCTCGGTTTTGGAGAAGAAGATTTTTAAAGGTTTTTCCCATACAAATGCATAGGGAAGCAAACTTGACCTTGCCGTAAAAAGGTCAAATGTCAATATACGACCTTTATTTTAGCAATTTTGGTAGACCCCCCTCCCCGACGACTTACGCAAAGATTCAGCCCCAAAGCATCCTTGGTTCTGGAGAAGAAGATTTTTAAAAGTTTTTACCATATATGGGCATGGCGGCCATCTTGGTCAATAAGCCGTGACCATTTTAACAACCTTTCATTCCCCCAACCTAAGGAGGCTCCATATGAAATTTGAGCAAAATTGGCCAAGAGGCCCCAGAGGAGAAGTCGTTTGAAATTCTGAACATTTTTCCCATACCAATGCATAAGGAAGCAAAATTGACCTTACCGTAAAAAGGTCAAATGTCAATGTACGACCATTATTTCAGCACCTTTGGTAGACCGCCTGTTTCCGATGATATATGCAAAGATTCAGCCACAAGGCATCCTCGGTTTTGGAGAAGATTTTTAAAGGTTTTTTCCATACAAATGCATAGGGAAGCAAACTTGACCTTGCCGTAAAAAGGTCAAATGTCAATATAAAACCTTTATTTTAGCAATTTTGGTAGACCTTCGGTCCCCGATGACTTATGCAAAGATTCAGCCCTAAAGCATCCTTGGTTCTGGAGAAGAAGATTTTTAAAGGTTTTTACCATATATGGACATGGCGGCCATCTTGGTCAATGGACTGCGATCATTTTAGCAATTTTTCATTCCCCCAACCTAAGGAGGCTCCATATGAAATTTGAGCAAAATTGGCTCAAGGGCTTCAGAGGAGAAGTCGTTTGAAAATGTTAACGGACGGACGCACGAACGAAAAGTGATCACAATAGCTCATCCTGAGCACAGCTCAGGTGAGCTAAACATGACAAACAAAAATGTCAAGCAAAATATGTAGAAGATGACATTCTCTTTCCTTGCTTTCTTTGAAAATTAAAAAAAAAAAAAAAAATTAAAATGTCATCTTCTGCATTTGTGATCACTGCCATAGGATTAAATGTTTACCTTTGGAATAACCAGACTGTCAAGCCTCTGTGACTGTTGTAATTCCTGAAATAATATACACTATTTAACACTTAGCACTCAGGGTAAAATTTTCAGCTGTCGACATACTGAAATATTTCCTTATTTTTCCAGAAAACAGCAGAGTTCTCACTAGGATTTTGAAAGTAGGAGTTTAAGAATCCATCTCTGAGAAAAGTTGGAGTTAAAATTGAAAAATAGGAGTTTGACCTAGAAAACTTGGAGTTTTCGGCTAAATATGAAAACTTAGCATTTAAGGACATTGTCTGGACAACTTCATTTTTCAACATAGTTAACCTTGACCACTGAGTGTCTGGTAAGGATCCAAAAGCTTTTGGGGCTTAGGAAATAGTGACAGGACTTCCATTAACTTCCAGACTCAAGAAGACCAGACTTCCTACCCCTCAAATTTGGAAGTCCCACAGGAAAATCTAGGAAATCCCACTTTTTTCCCTGCTGCAGCGGTCTGCCCTTTCTTTAGTAGAACAGAGGTTCTTAATTCAGTGTCACACAGAATCATCATGATATACACTTCTCCTAGATGTGTTTTAAATATATACTTATCGCTTATTAAATTCGATCGCATCTTTTTGGAAAGCCTGTACTTGTATGTCGGACCTTAGAGAACGCATCAACATTGGTCCAACTTCGCGTTCGTTTCAAAGCCCAGAGAAAGAAAAAAAGAAAAGAAAATACATGAGAGAAAACACCCAAAACATGTTTTCTTAAAACAAACTATGCTGAAATTATTTTGCAGAAATGTATTTAATGAAATATTTGCTCGGATTGAAGCTGATCAACACGAGCGAGCGAGTTACTTACTTCACAAAAATTGCGGGAAAACGGCGCCGACTCGTGCAACAATAAAGAAATTAACGGCAGCTCTCGATGAGTTACCAACAGCAATACGTTCGTTCGCGGAGAATAGCAAGCAAAACCATCGCAATTCGCCTATATTTAGACTTACTTTGCGTCTTTTCCGCGCTGGTAAACAGCGCAGCCGGAAGGCTACGAATTTAGAAACGGGTTTTCCAAAAATTTTGACGAAAAATATGTTTTCTTCTCATTTGAAAAATTGGTTTTGTTGTCATGACAAACATAAGCTTCTTAATTCGAACAGATTTAAATTTGCGTTCTGTGCATAATTGTTATTTATTTATTTAATTTCACTCGGTAACTCCCGGAAGTGTCGAGGTGTTTTCAGACCACACGTTCTTAGCAAAATGATAATTTAAGATTTTAAGACGTGAATATTTAAAAATAATAATGACTCCATATAATTTCACCGAATATTTTCGGGTGTCGCAGAAGAAAGTTTAATTATACAAACATCAATTAATCAACTCAGCACGCGTGACAAATACACACAGTGATCACGCAGCCATTAAAAGGGTGCCGCGACGCTTGACACCGATGTCAATAAACTCCCGCAAGTGGAAAGTGGGACGTCCTTAAAGCTCAATCAACACAGGTAGCGAATTTCCAGTAAGTAGGCGGGGCAAACATCATACAACTCGTTAAAAGTGGGCGGGCTTTTTGACAATTTTTGGACATCTCGGGTATCGATTTCGACGGACAAGAGAAATTTCGGAAGTCCGCGGTACGTCTTTGAAGTTCAGTTTGGACGTCCGGTGGCAATAGAGCGTAAATAAGAATCCTCGGAAGGAAATTTTACGCGTACAAAAGCAAAAATAGGCGTAAAAATAGGCCGGATTCGGCGTTTCCGAGAACTCTGAAACAGGTTTCAACATTTCAAGCAAATGGTCTCCAATGGAGACAATTTGCATGAAAAAATCAAAACCTGTTTTCTAGGAAAAATAAACAAATATCACCAATGTGTCGTTTGCTGAATTAGCCCAAACAGTGGTAAAGGTTAAGGGGGACTATGTACACCTAGCTGATCTGCTGCCATTTTTGACAAGGGAGACAACTTTCTGTGACCTTCATGTTTGCTTTCCTGCCCACCAAGTACCTTCTGAAAGGGGTCTATTCTAAAAGGAAAAAATATGCTTCCCTTGTGAGCAAGTTCTTTGGTTTAAACATTATTTTATTTATATAATACATATATGTAGATACATGTACACTCCACAAGAAAACATCAATACCACAAATACAAGTTCTTTCTTTTTCAAAATGCCATGATGGACAGAACTGAACTTACGTAGTTTATACTCAAAAAGTGATTAGTTGAGAAACCTTCAGCTTATCAGAGCAATAACTACAGAAAAATGAAGATCCATTACATAAGGGGAAGTCGGCCAGACATACATGTATGTTTCATAAATTCATAATTGAAAAGATTTTATGAAAAATCTATTTAAAAAGGTAAAAATACACTTTAGTAAAATTAAATACCTCATTTAGAATTGCCTACTTTTCACTACAGCTGATATTTGTACCATGTGGCAGCCGTAAAATGCCTTCCCATTCTTCACAAAGTAAAAATGTTCACTATAGTGTAGTTAATATTTCTGGTCCTTTCAAGGAGTTTTGAATTATATGATGGTCACTGATGAGGCCTATTTGGCCAAAATTATCTAGAAAACTTGATACGTCAACTGTTTTCAATTTTGTGAATGTGTCCATAACTCTCAAGGGCCATTTCTTACAGTCATTTTCTTACCTTCAGTTTTGAAGTCCAGTCTACAGTGGTGCCCACAGCTCCTGCAGGGACATGTATTATCTGCTGACTACCTAGTTCCCCCTTCAGTTTACTCGCTAATTCTGGTGTAAGTGGAGACATCACTACAGGGGATCCACCATTAGCTGTGATAGCCCCAGTTGTATTCACCTGTAATCCAACAAACCATCTTATCAGTTATACCAAAACCTCTTAATCACACCATTGCTGGGATCCAAAGCAAAAACTGTGTTAGCTAAACATTTGTGTTGTATCCAAACAAAAATGTATAGATAATATAGAAAAAATGACCATAAATTTTTGTTTGGACACAACACTTTTTTGGGGTCCACTTTAAAACTGTCTAATATTCGAAACCGTCTTATAAAGAAGTTACAGTGTTCTTATTTTCACACTTGAACTAGGACTTCTTATTGGCTTTGGCAAACAAACTTTGCAAAAAGTATGTCTCATCAACAAAAATAGGAGTCCAACTTCCAACAAAGATTTTAGAAGTGCCATATGTACACTGAAAATAAAGCCAAACACAGAATCACACTCAAATGGAGTGCTCCTACCCCTCATCTCACTACATCTCCCTCTCCTCACTCTCTTGTCCCTTGCACACACACACAGCCTCACCTCTCCAGGATGTAAACCACTTTACTAGAATTTGTGAAAACAATTTCACAAGTCAACAAGTATAACTATCTCTGTTACATGTACATCTTGTTTGGATAATCAATACTGACTAGTTACATTGTATATTAACATGTGTACCAATAGATCTCTTCTACCTCAACTCTTTGGACACTATTATTTCCTATAGAAGGGGCATCTGCTAAGTCTTCATTTTTATGTTTTGTAAAAATTTATGAACTTAATGCAAACCATGTACCGGTAGATGCTGATCAGATCTCATGCTCTTAAATGGGTTAAATTATTCAGTAGTATACTGATTCCTCATGGTTTTCTTATCAGTGTGTTAGGAACACCTAGTTCAATCTCACACCATCTCATAGTGTCAACTGTCATGATGGTCTAGGATAATTAGAAAAAGAACAGACCAAGAGTTGTCCTTCTTGCATGCAACATTCCTACTTGACCTGATATATGTCCCTGCCATATATTATTAAATTATCTCAAAACAGTATGGGAGTTAGGCCTGCACAAGGTTTCTGCTTCAGGGGAGATAACTACATAAAAAATAAGTAAGAGTTATTTCTATTGCACAAGGCATGCCTAGTACTGGTCATCCTCTTCATCCATACCAAATATTATCAAATTATCTCAAACAGGATGGGAGTTATGGCCTGCATAAGACTTCAGATTCAGGGGAGATAACTACATAACAAAGAAAGTCAGAGTTGTCTCTCTTGCATGCTACTGGCCTACTGGTCCTCCTTTTCATTCCTACCTAATATTATCAAAATACGTCTAAGGGTATCAACGTTAGGGAGTGCACAAGGGTGCATTTATGGATTTCTGCTTCAGAAAAGCTAACTACATAACGAAGAAAGAGACCTGTCTCTCTTGCACAGGACACACACACACTGGTCCTCCTCCTCATTCCTAGAAAATATAATAAAATTATCTCGAATAGTATGAGAGTTATGGCCTGCACAAGATTTTGGCTTCAGGGGAGATAACTACATAAGAAATCAAGAGTTGCCTCTCTTGCATGTGACACACCTACTGGCCCTCCTCTTCATCCCTACTACACATTATCAAAATACAATGTATGTCTAAGGGTATCAAAGTTAGGGAGTGCACAGGGATGTGTCTTAAGTATTTGTGTTTCAGAGAAGATAACTACATAACAAAGAAAGTTGGAGTTGTCTCTCTTGCACTCAACACACCAACTGGTCCTCCTCTTCAACCCTACCAAATATTATCAAATTATCTCAAACAGTATGAGAGTTATGGTCTGTACAAGATTTCAACTTAGAGGGGAGATAACCTAGTAACAAAGAAAGTGAGATTTATCTTTCTTGCACGCGACACACCTACTGGTCATCATCTTCTTTCCTACCAAGTATTATCAAAACCTGTCTATGGGTATCAAAATTATGGAGCACATAAGGATACATCTACAGACAACGGATGCTATGCTGATCGCTATATCCCCCGAACCTATCGGTCGGGGGATAAAAATATAAAAATCTGCAAATTTTTTAAGTCTGTGATTGACACCATCATGTACTTTTAGGTAAATGTATACTGTTGTAGCCAGTCGTCACTTAATGTGTGTTTATAAGCATTCAGTCAACCTTGGCTTAACTTTATAAAGGGTTCAGAATGCTAGATAAACAAAGCATTTAGCTGTGTTTTTTCTTTTATTCTTTAAACGTTGTACTAAGATCACTTTAGAATCATCTCAATCAGACAATTGTTATGACGTTCAAGTAGGTGTATTTTTGTGAAGAAAATACATGTACATGTAGTAATAAAAACAAATAATTTATCTTTTAATCATAAATATTATCTTAAATTCTGAAAATCACTGAGGTGTAGAGGTGCTGCATGCCCTTCAACTTTAAAATTCTACATATTAAACTTCAGAAAATCATAAAACCTTCATCTGATTGTAGTGAAAGCTATGAATATCTGAAAACTCTCCGAGACATTTAGCCAAGAAAGTTTTTTTAAAATATATATATTTAAAGAAGTTTTTTGCAAAATTTCAACCGGCAAAAAGATAAAAAATTGAGTTTACCACTGGTTGATTATCTACCAAGCCCTCTAGATACCATTCAATAAGGTGAATGATACACTTGCTAGATTCTCTGACATTTTAGACAAGGAAGACAACCTTTGTGATTTTGCTTTCCCATTCATTTGTTCTCTTCTGAAAAGGGGTCTACTATAAAAGGAAAGAATTTGGAGCAAATTCTTTCCTTTTAGGGTTGACCCCCTTTTCAGAAGGGAGCAAAAACAATTTGGAAAGAGATGTCTCTTTTGAAAGTGAAGGTAATCATTCCTTTAAATGAAATGTATATGGCAATACTAACCAACTGTTGGGTGGCCAGCGTCACCGGCACAGCAAAGTTTCCCGGGGCAATCGTTATTGTCTGAATGTTTGATGGCATTGGAAGTACAGTACTGCTTGGAGTTCCTCCCGTAGCCATGGAAATAGGGATCCCTTGTGGAGTTATCAGGTGGATAACATTATCTAGTTGGTTATCCATGCCTATGATATTTGAAGGCTGAACCCTCGTGGAAGGGGAGGATATAACCTCCGTCGTCTGGCTGGAGGTGGGGCCGTCGTCCACAGACGTCATATGACATCAAGTCAGTAGTATTCCTGCAAAAAAAAAAATGAACATTTCAAATCAGCATTCTTTTTGTTCAGTCTAAATTTATAAAATTTTGTTCATTAATTAGCAGTAAGGAGCATAACTTCTAAAGGTTAAAATTTTGAGAAGATTTATAGCTTGGTTAAGTTAAAATTCAACTATAAAGTTACTACCTTCCAAGGTACAAAAGTTTGTGTTTGTCTTGAATTTGTACGGTCCAGTCAACTCAATGGGGCGCTGTCCAGCGTGGTCAGTTTACCTAACCACACTTTTAATGTGCATGCTTAGTCTTCCTCTAAGCATTAGCCAGTATTGTGCACATTCTTTTGCCAGAAACTGACAACTGCCCTTCGTGAATCAACAGAACGGAGAGAATGACCGTAGAAAACATTTCATGACCAAATCTTTCCTTTGCCTGAAGATTTTAACTTATTTAGGTTACTTCTCATAACTCCTTTCAGTATGTTTTTTCATTAACTTCAAAGGCCCTACACATTTCTAGATGATGCCTACAAAATTTTATTACGTGAGCATAAAGTTACGTAACAGATTTTTCATGCAAAATTAACCACTTGCCCATGAAAATTGCTGTAAGTCTATAATCAGAAGATGAAAAAATGGCACAAATTAAAAAATAACTGAAACAAGTAAAAATTACTGAAACAAGTTAAATCCACAAACTGTAGCAAGATTCTTGACTCTTTTGAGTTAAAAATAAAAGCATTGCAAGCACTGCACCATGACCTGCCACTGCACTTACATCAAGCAAGTGCCATAACTCTGTCAAAAATGTAATCACAGGGAAGCTTCATTAGTCTTCTCCTAAATAAAATTGACATGAATATATGACTGAGATGACTATTTTCAATGTTCAAAGGGCCATAACTCAAAAAGTAAGTAAACCAGACTTACAGTTCTCATTTTCTGCAGATCCCCTTATGGTTCACATTCATGTAAAATTTACAAGTATATCACAGAAACTGTTACTTTCAATGTTCAAAGACCCGTAACTCAAAAAGTAATTAAGACAGACTTATGGTTCTTGTGTTCTACATGTCATCTTATGATGTTGCTTTATATTTTTGCAAGGCTTTAAGAAAGTCTCTGAAACCATTTTCGAGTTATAGAAAGGGCACAAGAATATGACTCGGATCACTATTTACAATGTCCAAAGGGCAATAACTCCAAAGCAGGTAATTCATAGTTATGGTTCTTGTGTTCTGCACATCATATCATGGTGATATACATTTGCATAAAGTTTCAAGAAAATATCTTAAACAGTTTTCAAGTTACAGAGCAAACACATATGTTACAGAAATCAGTATTTTCAATGTTCAAACGGCCATAACTCCAAAAGTAAGTTAAACAGTTACGGTTCTTGAGTTCTGCTCCTTGTCTGATGATGCTTTACATTTGTGTGAAGTTTTCTCAAAATGTCTGAAACGTTTTCCAACTTACAGAACTGACACGAGTACATGGTAGAAATGGCTATTTTCAATATTCACTATGTTCAAAATGGGTAACTCCAAAAGTAGGTTAACCAGAGCTACAGTTCTTGTGATCTGCACATCCTCTCATGGTGCTTTACATTTGTGACAAATTTCATAGAAAATATCTCAAACGGTTTTCACTTTACAGAGTGCATGGACACAAGTACTTCGTAGAAATGGCTATGTTTAATGTTCAAAGGGCAATAACTCCAAAAGAAGGCAAACCAGATCGAGTTATGGTTCATGAGTTCTGCACATAGTCCTTTGGAACTTTAAATTTGAGTGAAGTTTCATCAAAATACCTGAAATTTTCAACTCACAAATGTACAGAGCAGTCACTAGTACATGTTAGAATTAGCTATTTTCAATATTTACTATATTCAAAGAGCTGTAACTCCAAAGGTAGGTTAACCAGAGTTATGGTTCTTGTGTTCTGTAGGTTGTCTCATGGTGCTTTCCATTTGTGTGAGTTTTCATGGAAATAACTCAACTGGTTTCTTACTTACAGAGCCAACGAGTACATGGTGATAATGGCTATGTTCAATGTTCAAAGGGCAATAACTCCAAAAGCAGGCAAACCAGAGTTACGGTGCATGTGTTCATCTCATGGTATTTACATTGGTGTGAAGTTTCATGAAAATATCTCAAATGGTATCAGGGATATGAAGCGGACACGAAATTATGAAGCGCTGACGGACGGATAGGAAGACACTCAAAATTTTGGACGGTACGAGGGTGAGTCAATATAAACCAGCCTAACTTATTTCCAGTTGAGATCCACCTCTTCTTTTTCGATGTAATTGCCCTCTAGTGTGATGCACTTAGACCAACGGTGTTCAAGTGCCATCAGCCCGATACTGAAAAAGTCAGGGTACTTTTCATTGACCCACTCCTCAACTGCCATCACGACTTCTTCATCAGACCAGAAATGAAGTCCACGGATATCCCTTTTCAAGTTTGGGAATAGGAAGAAGTTGCTAGGAGCTAGGTCAGGCGAATAGGCAGGATTAATTCATACCTGTTTCGCTCTACAGCATCCATTGCAACTTTGCATGTGTGGACTCTCGAGTTGTCCTGTTGCAACAAACACCTTTAGAGAGTTTACCTCGGCGTTTTTCACGGATGGTGGTTCTCAGCTGGTCTAACAAATTTGCATATTACACTCCTGTTATTGTACTTCTCTTGGGTAAAAAGTCCAACATAACAACGCCTTTTGCGTCCCAAAATACTGTGGCCATCACCTTGCCAGCAGATGGTTGCGTCTTGAACTTCTTTGGCCTCGGGGACCTAGGCCCTACCTACTGACGACTCTAAGCTTTATTCTCTGGCTCATAATAATGTACCCAAGTCTCATCTACAGTCACCAGACGCAAAAGAAAATCATCTTTTGACCTAAAACGCTTCAACAAGGCGCTGCATACTGATGCTCTGGTTGCCATTTGTTCATCGCTAAGGGATTTGGGGACCCAATGGGCTATTAGCTTGCGCATACCTAAACGATCATGTAAGATTGTTGAAACGCTACCATGTGAAATGCCTAATGCCTGCGCTATTTCTTCCACCTGAATTCGCCTATCAGAGTATACCAGATCCCGAACTTTTTTACACATTTCTTCATCGGTGGCATCAAGTGGGCGTCCAGACCTGGCTTCATCTTCTAAAGACGTTCTATCAAGTTTGAATTCCCCTACCCAGAATTTAACCTGAGCATAAGATGGTGCAGAAGACCCATAAACATCGGCTAACTCGCCGTGTATTTCCTTGCCTGTTTTACCTTTTAAATACAAGTACCGAATTACAGCACGGTACTCAACTTTAGATGAAAAGCATGCCTTTGCATCACTAGCCATGTTTGACATTCAATATCTTATTAAAGAATGACTCGATACGTGTGCAGTTTTGTACCCATGTATAAAACATATATTGAAACAAAGCATGAAAATCGTGACCATCTCGGTCCATCAGAAATGGGATAGGCTGGTTATTTATTGACACGCCCTGGTACATGTATAACATAATACCTCACCACTTTTTGTGGCGGGGCATAAAAATGTAACTTGTAGAAGTTATGCTCCTGACTGATTAGTAAGATTGTAAAAAAAAACTAGAAAAAGTGTCCATAGGACACGGATGCCCCCGCCAAAATGCCATTCAGAAAAAGGTTACATATGTAATTGTAACAGGTACAGCATGAAGTAAGAGTTGTCTTCCATGTTCATTACACATCGCCTCAATGTCATGCATGCATCTGTAAATTTTCATAAATATATTCCATATGGTTTAGGAGTTATGGCCCACACACGGTTAAAGAATGACTCGATACGTGTGCAATTTTGTACCCATGTATAAAACATACATTGAAACAAAGCATGAAAATCGTGACCATCTCGGTCCATCAGAAATGGGATAGGCTGGTTATTTATTGACACTCACTGGTATAACATAATACCTCACCACTTTTTGTGGCGGGGCATAAAAATGTAACTTGTAGAAGTTATGCTCCTGACTGATTAGTAAGATAGTAAAAAAAAAACTAGAAAAAGTGTCCACAGGACACAGATGCCCCCGCCAAAATGCCATTCAGAAAAAGGTTACATATGTAATTGTGACAGGTACAGCATGAAGTAAGAGTTGTCTTCCATGTTCATAACACATCGCCTCAATGTCATGCATGCATCTGTAAATTTTCATAAATATATTCCATATGGTTTAGGAGTTATGGCCCACACACTGATTACTATAAGGAACTAAGTCAAGGGCAGATAATTCAAAATCCAAACAAGCAAGAGTTGTCTTCCTTTTTCATGACACATCGTCTCAATGTCATGCATGCACCTGTAAAGTTTCATAAATATATTCCATATGGTTAAGGAATTATGGCCCGGACACAGTTTACTATATGGAACTAAGTCAAGGGCAGATAATTCAAAAGCCAAACAAGCAAGAGTTGTCTTCCTTTTTCATAACAAATCGTCTCAATGTCATGCATGCACCTGTAAAGTTTCATAAATATATTCCATATGGTTTAGGAGTTATGGACCGGACCCAGTTTACCATATGGAACTAAGTCAAGGGCAGATAATTCAAAAACCAAACAAGCAAGGGCTGCCTTCCTTTTTCATGACACATCGACTCAATGTCATGCATGCACCTGTAAAGTTTCATAAATATATTCCATATGGTTTAGGAGTTATGGCCCAGACACGAATTGGGACGGACGTAAGTACGTACGGGATGGACGGACAGGGGTAGCACTTAATGCCCTTCCGCTATTCTTCGAATAGGTGGGGGCATAATTAGTGAGGTCTTTTTTTGCACATTAAAAAATAAAGAAATTTCTAATATTATTAGGGCTAATAGATTTTTAGGGCTAAAACTGGATTTTTGGAGCAAAAAATTAGTCTCACTAAAAAATAGGGCGACTTAACATGTCTGGTTCTAAACTGTTGGCTAGGCCTGTCTGTCCCAAAGCTTAGGGTCAACAGGGTAGTGAAGTTTACGATATGAATGTAATCTTGTACCTTTGATTTTTATAATACATGTAGGTATGCTATGCTATATTTACCCTAAATATACACTTATTCTAAAATTTGAATGATCTGTTTCATATTTTTTAACCTGGTAAAATGTCTAAAAAAACCCTAGCAGAAAGTAAACAGTACAGACCTAGGTCCAACTGTTCCTTTAGTTTACACCCCCCCCCCCAAAACCCCTCCCCCTTTACCACTTTCTGGGCCAACTCAGCAAATTGACATTTTTCTAATTTCTCCCAGAAAACAGGATGTTACATTTCATACAAATGGCTCCAGTGAAAACATTTTAATTAAATTGCATTAATAGTCAAAACCTGTTTTCTCGGGATTATAAGAAAAACAGCCATCAAAAAAGATGGCAATACCCACCCTCCACCCCCGACCAAACAGAGCTAAATGCAAAGACTGAACATTGCTCAAGCAAGAAAAGCAAGCCAAGGTCAGTAACAGTCAACGGCAGTGCACAGAGTGCATCATGGCCAATGTGTGTATGAAGTTTCATTAGACTAGAAGCCTTGTTTGAGAAACAGAGATAAAAATGCACAGACTTTACGTTGATGTCAACATCGCCAAATGCCAACAACGATGCCAGAAAGTGATCCCTATGTTGCTCCTGCTTGCTAAAACAGTTGCAAAAAAAAAAAAAAAAAAAATTGCTGGATGTGTGCCACTGAGGTAAACAATGAAGACACAGAAAATGTGGCATCTTATCTCAGTCTGCACTGTCCTGGCCTATCCGTCAAAATACTTACGAGATATATACATGTATATTTTTACAAAAAATGTATTTTGCCAGGTTCAATACAGCATATTCATTTGTGGCTTTTCATTTTTAACTTTTGCCACTCCCTGGCCTAATTCAGCATTGATGATATGTTTCTTATTTTTTCCAGAAAACAGGATTTAAAATGCATGAAATGTCAAAACCTTTTTTCCAGAAAAATTTGAAAAATATATTTTCAGTATGTCATCTGATGAAAATTTTACACAGATTGCTAGGCCGTAAGCATATTGTAAAACACCTTGAATACATTGCTGCTCTGGTCTCATTTACAGTTACATGTACAATGATGTACATATATGTAGAATTCCTGCCATTCAGATTTGGAAATTGCAGCAAGATTTTAAGCAGCTTATGATTCCCACAACCTTTCTATTAGCTGAAGCTGAAAATTTATCCAGCATGCTAAATGTTAATTTGCATGAAATGCCAAACCCTTTTTTCTGTGAAAAATCATAAAAATAAACTTGCCCTATTACAAAATTGTTTAGCAGATTGTCTGCAGCAGACATAAGGTTAACCCTTAAAATGCCAAGAAAACCTGCATCTGAAAAAGTAGTCTGTTTATGTCGTCTGCTGAATATTCTTGCAAACTTTTCAAACCTATTTTTGCATACAAGCAAACAGTGTGGACCCAGATCAGACTGCTCCTAGATTGTTTGCAAAAATGACTTTAAAAATCACAATCAGATGACAAAGCAGACAACAACTGTTGTGATTGGCAGTTTAAGGGTTAAAGTGGCTATCCTCTTTGTACTTCATGTAGATATTGACCTTTCATAAACCTTTGACCAGTAACAGTAATATCTGACCAATTAAAACATAGTGAAACCTGCCAATATTACTGGACTTGAACTCACCTGAACTCTCAATTTATACTAGTTTCCAATATATATATTCAGCAATTACATGCTCCCATTCTTTTAGATCAGTTTCAAAGCAGTTTATTTTTATTCCAACAATACAAAAATTACAGAGCTAACATCACATGCACAACAATCCATAAGATAAGACAATTTTATATCTTGGCGATTCCATACAAAGTAATTATATCATGTTCTCCCTACCAATGTAACTATCCAATTAGATACAGAAAGATACTAAATATTAGCACAGGTAGGTTTTTGACCACAAGATCTGCCCAGGGTTAACCTCTGAGTGACCTTTGGTCTGAGATGGACATTTCACCTCTTGAATAAAACCATACAGGAGGTAAATATAGCATAAACTATGTGGTTTATTGGCATTAATAACTAATTGCCCTCAGCAAGTTCTAGACAGATTATTATATAATATTTCTGATGACCTTTGAAAAAGGTCAGGGTCTGTAATTCCCTTATATGTAAATGGGGATCAATCAATAGGTTTGCATTTAACATTATTTGAGGGGAATAAAACACAAGTAATTAAGATATATAATAAACTATTACTTAACCCTTAAAGTTCCAATCACAGCTGCAGCAGACGACAGTTTAATTTTTCAAAGGAAATAAATCTTGACATTTCATGCGAATCGACTGCTTGGCAATAGTAACACATGATATTCTAGACTCATTTTCTCTGAAAAATAAAAAAAATTAAAATGTCATCTGCTTTAATTTTGCTTGACACATGTTAACTGTCATTAATGTTTCAGGCTGATAATTAAAGTAAATATTCCACACTTTACAATGTATTCTTACTGTACCAGAAACTATTTGGTGATAATTCTGGGATAATTTTTCCTTATCTCTCATTATACGGAGTGGGTACTCATTAGAAGTGCTTTGCTGAGGTGTTTCTAATGCATGGATATTTCTGACTCAATATTAGTATGAGCTGCCCATAAAACGGGCTAATGCATTTTTTTTTTTTAAATTTTGATAGGCCATTAGAAAATTTGATGGGCCCTTGGAAAAAATGGACAGACCCAAGAATCCTTAATGTCCACGCTAGAGAAAAATAAATATCAGATTTGGATTGCTTATGATTGGGGCCAAGCCTGAAACAAAATCAGATTCATTCAATCGCTGACAGTTCTTTCACAAGTCAGGCCTATCCCAGAAATATTCCTATTAACGCTTGTCCTGCTGAACCAGATATGTCCTGTTTTTGCAAACAATGTAGAGCCAGATCAGTTAAGCCAACTGATCTGGATCTGCACTATTTGTCATTCAGTATGTGAATTTGTTTGTTTGTGTTGAGGTTTTATGGCCCAGTCAACCAAATGGGGTCATGTCGAGCGCGGTCAGTTTACCTTACCACACGTTTACTGGGCAGGCTTAGTCCTCTAAGCGGTTTACCAGTATTGTGCACATTCTTTCGCCAGAAACTGACAACTGCCCTTCTTGGATCAGCAGGGTGTGAATTTGTATCAACAACCTGGATCAAGTAATCTGATTGGCTGACAATTAGAAATGGGTGTGGCATCTTAATTTATTCAGCAAGACAAGGGTTAAATGAGTACCCACAACATAATTATGTTTTTTATGGAGAACTGGAGACAATCATCCCAGAATTAATTATCAGCAAATTTTCTGCCATAAAAAGTTCTCTGCACATTTAGTAAAATAAGCAGCTACAGTACTTTATTCAAAATTACATATATACCCTATTTACTGTATTGTATATATTGGAACAGACAGGCCTGTGCAAACAGTATAGACTGATCACATACTATGGAATGTGGCATCTGATCAGGGTCTGTACTTCTTACCACTCATGCAGCAGCTTTATAGTAAGGCACATCAAACAGGGAGTAAAATGTAAGACAAGTTTAGTAAGTGGAAACTCTCAAATAATCAGAGTAACCATTTTTTCCCTATTATTCGCATTTATCTTGGTTATGATATAAACAGGCTACTTCCCCTGCCAGAAATTCAAGAAACAATTCTTGAACCTAGTTCTTGAATAGTAATGAAAATTAAATGGACATTCTCTAACTTGAACGGTTTGCAAGATATTAGACTTTATGACTTTTTCCCCATATAAATGCCTACATTTGTATGTTACCAAATTTGTCCTTGGCCTAAAATAGGTCAAGGTCATCCCAGGGTCATCATTTGAACAAACTATAATGGGCCCAAGTCCCCAATGCTACATACCACGTTTCGTGGGAATCGGCCCAGTGGTTCCAGAGAAAAAGATTTTTGAAGGGTTTTTACCATATATGGGCATGGCGGCCATCTTGGTCATGTGATCCAAGGTCTGGGTCGCTGAATGTGTCTTATCATAAAGAAACAAGAACATATATGGTTTAGGGGTGGGGATCCTAACGATTTTTGAGCTCTAACACATTTTATGAAGTAAAGAGGGTGGGGCGTACCCCCGGGGGACCCCCTGGGGACCACTGATATGTGCCATTATATGCCTCTTGTCACAAGGATCAAGAATACATGTATATATGGTTTAGGGGTGGTAACTTGAACGGTTTGCAAGATATTAGACATTCCGACTTTTTCCCCATACAAATGCCTATGTTACCAAATTTGACCTTGACCTAAAATAGGTCAAGGTCATCCCAGGGCCATCATTTAAACAAACTATCAGTGCCCGAGTCCCCGATGCTACATGCCAAGTTTCGTGGAAATCAGCCCAGTGGTTCCAGAGAACAGGGCCTGATAAAATCCATTGCCCAGCTGCCTGGGACAAGACCAAATTTTGGTTGGGCAAGTGCTTTTTTTATTTCACTTGCCCAGAAAAATGTATAGAATAAATAGGGAATATTGTAATTCCGGGCCATTCTCAAGATGTGAAATGCTGGGCAAGTGGCTGAAACTTGGATTTGTCAGGCCCTGAGAGAAGAAGATTTTTGAAGGGTTTTTACCATATATGGGCATGGCGGCCGTCTTGGTCATGTGACCAGGACCCCGCAAACAAATTTTCGTTCCCCCATCCCATGGAGGTTCCACATGAAATTTGGCTTCAATTGGCCCAGCGGTTTCAGAGAAGAAGACAACGTTTGAAAATGTTGACAGACAGACATACAGACAACAGCCTTGCCGTATGATAAGCTCACCAATGAGCCTACGGCTCAGGTGAGCTAAAAATGATCGATTTGTTCCTAGGTCCAAGATTTTCCCATATTTTAATCAAAGTACCTAAACTATTTGAAGGCAGTAACGTATTTATGCATAATTGCAAAACTTACGAGACTTACACGTACCTGTAAGGTGAAGTTTGATTGTAATTCCGTTGGAACCAATTCACTGAGAATCATGGGAAATGAACATGTGACTTGTCATGTGACCAAACTTCAGACTTTTAGAGAGCAAAAATCTTGAGTCATGGAAACCCTATATCATTGGGTGGGACAAAGGGAGGACCCATGATTCTCAGTGAATTGGTTCCAACAGAATTACAAACTTCAACTTACAGGTAAGTCTCATTTAATTTTGCAATTCTATTGGAACCAATTCACCAATGAGAATCCTAGGAACTTTTAGAGTCCATGACTCACTATTTTTGTGCATCTACTGAATAATATACATATGAATACTGGAACTCTTACATTTTATAATTAAATGTTGCATGTACAACTTACATCATGAATTTAATCAGTCATACATTGTATTCATGCACATTTACTTATTAACAAACTCTTATGCATGCCTATCATGAATAACATTCAGTCATAATATTGCATGATAAATTAAAAAATAAGAGTTCTCCTATTATTACTAAAACTACATGTAATGCAACAGTCCTTATCTCACACACTACTAGTTGTTCCAGAGAGGTTGGACACAAATTTGCCTATGCAGTACATGAAGTGAGATCTAACAGGAAAATGGAAAAAGAAGACAAAAATAAATCTCAGCATCCTAGGCCCAGTTGTTCAAAGCTAACGATGTCGTTAGTTAACAATTCGTTAAAATTTACATCAAGTGATACGCAAATATGCTGAGATTTTTTGCTGAAAAAATGTGAGTAGCTTTTGCAGTGCAAAAGCTACTAAGCTACTCACATTTTTTCAGCAAAAAATATCAGAATATTGTATATTGAATCTGCCAAAACAGTTAACGAAATGACCCTTAACGAGCTTGTTAAGCTAACGACGCTTTGAACAACTGGGTCCAGATTTTCATTTACACAATACCCATGTACCTTAACCCTCTTAACAAAATTTAAAGACTAGATGGCCTTCATAAAATCTAAGAAACATACATGTATGTCTTTATGATAAGAAAATTTTATTGGAGAAGAAATAGAAAAAAAAACTAGAAATGTATCAGTATGACACAGATGCCCCCGCCCAGGGCCATCCTCACCCACACGCAGGTATTTTGCAAAAAATGAAGTTGAAAAAAGGGCCATAACTCTCATAATAATTGGCAGATTTTACCCTTAATTGAACTCTACCCTTGAGTGGACTATCCAACTGAATACCAATTATGGAAAAAACCTGAGAAATTTCTGATGAATAAAAGTAAAGTTTAATATGCACATTGAATCTTATAAGTTTTGTGTACAATGAATGGGCTATAAGTCCATCAAAAATCAAAGTCCTGGATGAAAACATGAATATGATCTGCAAATAAAGCAAAAACAAAATCAAATTTCAGATGGAACTTGATCTGCAAAAAAAAAAAAAAAAAAGGAAAATTAGTGTTGGCAGATGTATTGTGTGTGGATCCATGGCAGGGAGAGTTCTGTGATATGTTCTATGGATAAAATTCAGTATCCTACCATAGAAATGGATTCCATGCAACTTTCCAAGAGATGTAGCCTGAAAATAAGTAACTTTTCAAGATATAGCCTGGAATTAAGCATTTTGGCAACAAACAGAAGTTGAAAAAGAGCAATAACCCATAATAAGTGGTGGATTTCATCCTATATTGAAGATTACCTACATTTTATGAATGTATATCTGTATATCAATAAAAACGTAAAATGTAGCAATCCAAAACCAGATCTCCACAATAGCAATACATATACATGTACCAAGTTTGGTGAAAATCCATTGACATTTACTCCAGTTATTTTATGGAAACGTAAATATAGACTTGTCTCGGGCAGATAACTCCATCAAAAAATTGATGAAATTTGATCATTAACGATTCCAAACCAGACCTCCACAATATCAATGCAAATACCAAGTTAGGTGAAAATCCATTGACATTTACTTAAGTTTTCGTCGAGAAATAAAAATGAAAAAACGGACCTAAGACAGACACATGGAAGGACAGACACATGGACAACCAATGTGATACCATAATCCGGATCCAGATCTTGAAAATATCAATGCATGTACCAAGTTTAGTGAAAATCCACTGACACTCAAGTTTTTGTCCGGAAATGAAAATACAGACAGATGGATGTACGGACGGATGACAGACAGACAAATGGATGGAAGGACATACACATGGATGACCCACATGATACCATAATACCCCACCACTATCGCGTTGCCGGGTATAAAAATGAATTCAATCCATGCAACTTTTCAAGCATTTTGCAAAAAATGAAGTTGAAGAAGGGCCATAACTCCCATAATACTGGGTGGATTTTACCCTAAATCAAACTTGACCTATATTTTATGATTAATCATAATTATAGTGTATATAATTATGAATCCAATATACTAATCTTTTATAAAGATAACATACGGAAACCATTTTCAAGCATTTTGCAAAAAATGAAGTCGAAAAAGGGCCATAACTAACAGAATAATTGATGGATCTTACCCTAAATGAAACGACCTATATTTTATGAGTATATACCTGTGTATAAAATATTAATCTAATACACTTATCTTCTAAAAAGATAACGAATGGAAACTATTTTCAAACATTTTGCAAAAGTGGAAAAAGGGTCATAACTCCTTTAATAATTGGTGGATTTTACCCTTAATCGAACGACCTATATTTTATGATTATTTACCTGTGTATAAAATATGAATTCAATACATTAACCTTTTTAAAAGATAATAAACCAGAGTTCTCACTAGGATTTTGAAAGTAGGAGTTTAAGAATCCATCTCTGAGAAAAGTTGGAGTTAAAATTGAAAAATAGGAGTTTGACCTAGAAAACTTGGAGTTTTCGGCTAAATATGAAAACTTAGCATTTAAGGACATTGTCTGGACAACTTCATTTTTCAACATAGTTAACCTTGACCACTGAGTGTCTGGTAAGGATCCAAAAGCTTTTGGGGCTTAGGAAATAGTGACAGGACTTCCATTAACTTCCAGACTCAAGAAGACCAGACTTCCTACCCCTCAAATTTGGAAGTCCCACAGGAAAATCTAGGAAATCCCACTTTTTTCCCTGCTGCAGCGGTCTGCCCTTTCTTTAGTAGAACAGAGGTTCTTAATTCAGTGTCACACAGAATCATCATGATATACACTTCTCCTAGATGTGTTTTAAATATATACTTATCGCTTATTAAATTCGATCGCATCTTTTTGGAAAGCCTGTACTTGTATGTCGGACCTTAGAGAACGCATCAACATTGGTCCAACTTCGCGTTCGTTTCAAAGCCCAGAGAAAGAAAAAAAGAAAAGAAAATACATGAGAGAAAACACCCAAAACATGTTTTCTTAAAACAAACTATGCTGAAATTATTTTGCAGAAATGTATTTAATGAAATATTTGCTCGGATTGAAGCTGATCAACACGAGCGAGCGAGTTACTTACTTCACAAAAATTGCGGGAAAACGGCGCCGACTCGTGCAACAATAAAGAAATTAACGGCAGCTCTCGATGAGTTACCAACAGCAATACGTTCGTTCGCGGAGAATAGCAAGCAAAACCATCGCAATTCGCCTATATTTAGACTTACTTTGCGTCTTTTCCGCGCTGGTAAACAGCGCAGCCAGAAGGCTACGAATTTAGAAACGGGTTTTCCAAAAATTCTGACGAAAAATATGTTTTCTTCTCATTTGAAAAATTGGTTTTGTTGTCATGACAAACATAAGCTTCTTAATTCGAACAGATTTAAATTTGCGTTCTGTGCATAATTGTTATTTATTTATTTAATTTCACTCGGTAACTCCCGGAAGTGTCGAGGTGTTTTCAGACCACACGTTCTTAGCAAAATGATAATTTAAGATTTTAAGACGTGAATATTTAAAAATAATAATGACTCCATATAATTTCACCGAATATTTTCGGGTGTCGCAGAAGAAAGTTTAATTATACAAACATCAATTAATCAACTCAGCACGCGTGACAAATACACACAGTGATCACGCAGCCATTAAAAGGGTGCCGCGACGCTTGACACCGATGTCAATAAACTCCCGCAAGCGGAAAGTGGGACGTCCTTAAAGCTCAATCAACACAGGTAGCGAATTTCCAGTAAGTAGGCGGGGCAAACATCATACAACTCGTTAAAAGTGGGCGGGCTTTTTGACAATTTTTGGACATCTCGGGTATCGATTTCGACGGACAAGAGAAATTTCGGAAGTCCGCGGTACGTCTTTGAAGTTCAGTTTGGACGTCCGGTGGCAATAGAGCGTAAATAAGAATCCTCGGAAGGAAATTTTACGCGTACAAAAGCAAAAATAGGCGTAAAAATACGCCGGATTCGGCGTTTCCGAGAACTCTGATAAACAGAAACTATTTTCAAGCATTTTGCAAAAAAATGAAGTTGAAAAAGGGCCATAACTCCCATAATAATTGGTGGATTTTATCCTAAATCGAACTTGACCTATTTTTTATGAGTATATACCTGTGGATAAAATATTAATCGAATACACTTACATGTATCTTTTAAAAAGATAATGAAAGGAAACGATTTTCAAGCATTTTGCAAAAAATGAAGTGGAAAAAGGGCCATACTCCCTTAATAATTGGTGGATTTAACCCTGAATCGAACTTGACCTATATTTTATGATTATATACATTATTGTACCTGTACATAAAATTTGAATCCAATACACTTACCTTTTCAAAAGATAATGAACGGAAACCATTTTCAAGCACTAGCTTAAGCAATTTTCGCTATAACTTGCTTACATGGTTGAAATGATGAAATTTTCAAAGGGCGATATCTCAAGAAAACATTTTCATATGCTTGCCTAAGTTGCCTCTAAAGATAATATAATAAGAACAAGAGGCCCATGGGCCACAACGCTCACCTGAGTTAACTGCTGTAAGTTAATAAGGTCATTTACTCATAATTCCCTATCAGCCTGTCAAGTTTCAAGGCAATGGCTTCAACAGTTGTTGAGAGATCTAATGCTTCAACAGTTTTTGAGGGATCTAATGCTTACAAGGTTAAAATGCTGAAATTTTCAAAGGGCCATATTGAGTCAAAAAATAGAGGATAAGAGGAACATTTCTGTGAAATTATTTTGAAATCAAACCACTGGCCAAGAAGGAGATATTGTTTAATGTTTTCTTTCTATTTCTAGCTATGGTGGCAATTTTGTTCAGCCAAGCAGAACTATTTTAGCAATTTTGGTAAAGGGCCATAAGAGAAACACTTCTTTTAAAGGTTTTACCATATATGGGCATGGCAGCCATTTTGGTCAATGGACCACAACCATTTTTCGCAATCTTTTGTTCTCCTTCCCCAAGGAGGCTCAACATGAAATTTGAGCAACATTGGCCCAGAGGCTTTAGAGAAGTCATTTGAAATTTTTTCCATACAAATGCATACGGAAGCAAACTTGACCACACCGTAAAAAGGTCAACCGTCAATGTATGACCATCATTTTAGCAACTTTGGTAGACCTCCCGTCCCTGATGATTTGTGCAAAGATTCAGCCTGAGGCATCCTCTGTTCTGTAGAAGATTTTTAACACTGGCCCAGAGGCTTTAGAGAAGTCATTTGAAATTTTTTCCATACAAAGGTATGGGGCCCATACAAATGCATACGGAAGCCGACCTCGCCGTAAAAAGGTCAAATGTCAATGTACGATCATTATTTCAGCAATTTTGGTAGATCTTGGTCAATGGACAGCAACTATTTTAGCAATCTTTCATTCCCCTGCCCCAGGGAAGCTCCAAATGAATTTTGAGCAACATTGTCCCAGAGGCTCCAGAGGAGGTCATTTGAAATTCTCAACTTTTTTTCCGATACAAATGCACAGGGGAGCAAACTTGACCTCGCCATAAAAAGGTCAAATGTCAATGTACGACCATTATTTTAACAACTTTGGTAGACCTCCCGTCCCCGATGATTTATGCAAAGATTCATCCAAAAGGCATCCTCAGTTCTGGAGAAGAAGATTTTTAAAGGTTTTTACCATAGATTGGCATGGCAGCCATCTTGGATGAACGGACCGCGACCATTTTAGAAATCTTTTGTTACCCCAACCTAAGGAGGCTCCATATGAAATTTGAGCAAAATTGGCTCAGTGGTTTCAGAGAAGTTGTTTGAAAATGGTAACGGACGGACAGACGCACGACAGACAAAAAGTGATCACTATACATGTAGCTCATCCTGAGCATAGCTCAGGTAAGCTAAAAATACCTAACTGCAGTATGGACGGGTTTTTCAAGCCAATAGCATAAACAGTTTTTCAAGAAATCTTGCTTAGAAGGATAAAATGCTAAAATTTTCAAAGGGACACAACTCAAAAAAAAAAAAAAAAAAATCAAAAGTTCTTTCAAAGTTAATCAGGTTATCTACACGTACATGTACTCATCCCCTATCAGTGTGTCAAGTTCCAAGGCTATAGTGTGAACAGTTTTTGAGAAATCTTGCTTACAAGGTTAAAATGCCCAAATTTTCAAAGGCATATAACTCAAGAAAAAAAATTCAGTATTTTTTTTTTTTTCAAATGAGTAGATGATCTCATTAACTTTTTTTTCTTGAGTTATGTCCCTTTGAAAATTTGGGCATTTAAATCTTGTAAGCAAGATACGTCTAAATTTTCCATCTCTCACTCCAATGTACATGTAATGCATAGGTAAATGTGTGTCTAAAACTCTCTGGAACTATTGTGCCTAGGATTTTGAAATATGATACAAATGTTGAGTATGACTTGTATTATGTAAGAGAGAATCAGCCTCCCACTTATTATGAATCCCCCGCCGCAAAGCGGAAAGGGGATTATAGGAATGGCTTTCGTTTGCCCATCTGTCAAACTCATGACCTTCAATTCTGACCTTGATCTTGAGTCAGAATGTTTGAGTTATGGGTTCTGCACACCATCTCACTGAGGCAAACATTCAACCAAAATTTAATGAAAATCCTTCCAGGAGTAAAGGAGATATGGAGCAGACACAAAATTCAAGGCTCAATCCCATGACCTTCAACTGTGACCTTGACCTTGAGTCTGCATGGCTGAGTAATGAGTTATGCACACTGTCTCACTGAGCTAAACATCTGACCAAAGATTAATGAAAATGCTTCCAGGGGCAAAGGAGGTAAGGAGCAGACACAAAATTCAAGGATCAAACTTGTGACATTGATCTTGAGTCGGCATGGTCGAATTATGGGTTCTGCACATAAGCTCACTGAGGAGAACATTTGACCAAAGTTTAATGAAAATCCTTCCAGGTAATACCTTAGATAATCTGTTTTTCAGGGGCATTTACCCAATTAAAATTCCCGAAAAAGCAAGTCGAATAAAATTTTATGGGGTAAATACATGCACCTAAATACCAGTACATGTATCTCTTGCATTCATTAACAATTATACGGTACCCAATAAAAAATCCTGATACCCAATTCAGTGAGAACAGGGTGGGTAAAAATAGCCCAAAATACTGAATTGCTTACAATCTTTTCTAAGGCACTGCTTCCAGGGGTAAAGGAGATATGGAGCAGACACGGAATTAAAGGCTCAAACGTGTGACCTTCAATTGTGACCTTGACCTTGAGTTGACATGGTTAAGTTGTGGGTTTTGCACATCGTCTCACTGAGACAAACATTTGACCAAAGATTAAAGAAAATCTTTCTAAGGGTTCAGGAAATACAGAACAGACATGAAAGTGTCATGAACTGACAGATGGACAGACAATGGACAGATGGACACACAGCAGACAGACAAATGCCATTTCTGTAACAATCTTTCTGCTTAGTGACACGTGATCAATAATATGTGGGAGGAGGCTGATTCTCTTTTACACAATACAACAAGTCATACTCAACATTTGTATCATATTTCAAAATCCAAGGCAGCCTAGTTCCTGAGATTTTTTGGAAACAAATGTATATGCATTACATGTACACTAGAGTGAGAGATGGAAAAATAAGAGAAAATTTGAAGAATGGCTTTCACAGATTCAGAGAAATATGTGACATTTTTTTTTATTGGAATGAAAGACAAAAATGGATAAAATATATAAAATAAAGGAAATGATAAGCATGAGGAGGCTGATTCTCTCTTACACAATACAAAGCCATACCCTATGCTTATACATATGTACCAAATTTCAAAATCCTAAGCACAATAGTTCCTGAAATTTTTGGACACAAATTTTCCTATGCATTACATTGGAGTGAGAGATAGAAAAATGAAAAAAAAAGACAAAAATAAAACTCAGCATCCTTACACAATTTACTTCAACACCACCACCCCTCTAGGTTTATACAACATTTGAAGATTGACTGTATCTAAAGAAGCTGAGAAATCTGTGACAAAATTTTTTATTGGAAAAAAAGAAAAAATGAACAAATAAATTAAATGAGGATGCTAATTCCCTCTTATACAATACAAGATGTCAAGGGAAGAAACCGAAGAAATAAAAACTTTCCCCTACCCTTACCTGCTACAAGGATAGCAAGCATTGCCCAACAGTAAGCCAGTATCAGTTGGACGCCCCTGTGACGTAATATACACGACAACTTCGCCACACCCGACCGCCCACGCCCCCCCCCCAGCACACAGATGGACATTTTGTCTGAATGTTTTCTGAACATGTTTTCCTAAAGTGCTAAGCAACCTATTTTCTACAAACAAATGCTTTGGTTATAGAAATAATGCAAAATTTTAAAGTTTAAAAATTCTGCCCTTCTAATTAGCAGAAGCGAATGACCAAAATGAATTAATTAATGACCGATCTCTATGATACAAGATACAATTCTAGCTTTAGTTACATGTACATGTATGTGCTCCTCATTTTTCGTGCATGCTTTTTAATTACAGCTTTTCATTTCCAGCTTAAAAAAAAAATATATTTTTTTTTTAATTCAGTATTGCTTTATCTGTGATTTTGTTTTATTATCAAGTTTAATGGCGTATGAATGTTTGCATGTACAGTTTGTAAATAATTAAACTCAAAGCACTTGAAAGCAGTCAACAGACTGCAGAGAAGGTGGGGTCAGCCCACACTGTATGCATGTCCCTTCTGCCACCGCCATTTTGGCTAGTTGGCTTTTGTTTTTCGCTCAGTGTCCTTGCACTGACATGCAAACTGGAGACTTTCTTTTTTTTTTCCCCAACCCCTTTCGTACATGTTTTCGTTCCAGTTTAAGCTAGCCAGCAGGAGATGGCTTATACTTGATTTAGGGACTTATTTTGCTCTTGTGCCTTTTCCTGACTAAAGGAAAAGGTACTTGTGCTTCTATATATATATTTTTATATATACTGTAACTGTGATATATTCTTTTGCATGCTGTGATGTTTGTTGTTTTTAGTTATATGTATAGATTTAGGCTTTTGTTATGTCGGTATAATAGCCTTCAGGCTAATGTTAAATAATGTTGTAAATGTGAAAACCAACAAGAAATAAATATTCTTGTATCTTGTATCTAAAAACAAATGCTTTGGTTATAGAAATAACGCAAAATTTTATATTTTAAAAATTCTGCCCTTCTAATCAGCAGAAGGGAATGACCAAAATTAATTAATTAACCCTTCTCTTGCTGAACATGACATGCCCTGTCTTAGTAAACAGTTTAGATCCAGATCAGTTGAAGAAGCCAACTGATCTGGATCTGCACTGTTTGTCCTTAAATATGTAAATTTATATCAAAAACCCGGATCAAGTAATCTGATTGGCTGGAAATTAGAAGTGGGCATGGCATCTTAATTTATTCAGCATGACAAGGGTTAATGACCAATCTCTATGAAATTAAGTGCCAGAGCTGGGATCCAAATGCGACCCTGTGTCTGCAGCAAGACAAGCTACAGCTTGGAGAAGTCAAGGTCAAGCCAGCATTCTGCTTATTCATAATGGAGCCCCGGGAATTGGACCGTTATCAGCCCAACAGGTATATAGATTGAAGAATGCTAACAGGGGGGTGGGGGCAGGCTTTTAAGACAAAATGAAATCATAGAAATATTTTGGGTAAGGAGGGTTGTATTAATTGTAAACAAAACAAAAAAAAAATTATAGGAAGAAAATAATTTAAATCTCAACTTAGTATTGGAACTGGGAATTTACATCTAGTTCCAATTTTAACCAAACACAGACCTTGCCTGGCTTGAATTTTGGAACATGTGCAGTTGTATTAAATACTATGATGTAACAAGCTGTAATCTAACACGTGATATAAATGGGGTGGAGTCGAGACAGATTATATTTGCATAAAATATGCAGGTAACCTACTTTCCACTTTGAGCCTACCAAAAGGACAAAGGTTACAGAAATCAATAGCAAACACAAATTTCTCACATAATACTCGGCTGAAATATGTTGTTACATGGCAATATATGATGTCATCGCAAGAGACACAAATATTAACCATTTCTGCTAACGAGACATCGACTAAACCTCCTCGCAGAGACTGTGAAGCAGCTGTCTGACCGTGTCATAGGGACAAACACACAAAGGTCATGCACCTTGTTTTCTCACATGTGAAACAATTCAAAACAAGAGAGACACACAAAAAACACAGCGCAAACAATTTTTTTTCTTTTAAGGAATTCAGATATTAACGTGTATCAAGTAAATGAGTATCGATAGAAAATACGTTGTTCTTCCTCCTCCATGAACTGTTTACAAATGAAAAAAAAAATACTCGCATGAAGGTATTTTGCAGGGAAATGGCGGTTGTCAGATGAAAACATTAGACGTTTCACCAAGAACATACTAAACAAACGGTCAATTCGGAAACTTATAACAATCAAGTGAGTACTTTTCATAAGAATAATGGATAATTTACCTCATATAATTAGAATCAGCTTTGAAAAGCCCTTTTCCGTCGTTGTCAGCTCCCAGACAGCTAAAAGGTCAGAGGTTGTGACCCTCACTCCTAGACGGAAGAACATGCAAAGATTTGATTGGCTGAAACAAACCCATGTGACTGGGTTCGCTTTCTGCGCAACTTTCAGCGCATTTTAGTTTAGCACACTCGATTCATATTTCATGGTACAAACGGAACAATTCTTCAGGCGGATTCATTCAGGGGTGTAACGAAAACATGCCGCGAAACAGAATGTAACACATTATGCACCTATTTGTGTTGTGATGGAAATTCTTGAAACACGGGGTCTCCTAGCTAAGCACACGGCTTTCCAAAGTGGGCTAATCTACCTCTTGCAGCTGAGACCACAGCAGAATTTAAGGCCCTCCTTTGAGCCTTTGAACCCTTAAATCAGAGATATGCTCTGAAACCAATGTGCCAGTCAAAGCCAAATTTCGCGAGGAGCCTCCAAGGGACGACAGTGTATCCAAATGGTTCAGGTTTATGCTAAAAGTATAACTGAAAAGATTATTGCTTTATCCAATGATTGTATCCCTAATTGAAATGTAAGAATACGTCCGGCTGACAAGAAGCCTGAACTCCAGACCATTGTCGATACAGCGAAACCTGACATTATCTTGGGTTGTGAATCCTGGCTCTCTCCGGAGATCGCTAACTCGGATATATTCCCTGATGGATATGATGCCATTAGGAAAGACCGGGTTGGTGATGCTCATGGAGGAGTTTTTGTATGTTTCAAGAAGAATTTGATTTGTACCCAGGTAACGGAGCCTGAGACAGAGTGTGAACTTGTTTGGGTCAAACTTCAAATTATTGGCTGTAAAACTTTGTATCTCGGCTCCTTCTACCGGCCTCCAGATATTTCTGATCCAGATAACTTGGATCAACTTAACAGTTTTCTAAAACGAATCATGTCTTGCAAACATTCCCATGTCCTCCTTGGAGGCGACTTCAATTGTGGGGACATAGACTGGAATAAGCTTTTTGTACCTTTGAGAATGCCCAAAAGACAGGTACAGAACCAGTTTATTGACATTGTTCAAGAACATTGCCTCTCCCAGGTTGTCGATATCCCTACAAGACAAGAACGGACCCTAGACATCCTTCTTACCAACAATCCCACCCCAGTAACAAGAGTTAAGGGAATGCCACCAATTGGTCGTGCAGACCACGATATAGTGCTGGTGGAATATGACATCAAAGCTAAAAGGGTCCCTCAGTCACCCCGTAAGGTTTTCTTATACAAACGGGCTGATATGCAGGGTCTAAAAGACCACATGCTTACTTTTGCAGACCGTTTTATGTCGCAGGACTTTGCTTATGTTGATGTAAATGAGATGTGGATTGAGTTTAAGACTGTCTTACTAAATGCTGTAAGCAAGTTTATCCCGTCCAAAATGACGAAAGGTAAACTTGGATATCCATGGATAGATGCCAACATTAGGGCATTAATTAGGAAAAGCGAAAAGTTATACCAGGACTATAAGAGATTAAGAGCTTTTGTTCAAAAGGAAATACGTGATGCATACTGGAGGTATGTCTCCAATATCTTCAACCCCTTGGATACAGACACTAATATAGAAGACTGTGACCAAAACGATCGGCTCCAAAAAATGTGGTCCTTTATGAAAAACTTGAGAAAGGATTCCACGGGTGTAGCTTGTTTAAGAGAAAATGGTATTTTGAAAACTGGTGACAAAGACAAAGCTGACCTATTCAATAAACAGTTTGAGTCTGTTTACACCCGGCAACAAGCAGGTGACCCTCCATCAAAAGGACCAAGCACCTACCCAGACATAGGTGATTTATTCATTGACCCTAATGGGGTCAGAAAACTATTAGACCGTCTTAACCCCCACAAATCTTCAGGTACTGATGACCTAAGTGCACGTGTGTTGAAGGAATGCAGTGCTGAAATTGCTCCAGTCCTCGTCTACATCTTCAACCAGTCCCTGGCCTAGGGTAGGGTACCAGAAGATTGCAAGCCAATGTGGCTCCCATTTATAAGAAGGGGGAAAAGTATGACCCTGCCAATTATAGGCCGGTGTCACTGACCTGTATCTGTTGTAAGTCTCTGGAACACATCATCGTGAGCAAAATCATGCAGCATCTCTCAGAGCATAAGATCCTTGTTGAGTCTCAACATGGATCCAGAAGCGGTAGGTCATGTGAGACCCAACTTGTCCAATTCATTCATGATCTCCAGGAAAACCTAGACGGGGCTCATAATAAGGGTCGCAAGCAAACAGACCTAATTATTATGGACTTCGCCAAGGCTTTCGATAAGGTTCCCAATAGAAGACTGCTCTACAAACTGGAATACAATGGTATCCGAAATGATACCCTCCAGTGGATCTCTGCTTGGCTGTCTGGACGAACACAAAAAGTCGTGCTTGACGGTGTTTGCTCAGACCCCGCCCCCGTGTTGTCTGGTGTTCCACAGGGTTCCGTGTTGGGGCCTATACTATTACTGATTTTTATAAATGACCTTCCAGACAACATAAATTCAACAGTCCGCCTTTTTGCAGATGACTGTGTTCTGCATAGAAATATAAGAGGGTCTGAAGACCAACAGTTACTTCAAGATGATTTGGAAAAATTGGCTCTCTGGGAGGAGGCATGGCTCATGAAATTCCATGTCGCCAAATGTCACTCTATGAGAGTGACAAAGCACCCTCTCACATAACCGAGTTTTAGAGAACGTTTCCTCTGCTAAATATTTAGGAGTTCAAATCACTGATGACCTCGACTGGGGTCCACATATCAATGAAGTCACTAGTAAGGCTACTAAGACACTAGGTTTCCTTCGTAGAAATATGGTTTTTGCACCAAGGGAAACCAAGGCTGCTGCATACAAAACTCTGATCAGGCCTAAACTTGAATATGCAGCACCTTTTTGGATGCCCCATCATCAAAAAGAAATTGACAGAATAGAAAAAGTTCAGAGGACTGCTGCTCGGTGGACTTGTAGACGCTGGCGCAATCAAAGCCACGTTGGAGAAATGTTAGACGAGCTCCAATGGCCAACTCTGCGGGAAAGACGACAGCAGGCTTCTCTGACTCTATTCTATAAGATCCACAACAACTTAGCTATTATAGATAGAGTAGGTACCTGTCTGTAGCCGGTGGGGAGAGCAGGAGAACTAGGTCCAACCCCTTTCAGTATCACCGTCCTAATGCATACACGGATGGTCTGAAGAACTCTTTTTTCCCCAGGACAGTTGCAACTTGGAATGGCCTTACAACCGAAGCTGTCTCTGCTGAGACACTTGATGGGTTTAAGGCCAAAATATAATATCCTAGGGTTGGGCAGGGGATAGGTATGCATTCCTTCCCCTAACGACTTTATGTATCTGCTGGTGGCTGTGTCACAATACCTCTTCTTTTTTTTACTTTTTTTTTTTTTTTTTTTTTTTTTTTCTTTTTTTTTTTTTTTTTTTTTTGTTGTTGTTTTAAAACTTTTGTGCCACACTCCAATCCTGTTATCATGGTCAGAATTGACCGAACACAGTATCGGAAGAAAGAAAGAAAGAAAGACCCACCTTGGATTACTATGGCAATTTAAAGACATATCAGGATACGTAAAAGGGCATACAGAAAGGCTAGCTAAACATTCAAATATAGCTGCAAATTGGGAAAGGTTCAAACACTTAAGAAATCAAGTGATAGAAATGATTCGTGAAAAAGGTAAGAGAAAAGTCCAGGGAGTGCCACAATCACAAACCGCAGCCCTTCCCAGACTCCAAGAGGAAGAGGAAACCGACAAATCCAAACAAGCACAAATCGAACAAACGTACGAAAAGCACTAAGATTAGCTCTCTCTTCCCCAAGCGAGGTAAGCGCAATACTAAAAGGACTGAAAAACACAAGAACAAAATGACACATGGTAAGACATACAACAAATCGCCTCGTAGAATAAACCACAAAGCAATAAAGAGTAAGACTAACACCGGGACCACCGCCTTAGAACGGTCAGTAGAGTAAACCACCGGGGGGGGGGGGGTTTAAAGCACTTTTACAGCTAGCTAACTTCACCCTGGGTCCCGATGCTACTCTTAATACAGAGATACATAAAAATTCCCCAAGAAATTATACACCGATAATCTCTCAAATAAATTAAAAACTAGTACTCTTACCTCCAAAGACTGGTGGTCAACTTTAAATTTGTTTATATCTCCCCTCTCTAATTCTTAAATACCATCACCTGAGCATGAAGGTTGTACATATACTGAGGACCAAGATAAAGCAAATGTTTTAAAGACTTTTTCAGAAATCAGACACTGCTGGACGATGCAAATGCAGATGTTCCTGAAGTTCCTTTACTAGTTAGTGAAGAACATAAACTGTCATCACTTACTGAACATTACGGCTTTAGAAGTGAAATTGGTTTTGGAAAATCTTCCCTTGGGGAAGGCTGTTGGACCTAATGGTATAAATAACAGAGTTCTTCGTAAACTGGCAGGTCCACTATCTTTATTCTACAACCTTTCGCTTCAAAATAGCAAAGTTCCAGACGACTGGAAAGAAGCACACGTCTGTCCGATTCACAAAGGTGGTGATCCTGTATTAGTTTCAAATTATAGACCTGTTTCCCTGCTTAATACCTTGGTTAAAAACTTTGAGAAATGCATTTTTAAACACATTTACAATCATTTCGTGATAATGATATCCTTTCACCCTTACAATCTGGATTTATACTGGAGATTCTACTGTTAATCAATTAACTTGTCTCTTTGACACTTTCTGTCATGCTCTTGATTCGGGTAAAGAGGTAACAGTTGTCTTTTGTGACATTAGCAAGGCATTTGACCGTGTTTGGCATACTGGTCTCATTCAAAAACTGAAAGCACTGGCATAGCAGGAAGTCTTTTGAATTGGTTCATTTATTATCTAAGCAACAGGAAACAACGGTCGACTTTTTCAGGTGTTAAATCATACTGGAACTCTCTAAAAGCTGGTGTCCCACAAGGATCTATTCTTGGGCCATTATTATTTTTGCTGTACATAAATGACATTCTGAAGGATATTGGCTCAAATATTCGTCTCTTTGCTGGCGACACAAGCTTATATATAGTTGTTGAAGATCTAACACTTGCAGCTGAACTTCTTAATTCTGACTTGGAAAAAGTGACACGATGGGCAAAACAATATCTGGTGTCTTTTAATTCTTTCAAAATTGAATCCCTTTTAATATCACGGGAGGCCAACAAACCAGATCACCCTTCTATCTTTATGTCAGAACAAAAAATTAAAGAAGCAGATACTCATAAACATCCTGGCATTTTTTTATCAAACGATGGAACGTGGCATAAATATATTGATTACAAAAAAAAAACAAAAAACAACCAAAGCGTGGGCCAAAAGAAACATTATGCGTTAACTTTTTTTTTCAGCTTGATCGTGGATCTCTCGAAATCATATATACCACATTTATAAGACCAGACCTAGAATACGCCGGCCTTGGTGGCTCAGTTGGATGCGCCGTCCGACTGGAGACCAGGAGGCCGCGGGTTCAACCCCCGCCGAGGTCGGCAACATTCTTTCGTAGAGACTGATCATGAAATATTTTCTACGGTCATTCTCTCCCTTCCGCTGATTCAAGAAGGGCAGTTGTCAGTTTCTGGCGAAAGAATGTGCACAATACTGGTTAACCGCTTAGAGGACTAAGCCTGCCGAGTGAACGTGTGGTTAGGTAAACTGACCGCGCTCGACATGACCCCATTGGGTTGACTGGGCCGTAAAACCTGAACACAAACAAACAAACAAAAACCTAGAATACGGAAACGAAATTTAGGATAACTGTACTCAGTACGAAAAAGAAGAAATAAAAATAATTCAAAATGAGGCTGAAAGAATTGCTACAGGAACAACGAAGTTAATGTCTATTGAAACATGTATTCAGAAATAGGATGGGAAACCCTAGATTCCAGAAGACGAATCTCTCTTTTTCAAAATGTATTCAAATATAAGTCTTAGTTATCTTTCCTCTCTTGTACCACCGTCTATCAGCGATATTTCTTCATATAATTTAAGAAATGCAAATAACTTACAAACAATTGAAACACGAACAGGTCAATATTATAGTTCTTTTCTCCCTTCTGTGATTAGAGAATGGAATAGTTTATCGGAAACTGAAAGCACTGGCATAGCAGGAAGTCTTTTGAATTGGTTCATTTATTATCTAAGTAACAGAAACAAGAAACGCTAGTTCAGTCAGTGCCTTCAAATCACGCCTTGACCAAAACGTAATTGTTCCAGAAATACATAAATACTTTTATATTGGCGACAGACGCCTGCAGATTTTGTATACACGTCTTCGAACAAACTGTAGTTCCTTAAATCAGGATCTTTTTCGTTAAAATATTTCTGATACTTCCCAGTGTACTTGTGACAATACGGAAACCGCTGATCACTTTCTGTTAGCATGTCCCCTTTACTATGGGCAAAGACAAGAACTTTTCCGGATATTTTCACTTATTTGCCCGATTTCTGTTACTGTTCTCTTGTTTGGCAACAGCACTGTAAGTTATGAAAATAACGTTAAAATTTCGAGGCAATTCATAATTACATTAAACAAAGTAAGCGTCTTTAATCTCACCTTTTCATGGTATAGTTTTCCTTATTGTTGAGTGATGCAAATACATATATTATGATACCGGTGAGATAGATCAACGGAATCACAAAAAAATATTTAGTATCCAGTAGGACAACAGGTTAGTGTATTTGCATTACGAAAACATGTCTATTCAAATATATTGAAAATTTCACCACCAAATACTGAAAGTTTTCAGATAAAAAAAATCTGATATTTATTATATTTCAATTAACCGAGGCGGTTCTAACGAGTACCCACAATCTATATTTTTGAGCAGAAATAAGAAAAAATAATGTACACCCCTGTAAACCCCAGTTTTACAATATAAAAGTGGGGTTCAAAGGGGTCAAAATTATATAGGTATGTTTTCGTGATGGCCTTTTTTGGTTCCCACAGTGCAGATGGCGGTCCCTACTCTTCTAACACATTTTGACTGTTTTCGCTCCACCTTATGACACTGCTTTCAGTTTTTTCTCCTTATCATTGATAAAGTAGATTATTATTATGTTGTGTGTTTTTTGTTGTTTTCTCTCTCTCTCTCTCTCTCTCTCTCTCTGTCTCTGTCTCTCTCTCTCTTTTCTTTTTCCTCTTCTTCCTTATGCTTATTAAGTTTGAACATATAAGGTTCTACTTTCGCTATATAGTAATCTAATGTTAAAATTAGCATATATTGATAGATATGTCACATGAATGCGTTAACATATTTACAACCTTATGTCGTTATCAGATACATTCAGTTGTAAGTATGAGGAGAGGGAACTTCATAAGCAATTTGCTTTCGTTTCAATCCTAGTATTTTGTATGTTGTTATATTTATTGATGTGTCATTAATTCTGAATAAAATATATTTAAACTAAATGGTTCAGGTCATTTTTATTGTTCTTCAGTTACTATCAACCCCATGGGGAGGGAGGGAGGAAACGGGGGCTTTTAGCAAGGAGTTTACCGTAAATTTAGTCCCCGCAATACAGCGCCTTTACTAGAGCTCTTCAAACTGAGAATTTTAAGTCCCCGCTATATCCCGTCCCCTACAGCCCAAGACTACAAATGGCTACAGATAGTCTTAGTGTCGTAAAATGTCTTCCCGTACTTAACTATAGTTCACTGTAGTGTAGTTTATATTGTCTGGTCCTGTGTGATCACTGAATCAATTCCGGGATTTTCGAAAATTTATGTTACATGAGTGAATCAAATGAACTAACTCCTCGTTACTCTGAACCGTTTAAATAGAGTATTGCTCAACGGACTGACTTCATACTGGTGGCAATAGAAGATGAAAACAAAGAGAATATAGTATAGTAGAGCAATAAAGACTGTCAGAGATATGAACAAGACTGATGTTAAATTAAAACAAGTAGCCCAAGAGGACAACAGTCGCTCACCTGAGGAACTAATTCGAAACTCCAAGTGACCATCACATATGTTTTTGCCATAGGATTCATCATGCATTTTTAGTTAATACAAACACGACCTTTGTTTGAAGTTGTTGTTGTTGTTGTTGTTGTTGTTGTTTTTTGTTGTTGTTTTTTTCTCAAATGTTCCTAATTGACTGGAAATATATGTCGTCTAAGACACCTGAGGAGAGTAAATTGGACCATAGAAACCAGAGGCCTAAAATCGAACTTGCCCGAGCTTTTATGCCTGTCCTGATTACCATCAACATTGATGATGATTCCATCAAAAAATGAATGCGCTAGCATGGAGACACGATTTTCCAAATAAAATGAAGTCGATATCATCAGCACGACATTTTCCGAGCCTATGGGACACTCAAGGGCGGGTAACTATTATGCCAATAGTCCAACCCGCGCTAAAATCGTAGTTGTCCAAGATTTTATGTCTGTTACCGTTATCTGCAAGTTTGAATAAGATCCAATCAAAAATGAACCCGCTATCATCCGGACAACATTTTCCCCATTATATGTCTAACGGAGATTAAAGGGCATGTAACTCTGGTGTGAATATATAGTCCGATCTGACCCAAAATCGAATTTGTCCAAGATTTTATGGCTGACCTCATTACCTGCGTCTGATGAAGATTCGATCAAAAATGAAATGGCTTATCGTCCGGACAACATTTTCCGAAGTCTATGAGGCCCTCAAGGGCGGGCAACTCTCATGACAATAATCGAAACCGGGCCACAGTCGAACACGATCGAGATTTTATGCCTGTCCTCGTTATCTGCGTTTGATTAAGATCCGATAAAAAATGAAGACGCTATCGTCTGGACAACATTTCCCCATTATATGTCTATGTGAGACTAAAGGGCAAGTAACTCTTATGTGAATAATCTGATCTGGCTCAAAATCGAACTCGTCCAGGATGTTATGACTGTCCTCGTCACCTGCAAGTCTTATTAAGATATAATAAAAAATGAAGTCGCTATAACCCGGACAAAATTTTCCTAAGTCTATTGGACCCTCAAAGGCAGGTAAATCTCTGACCCAGCCCAAATTCGAACTCATCCGCGATTTTATGCCTGTCCTCCTTACCCGCAAGTTATACAAAGATTCAATGAAAAGTGACAGAAAATGCGGAGACAAAATTTTCCCCATTATATGTCAATGGGGGCTAACTGTTGCCATGGAAACCAATTTTGATCTGATCTGCCCCAAAACCTTATGCAGCCTTTCCCCTACGCAAAAGATGCCACTGATAAATTTTGACTAAAATTGCTCAGCTGGTATTGGAAATATATTTGTTCAAATGTGTGGACGACGACGAACGACGGACGCCAGAGCCATGCTATACTATAAGCTCACCTTGTGAGCCTGCGGCTCCAGTGAGCTAAAAATGAAGTCGCTATCATCAGCACAACATTTTCCGAGTCTACGGGACACTCCAGGGCGGGTAACTATTGTCCCAATAGTCCACATCGCGCTCAAATCCAACTTGTCCAAGATTTTATGTCTGTCCTCGCTATCTGCAAGTTTGATGAAGACCCAATGAAAAATAGTCGCTATCCTACAGACAACATTTTTCCCCATTCTTTGTCTAATGGAGACTAAATGGCAAATAACTCTCATGTGAATACTCCGATCTGATAAAAAATCTAACTCGTCGAAGATTTTATGGCTGTCCTATTTACCTGCAAAAAAAGGTAAGAGAAAAGTCCAGGGAGTGCCACAATCACAAGCCGCAGCCCTTCCCAGACTCCAAGAGGAAGAGGAAACCGACAAATCCAAACAAGCACAAATCGAACAAACGTACGAAAAGCACTAAGATTAGCTCTCTCTTCCCCAAGCGAGGTAAGCGCAATACTAAAAGGACTGAAAAACACAAGAACAAAATGACACACGGAAAGACATACAACAAATCGCCTCGTAGAATAAACCACAAAGCAACAAAGAGTATGACTAACACCGGGACCACCGCCTTAGAACGGTCAGTAGAGTAAACCACCGGGGGGGGGGGGGGGGGGGGGTTTAAAGCACTTTTACAGCTAGCTAACTTCACCCTGGGTCCCGATGCTACTCTTAATACAGAAAAACATAAAAATTCGGTTCGCATAAAGGCTCCCAACTCAGTCAATGCATCAAAGCGAAAACACAAAAATCAAATTAATCACTATAATAAACAAGACGAGTACTCATGGCTAATTCTACTGTATGTCAGAGTAAATGAAAACCAATAGTTGAACCACGGCGGGCCAAGCCAAAGACATATCGTCAAGCCCCAACCCACTGGTTAAAGTTTTACGATGAGGCCGTCATTGGGTCTGTGACAACAAGTCTGATGAAGATTCGATCAAAAATGAAATCGCTATCATCCGGGCAATATGAGGCCCTCAAGGGTGTGTAATTCTCCATGCCAATAATCGAAACAGGGCCAAAATCGTACTTGTCCGAGATTTTATTCCTGTCCTCGTTATCTGCAAGTTTGATGAAGATTTGATCAAAAATGGTCGCTATCGTCCGGACAACATTTCCCCTTTATATGTCTGTGCGAAACTAAAGGGCAAGTAAAAAAAGGTAAGAGAAAAGTCCAGGGAGTGCCACAATCACAAACCGCAGCCCTTCCCAGACCCCAAGAGGAAGAGGAAACCGACAAATTCAAACAAGTACAAATCGAACAAACGTACGAAAAGCACTAAGATTAACTCTCTCTTCCCCAAGCGAGGAATAGTTCTCACGTGAATAGTTCGATCTGCCACAAAATCGAACACGTCCAAGATTTTATGGCTGTCCTCATTACCTGCAAGTCTGATGAAGATTCGATCAATAATGAAATCGCTATCGTCCGGACAACATTTTCCGAAGCCTATGGGGCACTCATGGGCGGATAACTCTCATGCTAATAGTCAAAACTGGGCCAAAATCGAACATCCGAGATTTTATGCCTGTCCTCGTTATCTACAAATTTGATGGAGATTCGGTCAAAATGAATTCGTTATCAGCCGGACAACATTTTCCCAATTATATGTCTATGTGCGACTAAAGGGCAAATAACTCTCATGTGAATAGTACCATCTGCCCCAAAATTGAACGTCCAAGAATTTATGGCTGTCCTAATTACCTGCAAGTCTGATGAAGATTTGATCAAAAAATGAAACGGCTATCGTACGATCAACATTTTCCGAAGTCTATGAGGACCTTTAAGAGCGGGTAACTCTCATGCCAATAGTCAAGTGGGCAAAAATCGAACGTCCGAGATTTTATGCCCTAATTTTGGTTATTCTGAAAAGCGGGTGCTAATGCTAAGAAAATGCCGATTTGGGGGCCAAAATTAGGGATGTAAAGTGAGTTTTAGGTTGAAAACTGCAACCCCCCCCCCCCGCCCCCCCCCGGTCCTGATCAACATTTTTCGAAGTCTATGGGGGCCTAAAAGAGCGGGAAACTCTCACGCCAATAGTCAAGTGAGCAAAAATCGAACTTTCCGAGATTTCATGACTGTCCTCGTTATCTGCAAGTTTGATGAAGATTCGATCAAAAGTGATGTCGCTATCGTCAGGCCAACATTTTCCCTTTATATGTTTATTGGAGACTTAAGAGCAAGTAACTCTCATGCGAATAGTCCGATCTGCCTCAAAATCAAACTTGTCCAAGGTTTTATGGCTGTCCTCATTATCTGCAAGTCTGAGGAAGAATCGATCAAAAATGAAGTCGCCATTGTCCGGCCAATATTTTCCCCATTTTATGTCTATGGGAGACTCAAGGGCAAATAACTCTCATGTGAAAGGTCTGATCTGCCCCCAAATCGAACTCGTCCAAGGTTTTATGGCTATCTTCATTACCTACAAGTCTGATGCAGGTTTGATAAGAACAAATTGAAATCGGTATCGTCCGGACAACATTTTCCGGTCTATGGGGCACTCATGGGCGGGTAACTATCATGCCAATAGTGGAAAGTGGGCCAAAATCGAACTTTTCCGAGACTTTATGCATGTACTCGTTATCTGCAAGTTTGATGAAAATTCGATCAAAAATGAATTCGCTATGTGAATAGTCCGATCTGCCCGAAAATCGAAATCTTCCAAGATTTTATGGCTGTCCTTATTACCTGCTAGTCTGATGAAGATCATATCCAAAATGAAGTCGCTATCGTCCGGACAACATTTCCTCCATTATATGTCTTTGGGAGACTAAAGGGCAAGTAACTCTTGTGTGAAAAGTCAAATCTGACCCAAAATCGAACGTCCAAGATTTTATGACTGTCCTCATTACCTGCAAGTCTAATGAAGATTCTATCAAAAATGAAAACGCTATCGTCCGGACAACATTTGCCGAAATCTATAGGCCCTCAAAGGTGGGTAACTCTCATGCCAATAGTTGAAAGTGGGCCAAAAGCGAACTTGTCCGAGATTTTATGCCTGTCCTCGTTATCTGCAAGTTTGATGAAGTTTCATTAAAAATGAAGTCGCTATCGTCCGGACAACATTTTCCCCATTATATGTCTATGGGATTTTTGGTTGCCGTGGAAACCAAAGTTCTGATCAGATCTGTCCCAAAACCTGATACAGGCAATCCGCGACCCAAAGTATGGTACCTGTGAAATTTGATCAAGATAGGCCAACTGGCCTTGGAGATATATATTTTTTTTTTCAAAACTGTGGACAAGGGAAGACGGTATAGCCTTGCTATACTATAAGCTCACCATGTGAGCCTTCGGCTCAGGTGGGCTAATAATGCATACTTATAAAGATAACATATCAAGACATGTATACTGATTAAAAGGAAGAAAGAGGAAAGTGTCCCAAGAAGTGTCAATGTAATTTTGTTCTAGGAACTCTGGAGCTAGGTCCCTCGATAAAAAAAAGGGTGAACATATATAGGTGTCGATGAATTTTATCACTGATTATTTTGTTATCATCGAATTATGCTATTCCATGTAGATACGATTTAACTTTGTTCTCGGTAAGAATCTTCTGTGGAAATCCGCAGGGCTTGAACAAAAAATTGTCTGATGAAGATTTGATCACGTTACTATTGATCACGGAACTGAAATTTCTCAATTTTCTGTCAACACGAAGATTTGCGTCCACAAATTTTCATTTCCATTAAAACTAAAGCCCTGATACCCACTGAGGCAGAAGCCCTGGTCAAAACAAGCACGGAGCATTATGAATAAGGTGGCAATTGCTGGCGTAGAAAATTGCGTGGGGCGAAAAAATGACAAAATTTCTACCCGAGCTAAATGTAGCTACTAGTTGGATATCAATATTATTTTCATCACAATGATGTATAATTATTAATTTACTTAATGAATTAAGGGCCATTTTCTGCTTACTGCTTGCATTACCGCTTTGATAACAGTAACTCATCTTGGAGACATCAGAGACCAACTATTAGAGACTGGCTATACAAGGTATCATACATAAATTTGAATCAGCTTATAGTAAGGAGTGATAAAGCATGACATCAAGGTCTAGGAGCTAGTCTGTCCCGTCGACAAAGAGCTAGTTCCGTCGACAAAGAGCACTGAAACTTTACTATCATAATAGATCATGAGGGAATTAGCCTTGCTATAAAGTTTATTTAGCGATACCGACCTTACTTAAAACTTATAGTTTCATTTTGGTGGAGCAGTTTTAACTACAGTAAATGTTCAATGAGTCGAACCGATGACTCGTCTACCGTTGTTGATTCAAACTTTTTTTGTCCGTACAAAATTCTTTTGATAGCTCAAGAAAACAAATATTTAAGGATATTTTAGGGATTTTTTTTTTCTCTTTTATTATGAAATTGTATGTTGTGTGTACTCATTAGAATCGTCTCGCCGAGGCGATACCAATGAGTACAATCAACATACCATTATTTTATAGAAGATTTCCCATTTGCCTCCTGACCTTGCGCTGTTATTAGCCCTCAGTAACTCTAACTACCCATGTCTAGAACAAATTTCCATGGTCCCAAAGATGTTTGAGCCATTGGAGCGACTGTAGTTACATTTGTTCAAGGACTTTTCTCGCATGAATATAGCAGTTAAGATCATTGGCTATGTAATCCCATTGACTACACGGGTGTGGGCCGCAGACGGAATAACGTCTCCTTTCTTAATCTGTTTCAGAACGTTGGCGCTTGACTAAGGCTGTTTGTAGTCAGTCCCATCGTGATTTAACTTGTGTTTCAGATTGCCACTTCTGCTTTATTTTATTGCAGTTTTATATGTGTGTTTCACTGTGCTGTTCCACTGAAGAGGTAGAAGATCATATGCGGACCGAACACGTACTTGTAACGTTGAGCTGCATCAGAATTAAGGGCGAGATTTCAATCCAGTAAAACTAGTTTATGACCCCTAGTAGTTATTTTTACTCACCGTTCCAATGCCGTTCTTCTGTTGCGAATGTCAAAGGCCTTGACCAGACTGCACTGACATACAGACTCATTTGGAACAACCAAACCATTATATTTTTCATGAATAACATTTCTAATATGTATGTCAAGAGAGAATTACTATGGCCCTAAGCAGATGCATGCGGATTTTCTTTTGACGATTCCTGTATGACATGGTAAAATTAAATATAGCAAGTAGTGATAAAACAACAAAGCGAGCGCCAATGCACAGGCTCTTTTGGGGTTTTGCTTTTGAAGTTTGCACTGACATGACACTGATTGAAATGAACACGTTTGAACAGTTTTCATACAACGTAATTACAGCTATTAAACCGGTTTATAACTGTGGTAGACATCTATCAGCCAGCATACCCGCGCAACTTTATCAGACTCTTCACTAGTGCTGGTGTAAACCTCAACCGACTGTGCAGATGCGCAGGCTGATCTGAATCTGCGATAGGCGTGCATGTCATAAGATGTATTTTCTCACGTTATGTCATATTTGTACACTGTAGACAGAAGTAGAAAATGTCCAGATCTGACTGCGCGGATGCTTAGGCTGGTCTTTACATCAAATACATACGCACGTGAAATATTGGCTCTTTCTCATATTGTGACAGGATATATGAAGACAGCATAATTTGCCAGTTTGCGTTTTTTGCTCATCTGTGCTGAAAGCTTAGGATGAGCTATTGTAATCACTTGCCGTTGTCGTCCGACCGACCGTCCGTCGTTGTCCGTCGTCGTCCACACCTTTGTAGATGTCTCTTCTAAAACACCTGGACCAATTTTCTTCAAACTTCATGTGGAACCCTGTTTGAAGAGGGGTGGGGGGGGGGGGGGGGTCGAAATTTGTACAAATGATCACGGTCCATTAATCAAGATGACCACCATGTCCATATATGGTAAAAACACTTAAAAATCTTCTTCTCCAGAACCAAGAAAGCTTTGATTAAAGTAGTAACATTTTAGTTACAATAAAAAAAATATCCCCTGGAGGTTATCTGCCCTTGCCCCTGGGCTATTTACATAAAATATTATCCCCTGGAGGTTATCTGCCCTTGCCCCTAAGCTATATACATGTATAAAATTGTGTAATTTTAAATCTCTGAAACTGCTTGTGCAGTTTTCACTAGATTTCAGATGGGTATTGACAATTTGTTCGAATTGTTCCGCGTCATTGAACAAGATGGCTGTCATGTCCATATATGGTATAAGCCTATATAATGGCTGAATTTAGTTACAATCAAATTTTTCTCCCCTTAGTTGAGGTTTTATGGCCAAGTCAACCCATTAGGGTCATGTCGAGCGTGGTCAATTTACCTTGCCACACTTTTCTTGGACAGACAGTCCTCTCAGTGGTTAACCAGTACTTGAGCACATTCTTTCGCCAGAAACTAACAAGCGCCCTTCTTGATTCAGCGGAAGGGCAATACTTATGAAATGTTGGAAGCTGGGCCTTTTGGAGAAGTTTGTGAAGGTTGCCGGCTACAACTTTGGCGCTGGACATGTTCCGCTAAAATCAAAACTAAAAACAATTATTGCGAAGAATTAAGCGAAAAAAAAGTTAAAATAGTTTGTTTTTTTAGTGCACTGCTTCTGGTGCTAGATGTCCCGGCTTGGGGTGAGAAATTTTCGAATAGATAAGGTACTGGGTTTTACCGGTCCTTAGTTTGCTAATAAAGCACGTGCAAGTTAGTTTCATTTTTACGAAGAAGAAATTATTTTGAGAAAGTATATTTCTACCAATATTTTAAACGTAAGTATGGGTCCAATGGTAAAGTTACCTGAATACTATACTACCGATGCTTCCAGGCAATATGACATAATTTGATAAAGCCATAAACAGTTTTAGAAAAGCCAAGGTTTCTTTCGGTGTCTAGATTAAATCTAGATCTCCCGATTTATCCTGTATGTAGTCAGGTTGTAGATTTATTTTTTGTTTTCTCCTGTTTATCCTGTTTAATGTTTATATTATATATTTCACGTGAATGGAGAACACCTTCTGTATATGCAGATTTTCCAGTAAATATTATTCAATTCTATAGTTGGGTTTCTCAATTTCTGTATCTTGCAAAACATCCAACCCAACAATCGGAAAGACATACAACTGAGTATTGTGTATACATGTTTATAAAGCTTGGCTATTGGTTCATACAAAACCAATGGCTGCCAGTCGGTAAACTTTTTTTTTATTTATGCCAGTTTCGCGCCATGTGCTTCATCCCGAGCCCTTTGGTTCTATTTCGGTAAATAGTATGACCGCTGTTGATGTCTTTCACTAAATTCAGACGCTTGAAATCAACGGTTGCATGATAGTTGACTTCCTCCAAAATGGTGACAGTCCACCAAATATTAGCAGTTATGTCCCTTTGAAAATTTCGGTAAACTTTTAGTTTACGATTAACTCCTCCTACAGGGTACATTTGATCAAGCTAAAACTTGATTTATAGTAAGACCATGAGGTAGAGCAGCAGGGCAAGAGATAAGGGGAGTGTCCAAGTAAATTACCCATATGTTTTGAGCAAATACTCAATTATTTTCAAAAACTTGGGTATTGATACCCAATTGATTTGCTAGAGTACCCAATTATTTCCAAATTCAAGCTGCACATAATATTTGTTTTTATTCTTCATATGACAAATATAATCATAAAATTAATAGGGTATAATTAAATATCATGTTTTAAATACTTAAAACAGGCTTTTTTTGTACTCTTTCCTTCAGTTGTATAGGTTTTACCCAATAATTTTCATTTTGAGGGATTTCTTTACTCAAACCGAAAAATGGAAGTAGGATGTTACCCACTTAATTAAATTTTGATGGGGTTAAATACCCAAATGCCCCCTAAATTATCTGTTGCTCTGAGAGCAGCGCATATTGTTTCGAGGTTACAGTCCACCAAATACTAGGGCTTACGTTAAACGGACGTACAACGTGATTGCCACCGGACGTCCAAATTGAACTTCAAAGACGTACCGCGGACGTCCGAAATATCTTTTGTCCATCCGAAATCGATACCCGAGACGTCCAAAAATTGTCAAAAGGCCCGCCCACTTTTAACCAGTTGTATGATGTTTGCCCCGCCTACTTACCGGAAATTCGCTACCTGTGTTGACTGAGCTTTAAGGACATCCCACTTTCCGCTTGCGGGAGTTTTATTGACAGCCGTGTCAAGCGTAGCGGCACCCTTTTGATGGCTGCGTGATCACTGCGTGTATTTGTCACGCATGCTGAGTTGATTAATTGATGTTTGTATAATTAAATTTTCTACTGCGACATCCGAAAATATTCGTTGAAATTATATGAAGTCATTATTATTTTTTAATTTTCACGTCTTAAATTATTATTTTGCTAAGAACGTGTGTCGTCTGCAACACTTCCGGGAATTTCCGAGTAAAATTCTATAAATAAATAAATAACAATTATGCACAGAACGCAAATTGAAATCTATTCGAATTTAGAAGCTTACGTTTGTCATGACAACAAAAGCAATTTTTCAAATGAAAAGAAAACATATTTTTCGTCAAAATTTTCGGAAAATCCGTTTCTAAATGCGTAGCCTTGTTCCAGTTGCACAGTTTACCAGCGCGGAAAAGACGCAAAGTAAGTCTAAATATAGGCGATTTGCGATGGTTTTGCTTGCTTTTCTCTGCGAACGAACGTTTTGCTGTTGGTATTTCATCGAGAGCTGCCTTTTATTTGTTTGTTGTTGCACGAGTCGGCACCGTTTTCCCGCAATTTTTGTGAAGTAACTCGTTTGCTTTTGTTGATCAGCTTCAGTCCGAACAAATATTTCATTAAATACATTACTGCAAAATAATTTCAGTATAGTTTATTTTTAAGAAAACATGTTTTGGGTGTTTTCTCTCATGTATTTTCTTTTCTTTTTTCTTTCTCTGGGCTTTGAAACGAATGCGAAGTTGTACCAATGTTGATGCTTTCTCTAAGGTCGGACATACAAGTACAGGCTTTCCAAAAAGATGTGATCAAATTTTAATTAGCGATTAGGACATTTTTAAAACACATCTAAGAGAAGCGTATATCATGATGATTCTGTGTGACACTGAAATAAGAATCTGTGTTCTACTAAAGAAAGGGCAGACCTCCGCAGCACGGAAAAAAAGTGGGACTTCCTAGATTTTCCTGTGGGACTTCCAAATTTGAGGGGTAGGAAGTCTGGGACTTCCTGAGTCTGGAAGTTAATGGAAGCCCTGAATACTTACTCCTCCTAAAGTTTACAGCTTGATTTATGGTTAGACAATGCTATGGAGCAGCGCATATTGTTTAAAGGTTACAATCCACCATATATTAGCAGAGCTATGCCCCTTTGAAAATTCTGTAAACTTTTTATCCCCCAGCCGATCAGTTCAAGGGACATAGCGATCAGCGTGGCATCCGTCTGTAGATGCATCTGTGTGCTCCATAACTTTGATACCCTTAGACATATTTTGATAATGTTTGGTAGAAATGAAGAGAGGGATCAGTAGGCGTGCCACGTGCAAGAGAGACAACTGACTTTCTTCATTATGTAGTTATCTCCCCTGAAGCTGAAGTCTTGTGCAGGCCATAACTCCCATACTGTTTGAGATAATATGATAATATTTGGTAGAGATGAAGCGGAGGACCAGTAGGCGTGTCACATGCAAGAGAGACAACTCTCACTTTCTTCTTCATTATTTAGTTATTTCCCCTGATGCCAAAATCTTGTGCCCTTCATAACTTTGATACCCTTAGACATTTTTGATAATATTTGGTAGAAGCATTACTAACGACCAGTAGGTGTGTCGCGTGCAAGAGAGACAACCTCTGCTGTGGCTGTTTTCTAGTTACCTCCCCTGAATGAATTTCTGAGCCAAATTCTTGAGTATGTGGTTTGAAATATTTGATAATATTTGGTAGAGGCGTAGATAAGGACCAGTAGGCATATCGTGTTCAAGAGTACTCTCACTTTCTCCATTATGTACTTATCTCCACTGATGCCGAAATCTTGTGCAGGCCATAACTCCCATACTGTTTGAGATAACCTGATAATTTTTGGTAGGGACATATATTAGGTCAATGGTGTGTAGCATGCATGCAAGAAGGACATCTTTTACTCTTGATTTTTTACCCCGCTAAGCATAAATAGTCATTGAACAATATGCTTTCGTTTAAAGGGGAACGCAACCTTAAAAGGTATTGTGCTTTAAAGTACAGAACTTTACAAACAATGAATTTTGACACAAATTTGATCAAAATCGGTGGAAAATTAAGTAAGTTATAGACAATTGAATATTTCAACATTGGTGGAATGGGCGCCACCATTTTGAATATTTAATGAGGTCTCATAAAAATTAAAATTTGTTTCATAAAGGTAGTTATTCTCATAAAGTTGGTTTATTTTGGGGAAAATGATTGCTTGTCACTAGAATTAAAAGATTATAAAAAGTCTGTAGCAAAATTATTCTTGTAAACCCTTTATAATTTGGTTTTGCATACTTAATTTGCGCTGTGTGACATCACAAAGCCTACAATATGGCGGCATCCATGACAGCCGTTTTAAATATATTCAAACCACCATAACTTCCTTATTTCTAGGCCGATTTTGGAAACTCTTGCTTCAAAATAAATGGCTTGTTAAACACTTTACTCCCAAGATATACTTACAGCTTTTATTGCATTCCCCTTTAACAAAAATTTGGAACTATAAAGTTTTTGGGTTTTTTTTTTGTTGTGAATAACTTGTCCAGGGTGCTGTTGATTGACATTACATAACTTGCATTAATTTAAAATATTACAGTTTGTTTAAGATAAGAGAGCTCAGGTTGGCAATGTACTGTATTCACCCTAAGTATTAGGAGAAACAGTCCTGAGCAAACAATGAGACCCAGAGCAGATACCCCAAAATGTGTCATCTGATCAGTGTCTGTGTTGTTTCCACTCATTATGCCCCCAACTTCGAAGAATTTGGAGGGGCATATTGCTTCTGGGACGTTTGTGCGTACGTGCATCCGTCCGTTATGTTTTTTGATGCGTAGCATAACTTCTGAACCATGCAAGCTAGGGTTTTGAAATTTTATGTATGGATTCTTCATGAAAAAATAGCTGACACATATTTTTTCCCATCAGGATTATGCCCCTTTCCTGAGTTATAGCCCTTTGAAAAAATATAGATGAAATCTTGTCAGCAAAATATCTCAAAAGCTATTGAAGCTAGAGCCTTGAAACCTGGTGAATAGATTTGTATTGATGAGTAGATGACCTGATTAACTTTTGAATGAATTCTGAAAATTACTTCAAGAGTTATGGCCCTTTATAACTTTGGGCATTTTTACAATTGCACACTTTTTGATGCATAGCATAAGTTTTGATCTGTGCATGCTAGGGTTTTGAAATTTCATATATGGATTCCTCATGAAAAAATAGCTGACACATATTTTTTTCTTATCAGGATTATGCCCCTTTCCTGAGGTATGGCCCTTTGAAAAAATATGGATGAATTCTTGTCAGCAAAATATCTCAAAAGCTATTGAAGCTAGAGCCTTGAAACCTGGTGAATAGATGGGTATTGGTTAGTAGATGACCTGATTAACTTCTGAATAAATTCTGAAAATTACATCATGAGTTATGGCCCTTTATAACTTTGGGCATTTTTACATCGCACACTTTTTGATGCATAGCATAAGTTTTGAACTATGCATGCTAGGGTTTTGAAATTTCATATATGGATTCCTCATGAAAAAATAGCTGACAGGTATTTTTTTCTGATCAGGATTATGCCCCTTTCCCTTTAAAAAAATATGGATAGAATCTTTTCAGCAAGCTATCTCAAAAACTATTGAAGCTAGAGCCTTGAAGTTTGAGGAATAGGTTGGTAGTGATGAGTAGATGACCTGATTAACTTTTGAATAAATTCTGAAAAGTACTTCTTGAGTTATGGCCCCTTGTCATTTTGGGCATTTTTACATTGCACACTTTTTGATGCAAAGCATAAGTTTTGAACTGTGCATGCTAGGGTTTTGAAATTTCATATTTAGATTTCTCATGAAGAAATAGCTGAAACATATTTTTTTTTTCTTATTAGGATCATGCCCCTTACCTGAGTTACGGCCCTTTGAAAAAATATGGATGGAAGCTTGTCAGCAAAATATCTCAAAAAGTATTGAGGCTAGAGCCTTGAAATTTAAGGAATAAATTGGTAGCGATGAGTAGATTAACTTTTGGATAAATTCTGAAAATTACTTCTTGAGTTATGGCCCTTTATAACTTTGGGCATTTTTACATCGCACACTTTTTGATGCATAGCATAAGTTTTGAACTATGCATGCTAGGGTTTTGAAATTTCATGTATGGATTCCTCATGAAAAAGTAGCTGACACATATTTTTTTCCCATCAGGATTTTGCCCCTTTCCTGAGTTATGGCCCTTTGAAGAAATATGGATGGAATCTTTTCAGCAAAATATCTCAAAAACTATTGAAGCTAGAGCCTTGAAATTTTAGGAATAGATTGGTAGCAATGAGTAGATGACCTGATGAACTTTTGAATAAAATTCTGAAAAGTACTTCTTGAGTTATGGCCCTTTGTCATTTTGGGCATTTTTACATTGCACATTTTTTGATGCATAGCATAAGTTTTGAACTATGCATGCTAGTTTGAAATTTCATATATGGATTCCTATCTGAATTATCTCCCATTTTAGAGTTATGTCCCTTTTAATAAAATAACATTGAAATCTCATATATTTGTACTGTTGTTACCGTCTTGGGCAAGCAGTGTTGGAGTCATAGTGTTTTACAAACACCAGCTCTAGTTCAGCAGTTTTTTGACACAAGGGTATGCAAAAACTTTTCACCAGTCAGACAAATGATTAAAACCCTGGTCCCGCTGAACGTGGATATACCCTGCCTTTACAAACAGTGTAGATCCAGATCAGTTGGCTTCTGAAGAAGCCAACTAATCCTGATATGCACTGTTTGTCATTTAGTATGTGAATTTGTTTCAACAACCTAGATCAAGCAGTCTGACTTGCTGACAGTTAGAAGTGGGAGTGGCATCTTGATTTATTCAGCATGACAAAGGTTAAAATGTACTTGAACTTCTTAGAATTTCTGCCCAATCAAACAAATTTTTGTCAGAAAGGTCTTGTGGTACTAAGAATTTGGCATAGACTGAGGCTCATCAACAGGTAGTAGCCTTTCATTATCACCCAGGTACTTCCAATGAGAACCCACAACATATGGTTTTGTGGAGAATAAGAAAGATACTTTCCTGGACTAGTGGCTCTATGGTTTCAGATAAGGTACCTTTTGTGTCAAACAGTATTGATAGTTTTCTAATTTCTCCACAAAAATTTATTGTAGTAAGTACTCCTTAGAAGCGCCTTGGTGAGGCAGTTCTGATGAGTAGTCCTGCAACATGTTTTTGTGCAGAAAAAAGAGAAATATTTACCTGATACTCCCTGTTTTCTAGAATTGTAATAACACTGATATAGTTATTACAGTCTGGTTTTACATGCGCAGAACCATGGTATAACTGATTTATCACATTTTCATGCATGCAGAGCAACAACATTGTGAGATATTTCATGCTGAATGTTGGGACTTTAGGCTACATGATAATAATGCTTATGCTTAACCCATTGCTGGGACTAACAGCATGTGAGTGCAATGTCAGGCTAAGAAATATAAAGTTGTGAAGATCGAAGGAAAGTAATGTTGTGAAAAAATAAAAAATCTAGTTACAGGATTAAAGGCAAGGTGGCTGTTGATTTAGATGAGAAGTGGTTTGACTGGCTGACTGTCTTGTTGAATTTATCAACACTGGGCAGTGTGACTGCTTCTAAGGCAAGGGAATTTCAGTGTACTACAATAGTTCGTGGGAAAAAAGGAATTTCTGTAATAGTCTGTGGATGTAGGTATCTGTCTGTATGCCATTGGATGGGAGGTTCAGGACTGTCTCTGCAGGGCTGTGAGGTACTGGTAAACTGTCAGTTTGTCATTTACAAGAATTCATACTGGATACATAGAATATACCAACTGATAATAATAAGAATGTGCAGATGCACAGGATAATCTGAAAGTGTACATTTCCAATACATTGTAAGACACCTTTTAGCTTGATGATCTCCTATATCAGTCATGCCTGTCACTTGATAATGATGTCATTAACCTTCAGCAGTCTCTCGGCAAATTCAGCAGATGATAAATTGATAGTTTTCTTATTTTTTCTCTTAAGGCAAATTGATACTCTTTCAGGGCAGGCAACATGTGAAAATGGCTTTTGCCTCCCTTCTAGAAAGAGCTCTGTAAAAGGAAAGAATTTGCTCCCCTTTGTGGGGCGGGGTGGAGTGGGAGTGGGGTGGAGGGAGGCAAACAAAATTTATCTCCATTGTAAAAATAGCAGAAAATCTACAGGTGTGTTAAATCCCTTAAGGCAAATTTAGGGTTGCAAAGTGTTTCCTAAGGAGTAGTTGCAGTCATGGTACCTAAGCCATAATCCAAACTCATAAATCCATAAGTGAATGACAAATCAGAATGTTCAGACCAACAGACATGGACCCCAGAATAAAGGGTATAATCAGGCGTCTGCGGATAGTAAGCATTACTTGGTAAGCAAGCTTCGCTCACCATGCCCATTGGCCTGAGTGAAGGATGAAGAATGAAGAGATGATTTGCATGAACTGACAAACACTTTTTTTGGGAAAAAATAACAAAACAAAAAACAAAAAAACTACAATTTATTTCAAAATGATGTCTTCTGCAATTTTTTACACAGTGTACTAAATGCTAAAAAATGTTGGGGAAATTATCCATTAACCTGCTGAATTTAACTTAGTTTGTATCAGAGAACATTTTAAAAAAGTTTGCTCCTTCTGAAAATAAGGCTTTAAACCACTCAAATTAATTGAGTTGCTGCTAAGATAAATCACTTCTGATTTGATTTGAATGAAGTGTTTATTACTCTTCTTCTGTGAGTGCATTCTTCAGGCTTTGTTTGCCCCTTTGTGAGCTCAGCATTTTTTTATACAACATTTCAACATAAGATTTGGTTCCAGTAAAATAGATTTACGCTCCCGCAATCCCATGCCACCTAGTTTACTCACCCCAATCCCATGCCACCTAGTTTTTGGTAATGTATACAACTGTGTGTCATAGTTAGCTTATTTTTCCTCCTCGTGTCATTGGTAGGCTCTGTTCTCTGATTGAATCTCTTCCTAGACATCATCTCTACTATTTCTCTAGAGAAAAACAAATTTAACATCTGCTTATATCACGTAGAGCAAGCGAAATCAATTATTATTAGCTCGCCTGTACGAAGTACAAGGAGAGCTATTGTAGTCACCCCGGTCGTCCACGTTTGCGTTTGCGTTCCCGTTCCCGTCACACTGTGTTAAAGTTTTTCAAATGCTTATATCTCAACAGTCACTCCTCACAGAGGCATCAAATTTGGAACTTAGGTACCTTGGAGGGTCTTCTGAGATTCCAAGAGAATAAACCCCTGGGTTCATGCCCCTGGGTGGGGCTAGGGGTCAGAATCTAGGACACCTTTGTAATACTGTGTTAAAGTTTTTCAAATTCTTATATCTTGACTTTCACTCCTCATAGAGCATTCATATTTAGAATTTGGGTACCTGGACGAGTCTTCTGAGATTCCAAAAGAACATACCCCTGGGTTCATACCTCAGGGTGGGCCTTGGGGTGGGGCTAGGGGTCAAAATCTAGGACACATTTGTAAAATCTTATATGCCTACAGGTTAAAGACACAACTGGTTATACATCAGCAAACTATGTGACATCAGTTTAAGTGTAAGAGAGTGAAGGTCATGGTGACCTACATTTTACGGTCAAGGTCACCTAGATTTCACGGTCCAGTGATTTTGCCTTATATCTTGAATACTATTTGTTGGATAAATGTCACACCTGGGATATTACTTCCATGTGACCCAATGAATGACCACTTACTATATCTAGGTCATTGTGACCTATATTTCATGGTTCAGTGATTTTGCCTTATATCTTGAATACTTTTTGTTGGTTAAATGTCACACCTGGGATATTACTTCCATGTGACCCAATGAATGACCACTTACTATATCTAGGTCATTGTGACCTATATTTCATGGTTCAGTGATTTTGCCTTATATCTTGAATACTATTTGTTGGATAAATGTCACACCTGGGATATTAGTTCCATGTGACCCAATGAATGACCACTTACTATATCTAGGTCATTGTGACCTATATTTCATGGTTCAGTGATTTTGCCTTATATCTTGAATACTATTTGTTGGATAAATGTCACACCTGGGATATTAGTTCCATGTGACCCAATGAATGACCACTTACTATATCTAGGTCATTGTGACCTATATTTCATGGTTCAGTGATTTTGCCTTATATCTTGAATACTATTTGTTGGATAAATGTCACACCTGGGATATTAGTTCCATGTGACCCAATGAATGACCACTTACTATATCTAGGTCATTGTGACCTATATTTCATGGTTCAGTAATTTTGCCTTATATCTTGAATACTATTTGTTGGATAAATGTCACACCTGGGATATTACTTCCATGTGACCCAATGAATGACCACTTACTATATCTAGGTCATTGTGACCTATATTTCATGGTTCAGTGATTTTGCCTTATATCTTGAATACTATTTGTTGGATAAATGTCACACCTGGGATATTAGTTCCTTGTGACCCGATTATTGACGTCAAAATATATCTCTGTTGGTGTGACCTATATTTCATGGTTCAGTGATTTTGCCTTATATCTTGAATACTATTTGTTGGATAAATGTCACACCTGGGATATTAGTTCCATGTGATCCAATGAATGACCACTTACTATATCTAGGTCATTGTGACCTATATTTCATGCTTCAGTGATTTTGCCTTTTATTTTTATTTCTATTTCATGGAGAATTGTCATACCTGGATTATTATATCTAAGTGACAAAATGATTTACATACAAATACATCTAGGTCAGTGTGACCTATATTATATGGCTTAATGATAAAAATGTTACAATATAAAATGTACCCAGCAGGCGAGCTCGCTGTCCTCCGACAGCTCTTGTTATTACATGTTTTGCTAAAAATAATAAAAAATAGGCTTAGTAATGCGGTCTGATACTTCTTGATAGCAGACATCAGATGCACATCAATATCAGACTGTATGTGCATGGATATCAGACTGCGCGTGCATCGATATCGGCCCCTTCATCAAAAATATGGCAGACCGTATCAAGCAGAGCGAACATGCCCAATCAGTGTTGAAATTCAAGCTGTGTGTAAAGCATACAGGCTGATCTTAATGTAAAACTGAAATGAATTGCTGACCAAACAAACCCAGAAAAGCGATTATTTATCACTCTTTTTAACTTCACTCAGGAATGGTGAAAAACCATTGCGCAAACATAGGAAACAAAGTCCTCTCTTCAAAATTGGCTCTGACAGCTGCATCTGGTTCATTTTTAAAAAACACTAAAATCTTTTGGTATCAATACACATTTCTCTGCATCTGGGTTTACTGTGAAAAGTGGCATCATTAAACTAACATCATCATTTCAGGTACTGAATCCTGGCATAAGGAAGGTAAAACCCATCATCCCTGTATGAACAGACATGGAACACAATACTCGACTGTATAAATGACGATGTACTTGCACATTTCAATGAAAACAAACATGTAGTAAAAAGGTTACAACATGGTCATTGTCGCTGTGCCAGGCATATCGGCCCTGTAGTCCACATGGGCCTTCAGGCCTCAGAAGGCCCTCAGGCCAGTATGGAGCTACCGTGCCGATATTCCTGGCAGTACAACAGTGGTCATGTAATAATCTCTAGATAACTGTCAGGTGAAAAAGTACCTGGTGCCATATAATGAGTGAAAGCTGAAACCAGTGTGTGCAGCACGTCTTAATGGTCACCTTAATTGTTACATTGTCAAAGCTCTAGATAAGGCACTTTGTTCTGCCAAAATATGTTCATAGTTTCTGATTTTTCCATGAACACTTTTGTTGTGGGTACTAATGAGAAGCGCCTCTCTGAGGTATTTCTAATGGGTACCCATAAAATGTTTTCTTGGAGAACTTACCAAAGTATTTCTCTGAATACCATATTAACCCTGGGTATTGGACAGACAGGCCTGAGAAAACAGAGTGGACCCAGATCAGAAGCCACAGATTGCAGCATCTGATAAGGGTCTATACTGTTTGCCACTCTGTCCAGCAGTTTGGATATAGATCAACAGGTAGGGAAATGAACTTCTTAAAATTTTAGGACAAGTATGATAAGGAAATACTGTGAGCCAATAGTTAGGGTTAATATGGTACTCCTCTTACCTAGAACTATGATTGTACTTAACCCTTAACTTGCTGCACATACACAACAACAGACAAGCGTTTAAAAACATCCTTATTTTTCGTGGAAAATAAGGCTTGATGTTACATTCAAATTGTCTTGAATGAAATATGTCACCTTATTTCTGTAAAAAAAACAAACAAACAACAAAGAAGAAAAAATGCACTCGAATTCTGCATATACTCATATAGAGTACTAAATGTAAATCAACCTACTCATATAAAGTACTAAAGAATAATCAGCCTACTCACAAAAGGTATTAAAGGTTAATCAGCCCACTCATATAGAGTACTAAAGGTAAATCAGCATTCTCATGTAGAGTGCTAAATATTAATCAGTCTACTTATATATAATACTAAAGGTAACTCATGGAAAAGTTAATCAGCCTACTCTGATAGTGAGTACTAAAAGTTATTCAGCCTACTCATATAGAGTAATAAAGGTTAATCAGCCTACTAAAGGTAAATCAGCCTACTCATATAGAACACTAAAGGTTAATCAGCCTACTCATATATATATGAGTGCTATAGATTATTCAGTCTACACATGGAGTACTAAAGGTTAATCCGCCTACACAGAGCACTAAAAGTTAATCAGCCTGCACATATAGAGAACTAAATGTTAATTATCCTACACATATAGAGTACTAATGTTTACCAGCCTACTCATATAGAGAACTAAAGGCTAATCAGCCTACTCATACAGAGTACTTAAATTTGTTTTTACTCGTCTACGTATAGGTCATACCAGACTCACACATTCTTATCTGTTTGAACGAGAAGATCAGCCACTTTGTGTAAGCTGTAATGAACCTTTTACGGTGAAACGTTTTCTGATCGACTGCATTGAATTTTCTCGTGCGATGGCAATTTTTCCAAACAAATGACCTAAGATACTTATTTGAAGTTTTACCTGCTGATAACACACGTTTTTAAAACACATCAATCTTTTTAACAAAATATAACAATTTTAATTTCTTTTTAACTTCATTCTAGTTTTACATTTTAGGCATGTATGACTTATCATTATAACCGATACATTTCAAAACCAAGTTAAAACACGATATAGACGCTAATGACCCGCATGGGTTGATGCGTCGTTAAATCTGAACTCATCATTTTGGCGTTTCCATCAGAATCATATCCATGGTGGCTGCCATGGGGGCCATCTTGAAAGTCCTAAATTGTTTTCTGCTCCCAGACAGTAAGTCGGATGGAGCTGAAACTTGATGGAAGGCATCAGGGCAGTATGGAGATTTAGAATTGCTAAATTGGTTCCGTTCTGATATCCAAGATGGCCAGCATGGCAGCCATCTTGAAAATCTTTAAATCACTTCTGCTCCAGAACGGTAAGTCTGATTGAGCTTAAACATAATGGGAGGCATTGGAGTGTTATGGAAATTCAGAATTGCTAGAATTGTTCTGTTCCAATGTCCAAGATGGCCGCCATCTTGAAATTCTTCAAACCACATCTCTTCTCAACCAGTAAGTTAGATTGAACCGAAACTTGACGGGAGGCATCAGGGTGTCATGGAGATTCAGAATTGCTAAATCATTCAGTTCCAGTATCCAAGATGGCGGCCATGGCAGCAATCTTGAAACTCTTCAAACAACATCAGATTCTGAATTGCTAAAGGCAATCTGTTCTGATAGCTAAGATGGCCACCATAGCACAATGTAACATGATCAGTCTAATCCAGGTGAGCGATTTCTGGCCCACTTGGGGCTCTAGTTTTGCATGAAATTTCAAATACTGGCTAAGTAGACTTTGACATTTCATGCAGATTGTCTCCTTTAGGAGTTTGCATAGAATGTCAAAGCCTATTTTCTAGGAAAAATAAGAAAAATATTTCAAAATGTCTTCTGCTGAAATTTTTTTTTATCAAACATGCTTAACGTTTAAGTATTGCCCTTTAACTCTTTACCATACTTGTCCTACAATTTGAACCACCTGTTGATGTTTCTATAAACTTCGGGATCAGTGACAAATAATGTCGACCATGATCAGATGTCACATTCTGCTGGGTCTTCACTGTTCACTCAGGCCTGTCTGAATATTTCAGGTAAATATGGTACTATGGAGATGTACCAACTGATATATACAGTTTGTTATTAGTGTAAACCTCAGTCACAATGTCCTTTTTTGCTTGGTGTGATCCAGTTAAGGACTTAATGGGTGGTACTGTACTGCTTTTAGTGGTGAAACATAAAAGGAAAGTTGTCAGTATAATGAACCCTGTAGACAAAAGGTAAGTAATAGTCCAAACTTGTGTTTGTTAATGCTCAGTATGCTGGTAAAAAAATTCAGCAGACACAATTTTGAAATATTTTATCTAATTTTTCCAAGAAAATAGGCTTTGACATTTCATGCCAATTGTCTCCTAAGGAGACAATTGGCATGAAATGTCAAAGCCTATTTTCTGGGGAAAAAATATAAAATATTTTAAAATGTCATCTGCTGAAATGTTTACCCATCATGCTAAGCCTTAAGTACCATATTTATGCTGAATATTTTACACCATAAATCTTGCTTTATTCTTGTTGTAAACGTTGAACAAGTCTATTTCACGACCTGTTGATGTGTCCTAAAAACTGATGGATGAATGGCAAACAGTGCAGACCCTGATGAGGCTCCATATTCTGTGATTTCAGATCTGTGTCTGTGCTATTAGCTCAGGCCTATCTGTATACTATATTAAATAATAGGACAGACAGGGCTTAGCAAATAGTGTAGACCCAGATCAGATGTGCAGCATCTGATCAAGGTCTACTCTGTTTGCCACTTATCCAGCACTATTTTAGACACATCAACAGGTAGCACAGTAGACTTTCTCAAATTTTAGGACAATTATGGTAGGGAGTTAAGGTGTCCCAATACTTAGGGTATATATGGTACTTGGGGTAAAGGTGTTTAATAGTTAGTGTACTTAAGAACATGTCAGATATGTGTTATATGCACCAGTCTGTAGTGGCGATGTTCTTTTGAAGAGAATGAGTATGTGAAAAGGATAAATGTATTAGAAATTTCCTTTTTAAATTTTATTCGAATAAAGTTTCAGGTAAGACAGCTGGCACAATTGAATCCACATTACACAAAGTAGATAAATAGAAAATATCAATATGTCTTTTTGTAAAAGTTATGAAATAAGGCATCTGCTGACAGAACAATAGAACAGTGACAGGGTTCTGTCTAGAATTCAGTAATTTTGTAAACTTTTATCTGGATAAAGCATCAGGTAAGAGTGTTTGTCTGTCATTACTGACAATGACCAATCCTAATCAACTGTGTGATGTGTTGTTATTTGTGTGTTCTAAGATGGCTGATGAGACCAATCTTAGCTCTAAACTGCCTGTTGCTGATAGAACAAAAGAGGTCTGAGGAAGAAAGCTCTGTTGGTGATGCCTTAGCTCTGGCTTTCCGCTGTGCACGTTTCTGCTCGGCTTCGCTGATTCTTTTTGCTTCGTATTCACCAGCTCCCCTTTTTATGAGGCCTCGCCACTTTGTACGATCTTGTGCAATCTGTTCCCATGACTGAATTGGTATGTTGAAGTCTTTTAGGGAGGCTTTGAGGGTGTTCTTGTATCGCTTCTTCTGACCACCATGGGAGCGTTTTCCTACTTTCCTACTTGAAGTTCTCCATAAAGGATTTTCTTTGGCAAACGTTCATCAGGCGTTCTGGTAACATGGCCTGTCCATCTTAATTGTGCCAATTTCAGAAGAGTATGTATACTCTGCATCCCTGCCCTTTTCAGGACTTCTGTGTCTGGAATCCTGTCTTGCCACTTGATCTTTAGAAGTTTTCTAAGACAGCTTGTATGGAAGTGGTTCAGTCTTTTGGCATGCCGTAAACTGTCCATGTTTCCCATGCGTATAATAGTGTTGGCAGCACTACCGATCTATATACTTTCAGCTTTGTGTCAAGTCTGATTCCACTTCGGTCCCAAATACTTCCACGTAGCCGGCCAAATGCTGCACTAGCTTTGGCAATTCTAGCATTGACTTCATCATCAATGTGCACAACTCTAGACAATGTGCTTCCAAGGTAGGTGAACTTGTCTACCACTTGCAGTCGTTGACCTTTCACTGTGATGGTAGGCTCCTTGTAAGGACTGTAGTTACAATTAAATACTTAACATGCTGGGTAAAAATTTCGGTAGATAACATTTTGAAATATTTTCTTATTTTCTTAGAAAAAAAGGTTTTGGCATTTTGCAAATTTATGAAATACACGTATCAAATTTGGTTTTTAGATTTTTAGCTCACCGGAACAAAAAGTTCCGGTAAGCTATTCTACTACCCCAGGCGTCAGCGTCGGCGTCCACAAATGTTAAGTTTTTGCATCAAAGTTTTTTAGTAGCTCATTACTTTTTTATGTGTACATGGATTGAGTTCATATTTGGTATGATGATAGATACTGGGCTAAAGTTTTTATCTGCTGTATCAGCACCCATGACCGTGACCTTAGGGTCAAGGTCACAGACTTTTGAAGTTTTTGTGTTAAAGTTTTTAGGAGCTCATTACTTCTTTACCTTTGGATCGATTTAGTTTATACTTGGTATGGTAATAGATACTGGTCTTAAATTTTTAGCAGCAGCATCAGCTCTCATGACCATAACCTTGGGGTCAAGGTCACAGACTTTGAATTCTTATGTTAAAGTTTTTGTGTTAAAGTTTTTAGGAGCTCATTACTTCTTTACCTTTTGATAGATTTAGTTCATACTTGGTATGGTGTTAGATACTAGTCAAAAGTTTTTATCAGCAGCATCATCATACATGACCATGACTTTGGGGTTAAGGTCACAGATTAAGAACTTTTATGTTAGTTTTTGCACTTAAGATTTAGATCATTACTTGGGTTACCTTCAGATAAATTTACTGGAGACTTGGTATGGTGAAAGATATTGCTTTAAAGTTTTTATCAGCAACATCAGCACCTATAACCATGACCTTGAGGTCAAGGTCACAGACTTAAAATTTTGATGTTAAAGATTCTGTGTTAAAGTTTTTAGGAGCTTATTACTTCTTTATCTTTACCTTTGGATGGATTTAGTTTATACTTGGTATGGTAATAGATACTGGTCTCAAGTTTTTAGCAGCATCAGCTCTCATGACCATAACTTTGGGATCAAGGTCACAGACTTTAAATTCTTATGTTAAGTTTTTGTTTTTAATTTTTTAGAGCTCATTACTTCTTTACCTTTGGATGGAATTAGTTTATACTTGCTATTGTAATAGATACTGGTCTCAAAGTTTTAGCAGCAGCATCAGCTCTCATGACCATAACCTTGGGGTCAAGGTCACAGACTTAGAACTTTTATGTTTCTGTTATGGGTCTGAAATTTTGGTTATGAAATCAACAAACACTAAATCTGGTAGGGGTTGATGGTGGGGGGGAAGAAACAAACTAGTTGGTTCCTTCCCCCTGCCCCCCCCACCCCCATCCCCCACCCCACCACAACCTTCCTTGGATTTTTTTTTTTTTTTCATTTTCGTAGCTATATACAGGTATGTTGAACTTTAATAATCAAAGAAACCTGGAGGTAAACTGGTTCTGAAATCAACAAACACAAAACACAAAATCTGGGGATGGGGTGGGGGGGGGGAAGGTGGGGGGGGGGGGGGGGGGGGGAGAAACAGACTAGTTGGTTCCTTTCCCTCTGCTCCACAACCTCCCTTAGATTTTCTTTTTTTTTTCATTCTCATAGCTGTATACAGGTATGTTGACTTTTACTAGCCAGAGAAAGGTCAGCGGTAAACTTTGGTTGTGAATTCAACACAAAACACAAAATGTGTGTGTGTGTGGGGGGGGGGGGGGGGGGGGGGTAGTGGGGGTGAGAAGAAATGGACTGAGTTGGTTGCTCCACAACCTCCCTTGGATTTTCTAATTTTAATTCTCCTAGCTATATACAGGTATGTTGAACTTTACTTGGCATAGAAAGGTCGGGGATAAATTTTGGTTGTGAAATCAACAAACACAAAACACAAAATATGCTGAAAAAAGTCCAAGAGGGATGGTGTAGGGGTTGGGGATGGGATTGGGGGAAGAAACCAACTAGTCCCCTCCCCCCCCCCCACCCCCCACCCCCCCCCCCCCCCCTCCCTTTTTAACATTATTTTATGATTTACCATCATTTATTTCGCGTATTTAACTAGTTTAGCCTTATGTTGAAAAAATTCCCAGAGGTGTGTTTGTGTATGTGTGTGTGTGTGGGGGGAGGGGGGAGTTTCTTCCCCCCCCCCCCCACACACACACACACACCCACAAGTCAAGGTGCTTTGCAGTAATCATAAATTGTTCTAGCTATTTAAATTATCATATGTAACTGCCCCCCACCCAATTACCACCCCCACCCCCACCACCACCTCTGGGAAGAACTAGTTAAACTAGAGCAAGTGCCCAGCGGGTCACGAATACCCCCGGCCGGCGCCATTTCTTAATTATAAAATATTTTAAAGTTAGTGACAATGATATAAGGCAAGATACAGTTTACAATGTCAGTCTCTGAGTGACACTGATCTGTAATTTTAAGTACAACTTTCCTGTGTTACGACCGAGCACTCCTACCTTCGATTATCTGCCTTGGCAGATTATGCATAGCATCCAAGTATATATTCAATCTCTGACAACTGCGTCAGGGAGTCGACTCTTTGGCTCAGTGGTTAGAGCATTGGATTTTTAACCAGGAGGACCGGGTTTGATTCCCAGGAAAGACGGAATATTTTTTCAGCTATGCTTCATTCCTTTGTTGCGACTTTCGTGTCGTAAGATGGGGGCTCGTCCGGGATTGGACTTTATACGCCGAAAATGGCTTCACATCATCATAAATGATGACTTCCTTGAAGAGGGGGAGTGTTACGACCAAGCACTCCTACCTTCGATTATCTGCCTTGGCAGATTATGCATAGCATCTAAGTATATATTCAATCTCCGACAACTGCGTCAGGGAGTCGACTCTTTGGCTCAGTGGTTAGAGCATTGGATTTTTAACCGGGAGGACCGGGTTCGATTCCCAGGAAAGACGAAATATTTTTTCAGCTATGCTTCATTCCTTTGTTGCGACTTTCGTGTCGTAAGATGGGGGCTTGTCCGGGATTGGACTTTATACGCCGAAAATGGCTTCATGTCATCATAAATGATGACTTCCTTGAAGAGGGGGAGTGTTACGACCGAGCACTCCTACCTTCGATTATCTGCCTTGGCAGATTATGCATAGCATCTAAGTATATATTCAATCTCTGACAACTGCGTCAGGGAGTCGACTCTTTGGCTCAGTGGTTAGAGCATTGGATTTTTAACCGGGAGGACCGGGTTCGATTCCCAGGAAAGACGGAATATTTTTTCAGCTATGCTTCATTCCTTTGTTGCGACTTTCGTGTCGTAAGACCTGGAGTAAATAGTCTTCAAGATATGAAGCAAATTTGCAGGTCACTGACCTACATATACTTGAGAAATTAATCTGATGGTCACACTGATGCATTATTCCAACTATGATGTTAATCCATTAAATAATCTAAAAAATATGCAAAATCACTAGACCATGAAATATAGGTCATACTGATTTATATTTACATTATGAGGTGAAAGTTTGGGTCACACTGTGTCATATGTAAATATGACATTTAGGTATCAAACAGTGGGATATATAAGACAAAATCACAGAGCTATGAAATATAGGTCACATAATCCCAAAATAGGATAGTAATACATCAAATTGTCTTCAAGATGTAACATAAAATCACTAGACTATGAAATATAGGTCACAGTGACCTACATTTACTTTTAGGTCAACTGTTGGACCATACTAATTCATAATCCCAAATAATGATTTCATACATCAATTAACATTCAAGATATTCGGTAAAATTACTGGACCCTGAAATATAGGTCAAGGTGACCCACATATGTTATGCTGTCAATCATGGTGTCACACAGAACCAGTATCGCATTAATTCATGAAATAGTCTTCAAAATCACTGGAGCATGAAAATATGATCACAATGACCTTCACATTACACTGAATGTTCATGTGATAAACGTCTGATGCCCATCCATCTTTAAGAAGTTGTTTGTATAAACAAACTGCAACATACTACTTTATTGAGGCATTAATCCATGAAATATGCTTCAAAGTATGTCAGAATCACTGAAGCATGAAAATAAGGTCACAATGACCTTGACCTTATTACACTGAATGTTGATGTGATAAACATGTCTGATGGCCATCCTTCTTTAATAAGAGGTTGTTTGTATAAACAAACTGTAAAATACTACTTTATTGGGGGATTCCTAGATGTTGACCTCTAACCCCGCCCTGGGGCATGACCCAGGGGTCCATAGAAGTAGAATGGAAGAGAACCCTCCCAGGTACCCCCATACCAAATATGAAAATATGTATCATATGTAACAATTTACTGCCATTTATTGCACATATATAATTAGTTTACTCTGATGCTGAAAAAAGTCCAAGAGGGATGGTGTGAGGGGTTGGGGATGGGAGGGGGGAAGAAACCAACTAATCAGTTTCTTCCCCCGCCCTAGTCTGTTTCTTTGCAGGGATGATTAAAACTTCTACCTTTTTAACATTAACTTATTGTAGGATTTACCACCATTTATTTCATGTAATTTAACAAGTTCTTCCCAGAGGTGGAAGTGGGAGGGGTGTGTGTGTGTGTGTGTGGGGGGGGGGGGGGGGGGGCAGGGTGAAGAAACCACCTAGTCAGTTTCTGCACTTTTTATGACAAAAAAGGAAGGCTTTCTTGTCATTTCTAGCATACAATTTTTCTGCACTCCTACAGAGAGCTACTCATTTTTTTTTATTTCTCTATACACCAGATAAGGCTCTTTTTTCTTACTTCTCCACAAAAACTTATATTGTGAGAATCCATTAGAAGTGCTTTGCCAACATACTTATGGTTTTGTGGCAAAATAGGAAAACTTTTCCTGATATTCACAACTGTGTTTTCTCAACTTCCTCTGTCTGACATGGCAGACATATCAGTGGTGCTCCTTTATTGTCGCACCTGCTTGTAGTAGGGTGCGATATAGGCGTCCGATTTTCCGTCTGTCCATCTGTCAATTTTTATGTCGAAGTTCGGCATTTTGTCAGAGTTAGTATTCTAATCAACTACAAGACTAAACAACCATCAAACCTTGCATGAAACATCTCCCTGACCTTCTGACTTTACGACATAGGCGTCCACTTTTCCGTTCGTCTGTCAGTTTGTCCATCTGTCCGTCTGTCTGTCAACAGTTCTCTTCTGTCGAAGTTCGACATTTATGTCAAAGTTAGTATTATAATCAACTACAAGACTAAACAACCATCAAACCTTGCATGAAACATCTCTCTGACCTTCTGATTTTGTGACAAAGGCATCCCTTTTTCCGTTTGTCCGTCCGTTTGTCCGTCAGTCCATCTGTCAACATTTATGTCGAAGTTCGACATTTTTGTCAAAGTTAGTATTCTAATCAACTACAATTCTACAACAACCATCATACCTTCTATAACACATCTCCCGGACCTCCTGACTTGTCAGGTACATCAACCTGGTGACGTTGACCAATATTTCAAGCTCCAGTGACTTTGACACAATTTACATTGAGGTTCAAGATCTTCACAACTATAAGGCCTACAACTACCAAACCTTGCATAGTGCTTCTCCTAGATGTACTGACTTGGCAGGTACCTTGACTCAGTGACCTTGACCTATATTTTGCGCTCCAGTGACTTTGACATATTTTGCATCGACGTTCGATATCTCCTCAACTATAAGGCCTACAAAAAAGGTAAGAGAAAAGTCCAGGGAGTGCCACAATCACAAAAAGCAGCCCTTCCCAGACCCCAAGAGGAAGAGGAAACCATCAAACCTTGCAAAGTGCTTCTTCTCAATGTACTGACTCGGCAGATACCGTGACCTGGTGACCTTGACCTATATTTTAGCTGGAGTGACTTTGACATAATGTACGTCAACGTTCCAGATCTCCTCAAGTTTAAGACCTCTAACCAGACCAAACCTTGCATAGTGCTTCTCCTAGATGTACTGACTCGGCAAGTATCTTGACCCGGTGACCTTGACCTATATTTTGGGCTCCAGTGCCTTTTACACATTTTACATCGACGTTCAATATCTCCTCAACTATAAGGCCTACAACCATCAAACCTTCCATAGTGCTTCTCCTCAATGTACGGCTTCTCCTCCATGTACGGACTCTGCAGGTACCTTGACTCAGTGACCTTGACTTATATTTTGCACTCCATTGACTTTTACACCTTTTACGTCGCCGACCATATGTCCTCAACTATAAGGCCTTCAACATCCAAACCTTGTATATTGCTTCTTCTTGATGTACTGACTCGCCAAGTACCTTGACCTGGTGACCTTGACCTATATTTTGCACTTCAATGACTGACACATTTTACATTGATGTTCAATATATCCTCAAATATAAGCCCTACAACCACTAAACCCTGCATAGTGCTTCACCTCATTGTACTGGATTGGCAGGTACCTTGACCTGGTGACCTTGACCTATATTTGACACATTTTACATTGATGTTCGATAACTCCTCAACTATTAGGCCTACAACCACCATATCTTGCATAGTGCTTCTCCATGATGTACTGATGGCAGGTACCTTGACCCGGTGACTATTTCACGCTCCAGTGACTTTTACACATTTTACTTTGACGTTCCGTTATGATTGGGCTGTACAGTACGAATAGTCAGTGCTGAAGATATATCCATCAGAGGGAATGGCACTGGCCTGGAATAAATGTGCCCCACTAGGCACTTTGTCTACATTTTTTTCAACCCAGTTTTTCAACTAAGCACTGCTACGAATGAAATAAACTTATTTAATAACCACTTCTGATTGTGGCTCCTGTGACTTTTGCCCCAGCAGGTGCGATGATGCCTTCTGCAGAATTCTTGTTCATCTATCTCACTTTTTAGCTCACCTGAGCAAAGGGTGAGCTGTTGTGATCACCCTCTGGCCGTCATCTGTTGTCAACAATTAGTTTGTTAACACTCTACAGGTCACAGTTTTTTTTACCCAATCTTGATGAAACTTGCGCAGAATGGTTGCCCCTATGAAATCTAGGTTAAGTTCAAAACTAGGTCACTTGGATCAAAAATTAGGTCACTAGGTCATATCAAAGGAAAATAATGTTCACACTCTAGAGGTCACATTTTTTAAGCAATCATCATGAATCTTGCTCAGAGTGTTTGTCTTGATGATTTCTAGATCAAGTTTGAAACTGAGACCCTTGGGGTCAAAAACTAGGTCACCAATCCAAATCAAAGGTAAACCTTGTTAACATTCCAGAGGTAACATTTTGGAAGCAATCTTGAGTCTTGCTCAAAATGTTTATCTTGATGGTTTCTAGGTCAGTTTCGATTCATCTGGATTATAGAGGAGATGTCCAAAATATGAATTCTCAACATTTTTCCCATATAAATGTATAGGGCCCATACAAATGCATGGGGAAGCAAATTTGACTTTGCCGTAAAAAGGTCAAACATCAACATTGGACCATCATTTTAGCAATTTTGGCAGATCTCCTGTCTCCGAGGATTTGTGCAAAGATAAGGCCCAAGGGCTTATTTGGTCCATAGATGCATCCTTGGACATATTTTGATAATATTTGATAGGAATGTAGAGGAGGACCAGTAGGCGCTTCCCATGCAAGAGAGTTAACTCTCACTGTCTTTGTTGTGTAGTTATCTCCCCTGAAGCAGAAATCTTGTGCAGGCCATAACTCCCATACTGTTTGAGATAATTTGATAAAATTTGGTAGAGATGAAGAGGAGGACTAGTAGGCATGTCCCGTGCAAGAGAGACAACTCTCAATTTATTCATTATGTAGTTATCTCACCTGAAGCAGAAATATTGTAGCCTCAACCTTGTGCACTCCATGACTTTGATACCCTTAGACATACTTTGATAATATTTGGTAGGAATGTAGAGAAGGACCAGTAGGCATGTCGCGTGCAAGAGAGACAACTCTCACTATCTTCATTATATAGTTATCTCCCCTGAAGCCAAAATTTTCTGCAAGCCATAACTCCCATACTGTTTGAGATAATTTGATCATATTTGGTAGGGAAGAAGAGGAGGACCAGTAGGCATGTCTCATGCAAGAGAGACAACTCTCACTTTATTCGTTATCTCCCCTGAAGCAGAAATTGTACTCATCCTTGTGTGCTGTATAACTTTGATATCCTTAGACATATTTTGGTAATGTTTGATAGGAACGAAGAGGAGGACCAGTAGGTGTGTGGCGTGCAAGAGAGACAACTCTCACTGTCTTACTTATATAGTTATCTCCCCTGAAGCAGAAATCTTGTGCAGGCCATAACTCCCATACTGTTTGAGATAATTTGATAATATTTGGTAGGGATGAAGAGGTGGACCAGTAGACATGTCACATGTAAGAGAGACAACCCTCACTTTATTCATTGTGTAGTTATCTCCCCTGAAGCGGAAATCTTGTGCAGGCCATAACTTTGATACCCTAAGACATATTTTGATAATGTTTGGAAGAAATGAAGAAGAGGACCAGTAGGTATGTTGCGTGCAAGAGTGACAACTCTCACTGTCTTTGTTTTTCCCCTGAATCTGAAATCTTGTGCAGGCCATAACTCTCATACTGTTTGAGATAATTTGATAATATTTGGTAGGGATGAAGAGGAGGACCAATAGGCATGTCACATTCAAGAGAGACAACTCTCACTTTCTTCGTTATGTAATTGTCTCCCCTGAAGCAGAAATCTTGTGCAGGCCATAACTCCCATACTGTTTGAGATAATATGATAATATTTGGTAGGGATTAAGAGGAGGACCAGTAGGCATGTTGTGTGCAAGAGAGACAACTCTCACTTTCTTCTTCAGTATGTAGTTATCTCCCCTGAAGCCAAAATTTGTTGCTCTCCATAACTTTGATACCCTAAGACATATTTTGATAATGTTTTGTAGAAATGAAGAGGAGGACCAGTAGACATAGCACATGTAAGAGAGATAACTCTCACTTTCTATATGTTTCTATACCTCCCCTGAAGCCAGAATTTTGTGCACTCCATAACTTTGATACTCTTAGACATATTTTAATAATGTTTGGTAGAAATGAAGAGGAGGCATGCACCATGCAAGAGAGACAACTATCACTTTTTTCTTGATGTAGTTATCTCCCCTGAAGCCGAAATCTTGTGCAGGCCATATCTCCCATATTGTTTGAGATAATATGATAATATTTAGTAGAGATGAAGAGGAGGACCAGTAGGTGTGTCGCATGCAAGAGAGACAGCTCTCACTTTCTTCTCCATTATGTAGTTATCTCCCCTGAAACCAAAATTTTGCATTCCATAACTTTGATACCCTTAGACATATTTTGATAATATTTAGTAGACATTGGTATCGAACAGTAGGTATGTCACAAGCAAGAGAGACAACCTCTGTTGTGGTTGTTTTTCTAGTTACCTGTTATCCTGTACAAATTATCACATCAGCAGTAATTATTAGATGATTTTGACAAAAATATAAAAAAAAAAAAAAAAACAAATAAAAGATCACGCAAAAATAAAATCATTCACAATGCACCTATTTTTGTTTTCACATTATTTTGGTCACATTTTTTACTATCTTTGCATCTTTTTACTTTGCTCTTCTTCAATATATACATGATATCAATTGAAATACACTAAATTTAGAAATGGCGGTTTGGTCCGGGGATTTGGCATCTCCTCTGATGGCTATTTTTGACAGAGTTTTTAGCCTGCAATATGTCCATATTTTACTTTCAAGACAATAACTTGAGTAAATCTCAGTGGATTTTCACCAAATTTGATATGTGCATTTATATTGTAGAGATCTGCTTTGGGATTGCTCATTGACAAATTTTGTCAAGTTTGTCAGAGTTATCTTACCACGACATTATAGTGGCGGGGTATTATTGTTTCATGTTTTATTTTTGCCATTGCAAAGGGGAGACATTCTTTATATTTCCCCCAACCGATAGGTTCAGGGGATATAGCGATCAGCATGGCGTCCGTCCGTCCATAGACGCATACTTTTGCGCTCTATAACTTTGATACCCTTGGACATATTTTGATAATATTTGGCAGGAATGTAGAGGAGGACTAGTAGGTGCATGCAAGAGAGACAACTCTCACTGTCTTCATTATGTAGTTATCTCCCCTGAAGCAGAAATATTGTGCAGGCCATAACTCCCATACTGTTTGAGATAATTTGTTAATATTTGGTAAGGATGAAGAGGAGGACCAGTAGGCGTGTCTCGTGCAAGAAAGACAACTCTCACTGTCTTCATTATATAGTTATCTCCCCTGAAGCCAAAATCTTCTGCAGGCCATAACTTCCATACTGTTTGAGATAATTTGATCATATTTGGTAGGGATGAAGAGGAGGACCAGTAGGCATGTCTGATGCAAGAGTGACAACTCTCACTGCATTCGTTATCTCCCCTGAAGCAGAAATTGTACTCATCCTTGTGTGCTCCATAATTTTGATACCCTTAGACATATTTTGGTAATATTTGGTAGGAATGAAGAGGAGGACCAGTAGGTGTGTCGCGTGCAAGTGAGTCAACTTTCAGTGTCTTCCTTATATAGAGATCTTCCCTGAAGCCGAAATCTTGTGCAGGCCATAACTCCAATACTGTTTGAGATAATTTGATAACATGTAGTAGGGATGAAGAGGAGAACCAGTAGGCATGTTGCGTGTAAGAGAGACAACTCTCACTTTGTTCATTGTGTAGTTATCTCCCCTGAAGCGGAAATCTTGTGCAGGCCATAACTCTGATACCCTAAGACATACTTTGATAATGTTTCAAAATGTTCCAAACTTTGGTAGAAATGAAGAAGAGCCATAACTCCCATACTGTTTGAGATAATTTGATAATATTTGGTAGGGATGAAGAGGAGGACCAGTAGGCATGTCGCCTGCAAGAGAGATAACTCTCACTTTCTTCGTTATATAGTTGTCTCCCCTGAAGCAGAAATCTTGTGCAGGCAATAACTCCCATACTGTTTGAGATAATATGATAATATTTGGTAGGGATTAAGAGGAGGACCAGTAGGTATGTCACATGCAAGAGAGACAACTCTCACTTTATTCTTTGTTATGTAGTTATCTCCCCTGAAGCCAAAATCTTGTGCACTCCATAACTTTGATACCCTAAGACATATTTTGATAATGTTTGGTAGAAATAAAGAGGAGGGCCAGTAGGCATGGCACATGCAAGAGAGACAACTCACACTTTCTTTATTATGTAATTACCTCCCCTGAAGCCAAACTTTTGTGTGCTCCATAACTTTGATACTTTTAGACATTTTGATAATGTTTGGTAGAAATGAAGAAGAGGCATGTACCATGCAAGAGAGACAAATCTCACTTTCTTCCTGATGTAGTTATCTCCCCTGAAGCTGAAATCTCATGCAGGCCATAACTCCCATACTGTTTGAGATAATATGATAATATTTGGTAGAGATGAAGAGGAGGACCAGTAGGTGTGTCGCATGCAAGAGAGACAACTCTCACTTTTTTCTCCATTATGTAGTTATATCCCCTGAAGCCAAAATCTTGCATTCCATAACTTTGGTACCCTTAGACATATTTTGATAATATTTGGTAGCGGCATTGGTATCAAACAGTAGGTGTGTCACAAGCAAGAGACAACCTCTGCTCTGGTTGTTTTCTAGTTACCCCCCCTGAATGAATTTCTAAGTTAAATCCTTGAGTATGTGGTTTGAAATATTTTGATAGTATTTGGTAGAGGCATAGATAAGGACCAGTAGGCATGTTGTGTTCAAGAGTACTCTCACTTTCTCTATTATTATCTCCCCTGATGCCAAAAACTTTTGCAGGCCATAACTCCCACACTGTTTGAGATAACTTGATAATTTTTTGGTAGGGACATATATCGGGTCAAGAAGGTGTGTAGCATGCTTGCGGTGCTTTTATTCCATTAAACAGAGGAATTTCTATAAAACATAGTAATGATAAAAAACTAACCAGACACCTTGCTATTGGAAATAGACGTGTCCAAAGAGTTGTGGCAGAAGAGTCCACACAGTATAAATGTGTTTAGGTTTCTGAATATTTAGGGTAAATATATTAGTCACAATGTTTCATTTAGAAAGTGCTATTAAAAATGTCTTTCCAAGTCATGTAAAATTAACACTGTAAGGGGGGTGGGGGGGGGAGGTGGTTGGGTGTGGCGAAGGTGTCGTGTATCTTATGTCACCGGGACGTATGGAGGCAACAGACAGCAGCTGTCAGTATGTGGGATTAATCCATGAACCATGAAAGCAAGGGCAACAAATGCAATATTTTTAAAATACTATTGAAAGGCCTGTCAAAATCTACACACTAAAGTGACATTAACCGACGTTAGAGCGCTAGACATAACAGCAGTAGACAAGTGCATATGATTCACATAAAATGTCAGGCCTTATTTTCACTGAAAATAAAATACATAAATAAAACAAAGGTGTTTTAGAATGTCATCTGCTGCAAGTGTTTTATGTTCTATGACATTATTAGAATCATATCTCCCCATGAAATCCCAAACCATTCCTTTTTTGTGGAAGGTCAATACTGGACATCTCCCAGTGGAACTGTCAGCAAAACTTACTAATTGCTTGTGTCACACACCATATGTTCACATCAAGGGCAAAACTTGTCTTTGAGCTTGTTAAATTAGCAGATTCATATCAGCCTACGTAATCCACACTTTTTATCGCACCTGCTTGTAGCAGGGTGCGATATACGCGTCCGCTTTTCCGTCCATCTGTCAACATTTATGTCGACGTTAGACATTTATGTCAAAGTTAGTATTCTAATCAACTACAAGACGAAACAACCATCAAACCTTGCATGAAGCACCTGTCTGACCTCCTGACTTTGCGATGTAGGTGTCCACTTTTCCATTCGTCTGTTCGTTCATTCATCCGTCCGTCTGTCAACATTTATGTCGAAGTTCGACATTTATGTCAAAGTTAGTATTCTAATCAACTACAAGACTAAACAATCATCAAACCTTGCATGAAACATCTCTCTGACCTCCCGACTTTGCGACATAGGTGCCCACTTTTCCATTCCTCTGTCCATTCGTCCGTCCGTTTGTCTGTCTGTTAACAGTTCTGTTATGTTGAAGTTCGACATTTATGTCAAAGTTAGTATTCTAATTAACTACAAGACTAAACAACCATCAAACCTTGCATGAAACATCTCCCTGACCTCCTGATTTTCCATTCGTCTGTCCTTTCGTCCATCTGTCCGTCTGTTAATAGTTCTGTTATGTCGAAGTTCGACATTTACGTCAAAGTTAGTATTCTAATCAACTACAATTCTACAACAACCATCATACCTTGCATGACACATCTCCCTGACCTCCTGACTTGGCAGGTACATTGACCTGGGTGACCTTGACCTATATTTTGCGCTCCATTGACTTTGACACAATTTACGTTGACATTCCAGATCTTCTCAACTATAAGGCGTACAACTACCAAACCTTGCATAATGCTTCTCTTAGATGTACTGACTAGGCAGATACCTTGACCCGGTGATCTTGACTATATTTTGCGCTCCAGTGACTTTGACACATTTTGCGTCGACATTCGATATCTCCTCAACTAGAAAGCCTACAATCATCAAACCTTGCAAAGTGCTTCTTCTCAATGTACTGACTTGGCAGATACCTTGACCTGGTGACCTTGACCTATATTTTGGCTGGAGTGACTTTGACATAATTTACATCAACGTTCCAGATCTCCTCAAGTGTAAGACCTCTAGCCACCAAACCTTGCATAGTGCTTCTCCTAGATGTACTGACTTGGCAGGTGTCTTGACCCGGTGACCTTGACCTATATTTTGTGCTCCAGTGCCTTTTACACATTTTACATTTTACATCGCCATTCGATATCTCCTCAACTATAAGGCCTACAACCATCAAATCTTGCGTAGTGCTTCTCATCAATGTACGGACACCACAGGTACCTTGACTGGGTGACCTTGACCTATATTTCGAGCTCGATTGACTTTTACACCTTTTACGTCGCCTTTCCATATGTCCTCAACTGTAAGGCCTTCAACCACCAAACCTTATATAGTGCTTCTTCTCGATGTACTGACTTGGCAGGTACCTTGACCTGGTGACCTTGACCTATATTTTGCACTCCAGTGACTTTGACACATTTCACCTCGATGTTCGGTATCTCCTCAAATATAAGACCTACAACCACTAAACCTTGCATAGTGCTTCACCTTATTGCACTGGCTTGGCAGGTACCTTGACCTGGTGACCTTGACCTATATTTGACACATTTTACTTTATGTTTGATAACTCCTCAACTATAAGGCCTACAACCACCATACCTTGAATAGTGCTTCTCCTTGATGTACTGAATTAGCAGGTACCTTGACCCGTGACCTTGACCTATAATTCATGTTCATTCCATTATCATTGGGCTGTATAATACGAAAAGTCAGTGCTGAAGCTATAGCCATTAAAGGGAATGGCATTGGCCTGGAATATATGTGCCCTACTAGGCTCTTTGTCTACATTTTTTTCAACCCAGTTTTCCAACTAAGCACTGCTAAGAATGGAATAATCTTATTTAATAACCACATTCTGATTGTGGCTCCTGTGATTTTTGCCCCAGCAGGTGCGATGACGCCTTCCGGAATTCTTGTTTATCAGGAGATTGCTGTTTGTTGATGCATTCAGGCAACAGCCAATCTTATAAGTTGGCAGCTAAGACTCACTTTGTGAAAATGTCTACTGTCCTTTCGACATCACTCGGAAAGAGTTTTTTGCTTTGCATTTTATTTTAGATGAAAATATTTTGTTCTAATTGACCATGTCTTATCAGAAACCATTTGTCTTTTCTGTTTCTATGTTTTATTCTCAAATATTTAAATTTATTGCCAAAAATTGGTCTGACCTATGCAATTTCTATTGTAAAGTGATTTTTTTTTTAATTTTTGTCGAAGAAAATATATTTCACTTTTCTTTGCTGAATTTGAATTTTTGATGTTTCACAACAATATTGTGAAAATTTCAGAAAAATTGAATAAACGGAACTTGTTGTAATTTGCCTCAAAGTTATCTACATACAGATTTCGGTATAATTTGCATTCATTTTTAGTATGGAAAAAAGTGAAAATATTTGATTTTTTTAAAAACCAATGTCTAGAATAATTTTTTTGAGCATAGGTACTTATGACAAATGGCTTTGCATTAAATCATGACAAAAGTTTGTAAATTTACTTCTTTTATGTAAAGTGCCAAGCAAAAAACGACTTTCTGAAAGATGTCGAAAGCACAGTAGGCTGATGGTCCCCACCTGCATATGGCATGAGGGCACTTTTCTTGCATTGTCTATTAAGTAGGAGAATATTGGTTTCATGTACACACAGACTTGTTGAACCATTAAAGAATTGCAGCAGACAACATACTGAAGTAAAAAAATCTTATTTTTCAGAGTAAATAAGGTTTGACATTTCAAGTGAATCATCTGCTAGGATTCACATGATTCACATGAAATATCACAACCTTATTTTCTCTGAAAATTTTTTTTCAAAATGTCGTCTGCTACAATCTTGCTTGTCGCTTTAAGGGTTAATTGATCTAATTGATTATTCATTATGGAATAATAATTATCATCCTGTTGGTGATGTCTGCTGCATATTTCTATGCCCTAACCTGGTCAAATGTGAAAAGCCGGCCAACACAGCAATAAGGCAGGGGCAAGGTTCAAGCTGAGGTCAACTCAGAGGTCAGTTTTGTGAGAGATAATGCCTATTGATCTTTAGATGCCTAGTTGATTTGAAGTATAACTCTTGAATATGACATTATCATTGATAATTCCTTTTCCATTATTCTTCTGTTGCCCAAAAACTAGCACACATTTGTTTTAGCTTTCGGTTTGTTGGAAAATGTGTTTGACATTTAATTATGTTCACATTAGCATACAGCAAGTATACTTAATACTTTTTCGACATCCATTAGCCTGTCAATCAGTCTATCCTTCCATCCATCATGGAGCAGATCTAAAACTATTGCAAGTAACAAGATAAAACTTGGAATATAGATGTAGGACAGTAAGAGGAAATGCTTTGTACAAGAGCAACTCTGGCTTGCCTAGTTATAGAATTATCTCTCATTCTTACTTGTTCTTTATCTGGAGCATATCTCATAAAGTATTAAAGATAATCAGATGAAATTTAGAACATTGATAAGAGAGGGCAATAAGAGAAAATGCAGGAACCATAGCCCTACCTAGTGCAGGAACCATAAACCTGCCAGAAGCAATTAGAGAATTACCTTCACAACTTTGAACTTGTTTTTTCTTGTCCATCACACTTTTGTTTGGAGCATCTAAAAACTATGCAAAAGAATTGAAACTTGGAATATTGATAGACTGTATTGTAATGAAAGAACTACATGTACATTATGCAAGAATCATAACACTTATTGCAGAATTATATCCCGTGCATACTTTTTGTCAAAAATTATTGAAGATATTAAGATGAAAATCAAAATACTGATAGAGTAATGAGAAGAGCCATGTGCAAGAATCATAACTGCCTTAAGCAGTTACAGAATTATCTCTCCTTCTTTTTTTATACCCCACCACATGATAGTGGCTGGGTATTATGGTTTCACGTTGGACGTCCAGTTGTCTGTCCGTCCGTCCGTTGTCCGTCCGTCCATCTATTTTTTGTTTCCGGATGATAACTTGAGTAAACATCAATGGATTTTCACCAAACTTGGTATGTGCATTGATATTGTGGAGATCTAGTTTGGGATTGCTAATGGGCAAATTTTGTCAAAAATTTACAGAGTTATCTGCCCGAGTCACCCCATATTTTCGTTTCCGGTTGATAACTTAGTAAACATCAATGGATTTTCATCAAACAAGTACAGTAAAACCTCAATGGCTGGAACACGGATGGCTCGTTTACCGTGGATGAGTCTTTTTTCAGTCCCTACAAAATTCTTCCAATAGCTCAAGAAAACAAATATTTAGGAATTTTTTCTTATTTTATCATGGAATTGTATGTTGTGTGTACTCATTAGACTCACACTCAACATACAATCATTGTGTAGAAAATGGAAAAGATTTCCCTAAATTATCGCTGTTTGCTTCCTGAACTGGTGCCATGATTAACCCTCAGTGGCTTGATCCACCCATGTCAAACAAATTTCCATGGTCCCAAAGATGTTCGAGCCATTGAGGTTCGACTGTATGTGCATTGATACTGTGGAGATCTGGTTTGGGATTGCTAATGGGCAAATTTCACTGAATTTTGATGGCATTATCTGCCCGAGACACACCCATATTTTCGTTTTCCGGATGATAACTTAAGTAAATGTCAAGGGACTTCAACGAAACTTGGTACATGCATCGATATGAAGGAAATCTGGTTTGGGATTGCTTATGGGCAAATTTTGTTTCTTGTCTAAAGCATATCTTAGTGGTATGTGGCATAATCAGAATGGAATTATTCTTACGCACATTTGGGAAAAATCAAGAAAAATTCTCCTTGGTATTGCTTCCAAAATGGGAGCTGTTCTTAAAGGGAAGAATGTGCTCCCAGATCAACTCCTAAATGTGGGGTTACTCTTGAAGGAAAGAATTCTTTCCTTTAAGTGTAATCCCTATAATAAAAGAAGAAATGTTAGGTGACGTGGCTCAAATGAGCAATAAAGCTACATATCCAAATTAGAACTCAAATTCTACAAACATGTTTTATTTTCAGAATGCCATGGGGTTTGGCTGAGATACTAACCTTGATTATTTTAGTGTTTGTGAGTGTTGGAGATTGTTTTGACTGGGAGAGTCTAGAGTTACCGGAGGATCATTTACCATTTTTCTTCACCAACAATCCTAGTTTGAAACAATTCTGTGAAGAAGATGCAGCTTGTCCATTTAAAGTGAGCATTATTTTTCAGTTAAAATGATAAATAAATAAAAAGGCCCTGCATGTGCATGTGTCCTATAGTAATTACTCTGTCTACATGTCTGTCTTTATGTCCACATATTGTTTTCCTGGTCATATCTCTTCTGCTTTGTGGTCTAGGCTGACCAGATTTGCTGTGCAGGTAGCTCTAGTGAAGACAATATGTCAATTAATAAGTAGGTCACTGTGACTTCTATTTTGACCTGATATTCACTGATACACATTAAAGAAAAAAACTGGAGCATGTTTGTACTGTTTGGCTCAGTTTGATAAAACATTTCTTGAAGTTGTTGGTCAGATATCATAAATAAGGTGTGAAATTAAATTGTGATCTCAGCCTACATTTAGGAAATCTTCTGCACTTCATATCTCCTCTACTGTTTAGTCTAAGTTAACTGAATTTTGCTCTGAGACCTATATGTTGACCTCTTACCTACATTATGAAAAAAAAAAAATGTGGGAAATATATTATATCATGTAGATATGATCTGGACTGGCAGGTGTTTGTGTTACTCCTGTAAAGATGGGTTGTATTATACTAAAAGCAGGTCACTTTGACATAATATATATATGAACATATGACTTGCATTATAGAAGAAAACAAACACACACACACACACACACACACACACACACACACACAACATAGACTTGTCTTGGGTGTTGTTGCAGTAATGTAAGGCTTTGGCTGACTATATTAGTACACATGTATATGTATCTCTGGTGAGAGACTGGAGCTACAACAGTTAATGTTCTAAAAATACAAACTGACAAAATTGAGATCAAAATTTATGATATATCCTCGCCAATAAAGCAAAGGCAAGTAACAAATTTTGCAAAGGGAGGGAATTTAATTGTTTTCATTTGCAATATTAATGTATTTTTACTATATATATAGTACACTGTATGTAGGATTAAGGTGGTTTGGTGTGAAAATAACCAAAAAGTTGGATTTTGGAACTCTGTAAATTAACTGTATAGCTTTTACTGGGCAGACTTAGTCCTCTAAGCTGTTAACCAGTATCATGCACATTCTATCAGTTTCTGGAATGTGCATGATACTGGTTAACTGTTTAAGGGACTAAGCCTGCCTAGTAAAAATGTGGTTAGGTAAACTGAGCATGCACGACATGACCCCACTGGGATGACTGGGCCGTAAAACTGCAACAAACAAACTGTATATCTGTAGATAAGGCAATTTTTTTATATGAAAAATGTTGATATTTTTCTAATGTCCATGAAAATGTGTTTTGGTACTCATTAGAAGCACCTCACTGAGGCACTTCTAATGGGTTCCACTACATGTTTTTGCAGAGAAATAAGCAAAACTTTACACCTGTATACTGCTGTTATCTGGAGTATGTCATACAAGAACTTATTATACCCCACACAAACTTTGTTTGTGGTGGGGTATACTGTTTTCACATCCGTCCGTCTGTCCTCTGGGACACTTTGTTTTTTTTCCTAATGTCTTGAAAACGCAGCGATGGATATTCATCATTTTCTGCAGACACATTGATATCAATAAGGTGTACCTACATAAATGAAAGTAAGGGCTGGGGGCCAATTCTCTTGGAGTTATTGCCCTTTGTAAAATTTCTTAATGCAGTGAAAAGTTTGTGTGCCCACTATCTCTTTAAACAATGGCTGGAATTTAACCAAACTAGCACATCATCAGGAAGGGGGAAAGAAGTGATTAGATTTTGGTGACCTTGACCTATTTTCAAGGTCACTACATTATAAATACTCAAAAAAAGTGAGCCTTGTGTGCACTCTATCTTATGAATCAATAGATGGAATTTGACAAAACTAGCAGATACATCATTGGGGTTAGGGAAAAAAGTGCTTAGATTTTGGTGACCTTTATCTTGTTTTCAATGTCACACCTGCACTTTGAAACTCAAATTTTGATAGAAAAAAGCTTATGTGCACACTAAATCTTTAATTTCCAGTTATTTAAAGCATTAGATTCAACATGCTCCTGTTTACACCAATGCATACAATAATCATTTAAAGCACTGGCAATTGTTTCCCGACATTTATTGAAGTCAATGTGGGCTGGGAATCTATATTTAGGTCCTTTTGAAATAACTGAATGGATTCGTGAATCAGTTATAATCTTCAAGTTACCAGTAACAATATGACCCGCTGGTTTATAACAAAATTTAGAATCTTTACAATCTCAAGAATCAGGCACACAAGTTTCAGTATCAAGCTCAGAAACTAATTTATTGAATATAGTATTACGGATAGGTTTGTTATGTTTGTAACAGATAATAGGAGATTCCGTGTTTTCAAGGTCACACTGACACTTTGAAACTAAAATTTTGATAGAAAAAAGCTTATGTGCACACTATTTCTTGAACCAATGGTTGGAATTTGACCAAACTAGCACGGATACATGCATCAATTGGAGTTGGCGGGGAGGTGAGGTGGGGGGTGGGGGGGGAAGAAGTGATTAGATTTTACTAACTGTTACCTCATTTTCAAGGTCACTACATTATAAAGACACTAAAAATGAGCCTTGTGTGCCACCTATTTCATGAATCAGTTGATGGAACTTGACCAAACACACAGCTTTATCAGTGGGATTGTGGGTTGGGGGTGGGGGGGGGGGGGTGGGGGGGGGGGAAGGGAGGTGGGAAGAAGTAGTTAGAAAATGAGCCTTATGTGCCACCTATTTCATGAATCAATTGATGGAATGACCAAACTTACACAGCTTATCAATGGGTTTGGGGATGGGGAGTGGCTGGAGGGTGGTGGGGGGGGGGGGGAGAAGTAGTTAGAAAAATGACCCTTGTGTGCCAACTATTTCATGAATCAATTGATGATATTTGACCAAACATACACAGCTTTATCAATGGGATGGGGAGAAAGAAGTGGTTAGATTTTGGTCACCTTGATCTTATTTTCAAGGTCAAATTGGCACTTTCAAACTCAAATTCTCACCGTAAATTTCTTAATGCAGTAAAAAGTTTGTGCGCACACTATCTCTTTACCGGCCAGTGGCTGGAATTTGACCAAACTAGCACAGATACACCTCCCTCGGAACCTTCAAATGTTGATGAATGGAAAATCATTTTTAAGCCCTCGCCTATTCAAAGAATAGTGGAAGGGCATTAAGTGTTACCCTGTCCATCCCGTACGTACGTACATCCGTCCGTCCCAATTCGTGTCCGGAACATAACTCCTAAACCGTATGGAATATATTTATGAAACTTTACAGGTGCATGCATGACACTGAGACGATGTGTCATGAAAAAGGAAGACAACTCTTGTTTGTTTGGTTTTTGAATTATCTTCCCTTGACTTAGTTCCATATAGTAAACCGCGTGTCGGCCTCGGTGGCTCAGTTGGATGCGCCGTCCGACTGGAGACCAGGAGGTCGCGGGTTCAACCCCCGCCGAGGTCGGCAACATTCTTTCGTGGAGATTGATCATGAAATATTTTCTACGGTCATTCTCTCCCTTCAGCTGATTCAAGAAGGGCAGTTGTCAGTTTCTGGCGAAAGAATGTGCACAATACCAGTTAACCGCTTAGAGGACTAAGCCTGCCCAGTAAACGTGTGGTAAGGTAAACTGACCGCGCTCGACATGACCCCATTGGGTTGACTGGGCCGTAAAACCTCAACACAAACAAACAATATAGTAAACCGTGTCTGGGCCATAACTCCTAAACCATATGGAATATATTTATGAAACTTTATAGGTGTATGCATGACATTGAAATGATATGCCATGAAAAAGGAAGACAACTCTTGCTTGTTTGGTTTTTGAATTATCTGCCCTTGACTTAGTTCCATATAGTAAACCGTGTCCGGGCCATAACTCCTTAACCGTATGGAATATATTTATGTAACTTTACAGGTGCATGCATGACATTGAGACGATGTGTCGTGAAAAAGGAAGACAACACTTGCTTGTTTGGTTTTTTATTTATCTGCCCTTGACCATATAGTAAACCGTGTCTGGGCCATAACTCCTTAACCGTATGGAATATATTTATGAAAATTTACAGATGCATGCATGACATTGAGGCGATGTGTAATGAACATGGAAGACAATTCTTGCTTATTTGGTTTATGAATTATCTGCCCTTGACTTAGTTCCATATAGTAAACCATGTCTGGGCCATAACTCCTAAACAGTATGGAATATATTTATGTAAATTTACAGATGCATGCATGACATTGAGGCGATGTGTAATTAACATGGAAAACAACTCTTGCTTATTTGGTTTATGAATTATCTGCCCTTGACTAAGTTCCATATAGTTCTATAAAAAGGATATCAACCTTAATAATAACTTCATGCTGTACTTGTCACAATTTCATATGTAACCTTTTTCTGAATGGCATTTTGGTGGGGGCATCCGTGTCCTATGGACACTTTTTCTAGTTGATCCCTATATTGAAGTCTGGCAATTGTGCATATGAAAATCACACCAGCTGTGTTATGGTCATGTAGATTCTAGTTAAATAGCATTTGAAAGCTCTAATCATTTAACATGAAAAAACTCTAGAACCAAATGGAAAGCAAAGCATAACAAAAAATGACTTTTCAGTAATATGTTTATTGTGTATGACTTGATGTTATGATTCAAGTAAGGCAAATGTCAGTTATCTGGCAAAACTACATGCACATATTGCTGGTTAACGGCTTATGACGCCTGCTCAGGAACAGTGGGTTAGGTTAACTGAACGTCTCTACAGTGACATGGCCATAATTGTTGACTGGGACATCATACCACAAAAAAATTGGTTCTCATTATGCTTAGGTGAACTATAAATCTTACCTATCAATGTCATCCATTTTGAAGAATAAGTTGTCTTAGTTTTGTTTTCTTTACAGGCCATTACTGTATGGGGCTTGTGGGTAACTATTTTGGTATAGATGTGTGGCCCAACATTTCGAAACCCACACCATTTACATACCTGGGCTCTGACAATTGGGACCCATTCATATACTTACCGCTCAAAATTGCCACCTATACATATACAAGTATGGGACACAGAATAGCTTCTAGAGAAGAATAATCGGCTGATTTAGACTGATTCTAGGACCCAAAAGCTTACTTATAAAGATAATTTCAAGGAGATAGAGCAATTTTAAGGCTATAGATACAGTGGAACCTCGATAATTCAAAGTCCAAAGGACCAAACAGTTTTGTTTGAATTATTGAGACTTTGAATAATTGAGGGTTAAAATGCATACATATATTTAAGTCAGGACTTCAAAATGATTTTGAATTATTGGGAATTTTGAATTATTGGTGTTTGAATTATCGAAGTTCTACTGTATGCTTCAACTACAAGAAGCGAGCCATTTATATACCAAACACTGAAAAAATAGGGCTATTTATATACTTTCAGAATTGAAAATAGGGGGCCATTTGGGCCACACTGCCATATTACACCTTATATAGGGAGTTATCCTTTTGAGGTGTGGAGGGTATCTAATAAGTATTGCTTATTGACACTTTTTTCATGTTATGAGCCTCTTGAATAAACACTATTTCTTCTGGTTTTAGGAGGCGTTGTCAGTGAACAGGTGTTGGGGTTATGAGAAGAATTGTCCAAAAGATGCAAGACTTTCAAATCCTACTTGTCCTGATAGCAGCAGAGGATGGTAAAGTTGAAATACTTATTTGAATAGGTTGTAAAGATATTATTTTGTAGGTCTCCATAGCGCAGTTGGTATCACCTCTGACTGCAGATCCGGGGATCCAAGTTCGAATACCAGCTCTGCCATATAACTTTCATGGAGATGGGTCATTCTCCACCTTCCCCTGATTCAAGAAGGGCAGTTGTCTGTTACTGAAGAAAGTATGTACACAAGAACTGGCTAACTGCCTAGAGGATTAAGCCTGCCCAGGAAAGAGTGTAGATAGTTGAACTGGCTGGCTCAGAAAGGAAATATCCAGACTTTTTGCTCTTTTTCAAAATGTGAAATATTTCTCAAAAATTCATTATATTATTTTTCAAAGTATGCGCCACCTACATCTATACACTTTTGCCATCTTTGTTGGAGCTTTTGTATTCCGTCTGCAAACTTATTATGCACAAGAGCAGCCAAGACGCACCGAGGGTGACTTCCTGTTTGACTATGCTTCGAGTTGGGTTTACCTAACTGTACCTCTACACAGAAACTCTAATGATGTTAGATTTTACAACTATTTTTATTTACATAAATATATACAATTACACTTACAAATTCTACATAACAATTCATGAACAATCACAAAGCTAGACCCTTGGTGTTGGCTACCATTAGCTGGCAACTGTACCGATTTATAACCTGATTAACCTGATTAATCAGAATATTTAATCACCAAGACAGCTCCAACCAAGTGTGGTGAACACATGCCAATGCAAAGAGAATGCTGACTACCTTGAAATATCTCCTAGTCCAAAGATGTCTGTTACTATCTTCGGTATTGGAGGCTACAATATATGAAGGCTTCAAGATTTGAAGGGCTAAAACAAAGAAAGAAAAGAAAACACAACTACACAGGATTACACCACCATATGATGAAGTTTGCTAAATATGATTCTATACAATTTACAATGACGCCCTATGTCACCAGATGGTGTGACATCATTGGCATCACGGCTGAATCTCCTACGTTGTGATTGGTTTATTACCGGTGTCGACAAGATTCATCGGCAACCTGTGTCCTGTTGTCAATGTCTGTGTGGTTGACAGCTATCTTCCGTCAACTATCGGCAGCATCGCCTGTTGATGTTATACACACTCCATATCTTAAAACAAATTAACAAAGTTTCATTTCCCTGATAATAATATTGAACTTAACAGGACCACAACATTTGAAATGTACACAGATAGCAACCAGGGCTAAGACGTTTCAGCCACCCTGCAATCAGGACATTCCAACATCTTTGGCTAACTCATAGGGCCATGACATTCAGATTGTTAACCCTATCTACCCTTATCCAATTGCATTAGGGCCATGACATTTAGAATGTCCACTGATGACAAACAGGGCCATGACCTTCCAATCGTCGACTCCACCACAATCAGGACATTACAGCCTCAACTATCAGGGACTGACATTTGAAATATTAGCCCATAAATGTCACTCCATAATAAATGCCTATCCCTAATACACTTAAAATAAACTGAATATCATTTTAGGCTTAACTTACAATTCTTATCTTAATTCTGCTAAAATCTGGGCACCTGGACTTCAGCAGACGACAAAATATTTACAGATTCAATAATCTTACCTTAAAAACATATGTCTGTTTCTGTGTAAATGTAAGTGCTTGCAAATTATGTTGTGTTGAGGTTTTACTGCCTAATCAATTCAATGGGGTCATGTTGAATGCTCCGTTTTCATAAACAGAGGACATTTACTGGACATGCTTAGTCCTCTAAGCACTATTTACCAGTATTGTGTGCATTCTTTCACTGAAAATGACTGCCCTTGTGTCAGCAAAGGAGCATACAATATATGCAATATCTGTCATGTGTGTATGCCTTCATGTCGCCAATCTATTGAGTGTCCCCATCGCTCCGATGTGTGCATTGGCAAGTCCGTTCTGCACTGTTCTCATATCCCCTACACATTGCGCCTGCTACAAAGAGACCCTTATCAGACTGAACATACTGCACAGTCCGCTCAGCATCTTTCATAGTCATTCCTTTTACGCAAACCGCAGATACCTACCAGACCAAATTTGGGCAGTCTGATCAGCATCCTTCCTATCCACCTTATGCACGCAAACTGGGAAAATTCCCACTAGACTGAAACATTTAGCGCAGCCAGTCTAGTATACATGAAATTGTTGTCACCTAGTTTGTAGGTTTTCTGTGCAAGGTCTGAAAGGCCAGGAATGTGTTGAGTCTGAATTAAAACCTACAGATTGTTAATTGCTGCGTCTATATAGTGGACACAGGGTGATCCAGTTCTGTCTTTTGTTACCTAGGATTTTTGGGTGCTTGGGGCACCCATAGTATAAGTCCACCAGGCACCAGGCAACTTATCACCGGTCAACCAGGCACCAGTCAAACAGGCACCAGGCAATATATAACTAGTCAACCAGGCACCTGGCTACCAGGCACTGGGCAACCAGTCACCGGTTATCTGATATCAGTCACCGGTCATCCAGGCACCGGTTATCATGCGGTGATTACCAGGCACCAGATACCGGGCACCAGTCACCAGGCACCGGTCAGTTAGGCATCAGTCAACTCACCAGGCACCGATCATCATGCAGCAAGGATTGGCTTTGAACACTGGGTTGCCAATGATAACAAAAGAGTTCTGAGCAGTCATTACCAAATGAACCTCAGAATAAATATTCCTAATTATCATTGGACGGAGCAATCAGTTACAAACAAATCTCTGAAATCAATAAATAAATTAGAGTGTTACTGTTTGAGGAATATGTTGGATCCTAGTATTGTCATTGAATATCTGACAAATATTTGGAAGACTATAGGTCTGTTCCTCTTAAATACGTACTTCAAGAGATCAACTCTTTTTATGATGGATCACCACTCCCTTAGGCTTTACTGCCAGGGGTAAGCCCCATCCGTTTGACCTAATATAATAAAAGAAGAGAAGATATAATTTTGGATTTACTCATTTTCCTCTTCCTCTTCATCTTCTTTGTCTTCTCTCAGAAGAAGCAGAAAGACAAAGAAATCAAAACATTTCATAAGAAAAGAAGTAGCCGATCACCTTCATTTTCTTTTGAATATATTTAAGATCATAAACGGTATCATAGATCCAGACCAGGGCTCTAGAAAACTGGAAAATAGCCAGTCTGAACCGAAAATAAGAATCCAGGACCAGTTTAAAACACCCCAAAACGCTAATAATTTGGTCCAACAGGATCTTGCTGTGAGCCCCATTTTTTCCCCAACCAATTTGCGCGAATCAATGATGTCTAAACAGTCAGAAATGGTCAAGTCTTCCCAAACTTATAACATCTGCACACCTTTTAAATGTGATATTATGGTAGTTAAAAGGCTCTAAACGGCCATTTTCATGTATATTTGAGAGGTCAGATGAATAACGGCAACTTACCGCAACACAAATTATTACATCATTATCCATTGTCATATATCATTATTGTCAGAAAGTCAACACTTCACTGTCGTTTTGCTGAAAACAAGCGATTAACACGAATCATCAGTGATGACAGTCTGATAATTAATCCGTTTGTGTGACATGTGCGAATACATTGCGACTGCAAAACACCAGGTACAGTTGGCGTGTACAAAAGATCAAAGGTGGCTTTAATTCCAACTGAGAGTGATTAAAGAATGCACTGCTTGAATGCACCTGTTTACTTCTTCTTCTTCTTCTTTTTTTTTTTTTGTTCAACAATGTTTGCGGTTTGTTAGCCCCAGATTTGCTAAATTGATTGATTCTCAAACCGTGTAGGTCCTGATCAGACGTTGCATAGAACGGCATCTGATCTGGGTCTTATTGTTTGCTTTTTATGTCCCCTCCCCTCCCCCCCACCCCCCCCCCCACCCCCAAACCAAAGAGGGGGGTACATATTGTTTTTGGGACAGATCCCGTTGGCCTCGGCGTCAGAATCGGTGTAAAACTTCTTGTACGCTTTGTAACTTGAATACCCTTTGGAATATTTTGATGATACTTTGTAGATCAGGACGAGATGACGTGTCGCATACAAGATTGACAACTCTAGCTTTCATACTTTTAGAGCTATCAACCTTTGTTTTATTTGAAAAAGATTTTGTGTCTCCTCTGTAACTCGTATACCCTTTAGAATATTTCTAATTGCTACTTGGCAGAAATGAAGAACAGGACCAAACGACGTGTTGCGTACAAGAATGACAACTCTGCCTTTCTTACTTAATTTTTTTTAACCTAAAGGCACAATCTCTTCATTCCGTCAACAGTATAAAATCTTTCGATTTTTCTACTCTTTACACTACTATTCCTCATGATAAATTGAAATCTAAATTAAAGGAAATTATCAACCAGTGTTTCTTCCACAAGAATGGTAACCGTTGATTTCAGTATGTTGTCATTGGCTACAAAGACACATACCTCATTCGGGATCACTCTGATGCGCCACAAGAATACTTAGATGCAGATGTCATAACGATGCTGGAATATCTAATCGACAATATTTTTGTGGAGTTTGGCGGATGGATATTTCAGCAAACAATCGGCATACCAATGGGTACTAACTGTGCACCGTTACTTGCTGACTTGTTTTTATACTAGTTTGAGGCGGAGTTTGTACAAAGTCTCCTCCAGGCAGGCAAGAAACACCTCGCACAACAATTCAATTTCACCTACAGATATATAGATGATGTATTGTCTCTGAAAAACACAAAATTTGCAGAGTATTTAGAATTCATCTATCCACGTGAACTTGAAATAAAGGAAACAAAGGAGACTGCAGCCTCCTCCTCATACTTGGATTGTTATCTCTACATTGACAATGGAAAGCTTACTACTAGGCTTTATATCAAACGGGATGACTTTAATTTTCCCATTGTTAACTTTCCATTCCTGAGCAGTAATATCCCTTCTGCACCAGCATACTGTGTTTACGTTTCACAATTAATCCGTTATGCCAGAGCCTGTTCAAATTATCAGGACTTCATGGAGCATAGGAAAGTGCTCACTACAAAGTTGTGGAGCCAGGGGTATCAAAAAACCAAACTGGTAGCAACACTTAAGAAGTTCTATGGGAGACGTCATGATCTTGTCAATCCCCGGCATTTTCCAGATTTGTTTCTGATATTTTTGCCAATTACACGCCTTAAGTAGACTTCCCAAATCCCGGACATACGTTTCTACCGATATTTCCTTCGTTCAGGCCTATGGGCATGGTGGGCAAAGCTTGCTTGCCAAGTAATGCTTACTATCCGCATACGCCTGATTACACCCTTTATTCTGGGGTCCATGTCTGCTGGACTGAACATTCTGATTCGTCATTCGTTTAAGGATTTATGAGTGAATCATGGCTTAGGTACCATGACTGCAACTACTTTTGGCGTTATCTCCCTGTTATATTTGACAGTGATAATCCATTGATTTTGTGTCCGCTTTTACAGTCAAAGATCCTTTGGAATATTTTTATGATACTTAGTAGAAATGTAGAACAGGATCAGACGACGTGTCATGTACAAGAATGACAACTCTGCCTTTCTTACTTTCGGCATTATCCCCCTTTGTTATGTCTGACAGTGATTATCCATTGATATTGTGTCTGCTCTGTAAGTCAAAGACCCTTTGGAATATTTTTATGATACTTGGTAGAAGTGTAGAACAGGACCAGATGACATGTTACGTACAAGAATGACAATTCTGCCATTCTTACTTTTGGCATTATATCCCTTTGTTATATTTGACAGTGATTATCCATTGATATTGTGTCCGCTCTGTAAGTCAAAGACCCTTTGGAATAATTTTATGATACTTGGTAGAAATGTAGAACAGGACTAGACGATGTGTAGCATACAAGAATGACAACTCTGCCTTTATTATTTTGTTTGGAGTTCTCTCCCTTTGTTTTGTTTGAAATAGATTTCTCATCTGGTCTGTAACTGGAATACCCTTTGGAATATTTCGATGGTATTTAGCAGAAATGTAGAACAGGACCAGACGACTTGTTGCATACAAGAATGACAACTCTGCCTTTCTTACAATGGCTTTATCTCCCTTTGTTATATTTGACAATGATAATTCATTGATTTCGTATCCACTCTGTAAGTCAAAGACCCTTTGGAATATTTTTATGATTCTTGGTAGAAATGTAGAACAGGACCAGACGACGTGTCGCATACAAGAATGAGAACTGTGCCTTTCTTACTTTTGGTATTATCTCCCATTGTTATATCTGACAGTGATTATCCATTGATTTTGTGTCCGCTGTATAAGTCAAAAACCCTTTGGAATATTTTTATGATACTTGGTAGAAATGTAGAACAGGACCAGACGAGGTTTCGCGTAAAAGAATGACAACTCTACCTTTCTTACTTTTGGCGTTATCTCCCTTTGTTATGTCTGACAGTGATTATCCATTGATTTCATGTCTGCTCTGTAAGTCAAAGACCCTTTGGAATAATTTTATGATTCTTGGTAGAAATGTAGAACAGGACCAGACAAGGTTTCGCGTAAAAGAATGACAACGCTACCTTTCTTACTTTTGGCGTTATCTCCCTTTGTTATGTCTGACAGTGATTATCCATTGATTTCGTGTCTGCTCTGTAAATCAAAGACCCTTTGGAATAATTTTATGATTCTTGGTAGAAATGTAGAACAGGACCAGACAACGTATCGCATACAAGAATGACAACTCTGGCTTTCTTACTTACGGTGTTATCTCCCTTTGTTTTGTTTGAAATAATATCTCCCTTTGTTTTGTTTGAAATAGATTTGTCGTCTGCTCTGTAACTGGAATACCCGTCAGAATATTTTGATGGTACCTGGTAGAACTGTAGAATAGGTGAAAATGAACAAGAATGACAACTCTGCCTTCTTACTTTTGCTGTTATCTCCCCGTTTGTTATATTTGACACTGATTATGGCTTTTTTAACTTTTAGAATTATCTCCCCATGTTGTGTTTGAATTTGACTTCTTGTCTCTGCTCTGTAACACGAATACCCTACGGAATATTATGATGATGCTTGGTACAAATGTAGAACAGGATGAAATGACATGTTGCCTACAAGAATGAGAACTCTTGTGGGATTGGGTGGACATTTGTTTTTTTCTAAAAAAAACCTTTTCTAGTATTTTTTTTTTTTTTTTTTTTTTTTGATGGCCGTATCACATATATAATTCAAGGTAGATATCACAAAATAAGTGATGCACCACTAAGCAGTCTGGTCAGATCTTGAAACATTGAAACCTGCAAAACCGCCCTTGGTGCAGGCCTTTTCTTATTACAGTTCATTAGGTCCATAAAAGTCGTTTCGTTCAGTCTCTCCTGTCTCCCGCCAGCTTTGTGCTTACACACAAGACGGGAAGCAGTTGTCTATAAATAGTTATCTAGGAAAATCCTGCGGTCAATTCATTATGGAGGTGGAATAACAAAAAAATCGTCCGTTTTTTGTTTTCTCTCTTTTTACATTTATTGATGACACCATAGTGTAGAAACTTTACTGCCTAACTATACACACATAACAAAGCAGCATTAAACATAGGTATGTGCATTTTGCCAGTGTCATTAGTTTTCGTGACAGTGATATATTTTCCCTTTGGAAATTGGCTCATTGATGATGTCATCGTCATCGGCTGAACCATTCAGATTTCAGAATTTCTAGAGCCCTGATCCAGACATATTTCTCCTCAGGCTGTTAACGTTTCTGTAACATCACAACCTGATAGAGTTGTAGAGAAAACACCAAATATACAATCAATCATTTGGAGCATTTTTCATCAAGGATCCAGGATCAGTCTCCGAAATAGATACCTGATCCTAGATAAATTATTAATGAAGTCTTCTAAACTTTACCGGAGATGTTTCCAAGAGCTTCGGAAGATCATACTCCCTATTAATTTCTGTCAGGAATTGAACTATTTACAGAGTCGCGTTTAACTCCTTTATTAGTTCTTCCTCTGTCTAAATCAATAGAAAATACTACCAGGTATATCCAGAACAATTATAAGGGGGATAAACTTGGTCAAACCTACACATCAGTGTCAATATATTGACTCCTATGATGTGTCATACGAGTAAATTATAAAATTATCCTAATCAAAATATCCTCTCTAGATTCTGAGGATTCGCATAGAAGTCTAGTAGGGGCAAATACTCTGTTACATAGAAATATGGGAAAACAGCCAGCAATTAAAGGCTGTTAATTAATATAATAGTTCCCATATTAATTTATTTCGTCAACAATTATTAATACCTGTAACAAAGAGTCCATGTCGGTCTTGCCTTGCCTAGACTCTTGGAAAGGGTACTTAATCAATCAAACACATATATGATACTAGGCATAAATTATTTGATATGGTTATACTATCGCCTTATCTAAATTATTTTGGATCATTCTAGTCTAGAAGAGAAATGCTCCAATTAATCCTATTTATAAGATCAAGAAGTTACAAAATTTTAATTTCGAAGTACAATAATATAGATTTTGGCATCTTCCGATAATAACAAATTAACATATTTGGCTAAGGGACTGTTAGAAACCTAGACAGCAAATAAAATTAATCACAGTCCTTTAAGTCTGATACAAAAGGGACTTTTTATAAGCCCGTTTGAAAAACGGGACGTATTATGTTACTGGGTATGGTGTCTGTCGTCTGTCCGTAAACTTTTTGTTTCCGGCTAACTCCTCCTAGAGTTTACATCCGATCAAGCTGAAACTTGGTATATAGTTAGACCATGATGTGGAGCAGTGCCTATTGTTTCGGGGTTACAGTCCACCAAATGTTTCCAGAGCTATGCCCCTTTGAAAATTTCTCTAAACTTTTCATTTCCGGTTAACTCCTCCTACATTTTATATCTGATCAAGCTGAAACTTCATTTATAGTTAGACCATGATGTGGAGCAGCGCATATTGTTTCGAGGTTACAGTCCACCAAATATTAGCAGATTTATGCCCCTTTGAAAATTTCTCTTAACTTTTCGTTTCCGGCTAACTCCTCTTACAGTTTACATCCGATCAAGCTGAAACTTGATTTGTAGTTAGACCATGGTGTGGAGCAGCGCATATTGTTTCAAGGTTACAGTCCACCAAATATTAGCAGATTTATACCCCTTTGAAAATTTCTATTAATTTTTCGTTTCTGGCTAAATCCTCCTACAGTTTACATCATATCAAGCTGAAACTTTATAAATAGTTACATGATGATGTAGAGCAGTGCATTTCATTTCGAGGTTACAGTCCACCAAATATTGGCAGAGTTATGCCCCTTTGAAAATTTCTGTAAACTTTTTCGTTTCCGGCTAACTCCTCCTACAGTTTACATCCGATCAAGCTGAAACTTCATAAATAGTTACACGATGATGTGGAGCAACGCATATTATTTCAAGGTTACAGTGCACCAAATATTGAAAATTTTCTATTAATTTTTTGTTTACGGCTAAATCCTCCTACAGTTTACATCCGATCAAGCTGAAACTTCATTTTTTTACATCTTTTTTTATTAGATTTGCATGGAAATGTTGCCATTATTAAATCGATAACATTTATAAAATTATACAGAATTAAGAAGCTTGACTAATATCAAAACTTATCAACATAATTCTTTTTGGATTTTTTTTTTTTTTTTTTTTTAATACTCTTCTGAGTTGGCTCCCTGGAAGTACAAAAATAAAATTAGTATTAAACAAGTTAAAGCTTTACAAAAAAATTTTCTTGCAGCATTTTTTTTTTTGGTTGTTTATTTTTGTTTTGTTATTGTTTGGTCCAATATTGAAATATAGGAAAAACAAATCAGCCAAACGCTCATATGAGCTTATAATATAGCCGTGCTTCTGTTGTGTGTCCTCCGTCCGAAGGCACGTCTCCCTATAAGCAGCAAACTTCTCCTTATTTTCCCGGGAGGGAGAAGTCACTTCTCCCTTAATTTCTGGGCAAGCTTGGACCCTTAGGTTACAGTTCACCAAATATCAGCAGAGCTATGCCCCAATGAAAATTTTTAAAAAAATTTTTTGTAATTCCACTTACAGTTTATATATCCGGAGCACTGAATTATACAGGAGCCAGTTTATGTGCTTCATCTTATTACTTGCCACGGGCGTATAATGCCCCGCTTTGCGGAGCTCTTGTCTAAGAGGAGTATAAACACAACAAGTAGTTCTGCCTCCTCTAAACAGGAATGATATTTATAAGTCATAAAACCAACAATCCCACTACCTATCTTACCATGTCCAGATAATCCAATGGGAAAAAGATTGGTATATTTCAAGACTAACTTAAATTCGCTTCCTCATTTATTTTACGTTCCTATAAATCTGAATCAATTTCCTTCCCATTATTGTGAGAAGAACGTCTCCGTTAACGGGTAAAGAAAAGGGTAGCAAATCTGGAAATTCACGATCTTTACTCCCTGATGTGTTTTATCCTAAAGACAACAGAAATTATATCCAATAAGGGATATTTCCATTTAATATACAAGAAGACAGCCAAGTCGATATTGTTATAAGACTGGACTGTCTCTAAATTTCTAATGGATGTTCTTTAGACGATTAAGTCATCCATAATATAAGGAAGTCCTCTTGACTCGGATCTTCCAATTCACTGTACTATCTTCGGAATGTTCCTAAATTTGTGTATTGGTACATGTAGTAAACATGGATGTTATCTCTAAGAGTTTGCATTAACAGGCCTTCTCAAAATTATTAGACAATAAATTAAAAGATATTATATATGGTGGTATAATATATATCACTGTCGTCAATCATGTTAAGTTTAGAATTGATTTAAAAAAATTAAATAAAGTAAATATTTGACCTATTCACGATGCTTTTTTATAGGTTTTAAAAAATCTAGACTATATATTTATAGAAGTATTATCAATAGTATTGATACATACTTCAACAATAATTGTTAACATAGACAAAGTTTCCAATCGATTGACTGTGTCTGCTGTTCACTTGGGACCTCTCATAATTATTCGGATTGTTAAGTCGCGATCGTAAGAATCATCTAGTTTATGTCAAAGTGGATACATTCCAATGGCTTCGTTTAAGGAGGTTACATCCATTAGGTCCCAATTAGCTTTTTATTTTCATCGATACAGTCATTTTGGATAAGGTTCTCATTTCCATCTCTGGATAGAGGAATAATGATTGATTGTGTTGGGGTTTAACGACACGTCAACCCTTGAGGGTCATTCTGTGTCGTCTCCCAGAGAAAGGGAGAAAAGAGACAGAAGAGAGAGTAGAGGAGATGAAAGAGAGGGACAGGGAAGAAAGAAGAACAGGAATGAAAGTGAAGAAACAGAAGAAATAAAAACATTCCCCCTCTACCCTTACCCACTACAAGGATAGCAGGCCTTGCCCAACTGTAAGCCAATATCAGTTGGACGCCCCGGTGATGTAAGATACACAGCACCTTCGCACCACCCGACCACCTCAGAGGAATAATGAGTCTTATCCCTTATGTTTTCTGGACAAAAGATCAATTCCAGATCCACACTTATTCTAAATGTGGCAAATCCTTTTTGCGAACAAAAGCCATACTATACATTATTCACTCTTGTGTAAAAAGATTTATCGACAACACAACAGTGATTCAATATATCATCAGAACTATTATTCTCCCAGTCTATGCATAAAGGTATGGGAGTCTGTATTTGTACCTGAAATGTGAAAGTAGTCTTGAAAGTCGTTATATTTCTGGGAAATGTATTTAGGAACCCTTTTTCTTGAAATTAGTTTAAACGTTTCAATACTAAATGGTTCTTATATAACAATAATGATTGTTTACGATTCTATACAATCCCTAAAGTTATATTATATTTCTACTCAGTTTTTGGATAATCTAGTCTTCACGATAAATGATTTATCCATTAACTGGAATATTCTATAACTTGTTTATGATTTGATTCATAAATTTCATTTACCTATCCAGTTTTGGATAATCCAGTTTTGACAATAAATGATTTATCCATATCTGGAATATTCCATAGTTTATACATATACACTATAAATTATGATATCATCTATTCTCACTATTCCGTTAATATAGGTGTAGAATAGTTATTTCTAGGGGTGTGCAAAAATACTGGTACACTGGTATACCGTGGTATTTCTTTGGTGTGGTACATACCATGGTACACTTGACTGTACCACTGTATTCTGGTAATTCTATTTTTAGCAACAGTCTATTGTAGAAAGCCATAGATCGAGGGTAAGAGATAAGGTGAGTATCCAAGTAAAATACCCATATGTTTTGGGCAAATACTCAATTATTTCCAAAACCTTGGGTATTGATACCCAACTGATTTGACAGAGTACTGAATTATTTCCAAATTCAAGGGAGAAAATTAAAGTTTCAATGCCAGAAAAGCACATGATTACTACTTTATATTATGATTACTGCACATAATAGGTGTTTTTATTCTTCATGTGACAAATTCTATCATAAAATTAATAGTGTAGAATGAAATACTATGTTTTAAATACCTAAATTAGGCTTTTTTTGTGCTCTTTCTTTCTGTTTTATAAGTTTTACCCAATTAATTTTCATTTTGGGGTGTATCTTTCTTCAAACCGAAAAAAGAAAATATAATTTTACCCAGTGGATTAAATTTTGATGGGGTTAAATACCCAAATGCCCTCAGAATTATCTGTTGCTTTGAAATCTCCAAAATATTGAAATAGTTGAAGTTGAAACAGCTTCAAATGGTGTGCTTCGGTTATAAACCATTGAATTTCATTTGCAAATGGTAACAGTTAATATCTTAGTTAATGGGTGAGATGAAGTAATTATACATGCAACATTCTTGTTGTAAATGCATGTACATTTAACAATAAGTGTTCATACTTTATGAAAGTATAACATAGCGGTTATAGGGATGTAAATAAGTGTGCAGTTATAAAATTGATAATAAGCAGGGAGATATTACTAAAGCATTAACTGTGGAAACTTATGGTCCTACATGTATCTCCAGTTTGCACTGTCACTGCTAATTTTTAATTCAAAATATAAATTTCTATTACAATGTACATTTGTAAATCAATATTTCATTGAAAATAAAAGTCAGCACAGGCGATTGAGGTGGTCAAAACTTATAGACCATCAGATGTTGGCATAACCAAATGGCCACTACTGCTGGCAATTTCACAATGATCTCTGCAAAATTTAATACAGTTGGGGTATACCATGGTACGTACCGCGGTACTCTGCTAAATACTGCGGTATACCGTGGAACTTTATTTTTAGTGGTACCCAGCCATAGTTATTTCTTCTTCTCTGAACCTCAGCATCATCAGTTATCAGAGATATTAAAACTTTAGTATTATTCTGACATGACACGTATACTTCTAAACTATTACTAGTGAAAGTTTCAATAATAAAACCTCCCAGATTTCATCTCATATGAGAAGTTATCAAACATATAGTGGAGTCCAAATTTTGCAAATATTGCAGATATCTCATAGAAAGAAGAAGGCTAATTTGATGTTGACATCTCTTTCCAGCATAGTCGAGTTTATTGATATATCTTCAAATTTTGAGAAAATAATGCTAATCATTATCATCAAGGAATATAAATCCATGATGTGTAATATTTTAAATCTGGTAATAGAATTGATTTTAACCCATTTGTTTCAAAGTTAATTAGATCTTTTAATTGAACAGTATAAGATCTTTTCTTTAAAAAGTTTTAAAATTATGAGGCTGTCAATCTGTATGTTATGATGTTATCAGCCTGCCAAGCAGATGATTCACATGAAATGTTCAGACTTATTTTCTCTGAAAAACTATATAATAAATAAAACAAAAATTTTGCATGGCACTTTAAGGGTTAATGTGTAAATTGTAGCTGTCAATCAGCTTTGATCTAGCCGCAATAGCGGTAAATGCCCTTGTGTCATTTATAAGTGAAACCTGAGCAAAACAAAGAATGCCAAAAAGCGCTTTGATGTTATCGGATGTTGTGAACACATTCAACCCATAAAGTGCCAAGCAAAATTTGTAGTAGATAATCTTAATTTATTTTTTTCTATTTTCAAAGAAAATATGTTTTGACATTTCATGTGAATCATTTGCTTGGCAGATGATTCATATGAAATGTTAGGACTTGTTTTCTCTGGCAAAAAAAAGAAAAACAGTCCAAATTGTCATCTGCTGCAATTGTGATTGGCAGTTTTAGAGTTAACTGACCGTATTTTGTTGTCTGCTAAAAAAAAAAAAAAAAAAAACAGACAGAAAGGACGAATTTATTTATTTCTCTGAAAAGAATTGGACATCTTGGGTGTAAACTGACTAGCTTTCTTCATTAAATAAAGTTTATTTAACAATTCATTTGTAACCATTTTGTTTTTTCATCGAATTGCACAGGGAACCAATAATATAGAAGTCGATGGGGTGTGCAGACCAAGTTCTCTCCACTATAATGTGAGATTACTTACAAAGGGGTCAGCTGCCTTGGACTCTACCGACTGCATTATAAAGGCGTTGCAGTGTATGACCTGTAACTGATCAGTAAATAGGCAGCCAGCTGTGATGAAGTACACTAATACAAAATCGGGCCAATAATTTAATGACCAGATAAGAGGATACAGTTAATACAACATTTTACCTGTCTAGTGCTCTGTGGCAAAGTAGAATTTGGTACAGAGAATATGCCAAATACTTATATTTCCTGATTAGACAGGGGCTGGAAAAGACAGTTTACTCTTATTATAGTCATTTCATAGATACTGGGATGGTCCTCAAACATCTATGTTATTGTACTGCTAAACATATAATACAGTAAAATCCAGCCTCAGTGGCTCAGTTGGATGCGCCGTCCGACTGGAGACCAGGAGGTCGCGGGTTCAACCCCCGCCGAGGTCGGCAACATTCACTCTTGGAGATTGATCATGAAATATTTTCTACGGTCATTCTCTCCCTTCCGCTGATTCAAGAAGAACAGTTGTCAGTTTCTGGCAAAAGAATGTACACAATACTGGTTAACCACTTAGAGGACAAAGCCTGCCCAGTAAACATGTGGTTAGGTAAACTGACCATGCTCGACATGACCCCATTTGGTTGACTGGGCCGTAAAACCTCAACACAAAGGTATTTTAATAAAACAGCACTGATTATACTACCATTTTAACTGCATAATACATTAACCTGTAGATAATGTGCTATTCTATTCTGTATTTCAAACCTTCCACAGAAAAAAAGACAGTTTGAGGGTCTTAATCTAGAAGGTTCCTTAGGCATTTACCTGTGTGACATCACTGATCACATGTCAGTTTCTTTTCTGTGGACAAAGAAAGTAAACAAGGTTCTTTCACCAGGTGAAAAAAATCTATATTTTCTTTCTTTTTCTCTGGTTTATTTTCTTAGTCCTTGTCATTCTTATATTCCTTTATCATTCCTTCCACTGAAGATCTTATTTCTGTCTTTAAATCAATTTTCGATTTCTTGTTATTATTGATCGTATTTCCATGTCATATGTTTTTGCAACTTTTCATGCTGATTGATCATGGTGATTGTGGGCATATTAAAGCGTGGTGGGATAATTATCCAAAATGCTTATCCTGTTCATGGTGATTGTGGGCATATTAAAGCGTGGTGGGATAATTATCCAAAATGCTTATCTTGTTCCAGGTTATCTACTTGTTCCACTTGTAAGCTCTGGTCCAAGAAGATTTGGGATCTTGCAGATAAGAGGAGGACTTATTCTGTGAGAAGATCCACAATGAAGAAGAAGCTGGCAAAGAAGAAAAAAGAAAAGGTTGTTCATTCGGACGCGTCTGATGACAACTCTTTTCTGGATGGGAGCACCACTCCACAGGGCTTTACTGCCGTGGGTAAGACCCTTCTGGGTGGCAATTATATGGATGCTGTAAGCACCCAAAGTATAAGTCCACCAGGCTCTGGGCAACTAGGCACTGGTCACCAGGCATCTTATCTCTGGCCAACCAGGCACCGGGCTACTAGGCACCTGTCAACCAGGCAACCAGGCAACGGACTACCAGGCACCGGTCAGCCAGGCACAGGGCAACCAGTCAGCAGTCATCTGATACAAGACACTAGTCACCAGTCACCGGTCATCCAGGCATGGGTCATCAAGCTGTGATTACCAGGCATCAGGCACCAGTCATCAGGCACCGGTCATTCAGTCCCCAGGCACTAGTCACCAGGCAACCAGTCACTGGGAACCAGGCACCAGTCAATTTACCAGGCACCGGTCATCAGGCACCAAACGATTGGCACTGAATACCAGGAGTCAAATCATACACATAAGAGTTCTGAGCATTCAGTAATGAATGAGCCTCAGAACGTTAAAAGTTCTCAAAGATTATTATTACCATTGGAGCCAGACTTTAGTGCCATGTCAGATCCAAGTGTTATCATTGATCCGCCTGCTAACACTTGGCAGTCCTCTATTAGACTAACATCTCAGGCTAGACAGAGTAGGAGAGATCAGCCTAAGCCAAAGCATAAGTCTAAGAGGAGGAGAATATATAGATCTTCTTCATCTTCTTCCTCTTCTAGATCTTCCTCTTTGTCTTCTCATAAGAGAAGCAGGAAATCAAAGAGGTCCAGACACTCACATAAAAAGAGGAGAATATCTATGTCTTCATCTTCTTCCTCTTTTCTACAATTCATACATAATTATGGTAGATATAAAAGGCTAAGACGATGTCCTCAGGTTGTAGACGTACAGCCTACAACACAACCTGTCAGGAACATTGACGAGACACCACATAGACATTCCAATAATGTGGTACAACAAATGTCAAAGGATTCAGGCTCTGATTCAGAGGTAGAAGCCTGGTCCTTTGACAAGGCAATAAATGAAGTTTTTAGACTGTTACCACAGAAGTTGTGTCCGAAACCTTCGGAAGAACACACTCCTGCCAAACCATTATCTGGAATTGAACAATTAATGGAGTCGCGAGCAACTCCATTATTAGTTCTTCCTCAGTCAAAACTGGTGGAAAATATTACCAAGTTTATCCAAAATAAATTAAATACGGAAAACTTTGGTAAAGACTGGATATGTCCTCAAAATTTAGTGTCATCTTTGGCTTCTATGAAATATTACAAAAGCCTGAATCAGTATTTTCCAACAGAAACTGTTCCAGGACTAGGAACTGAAGCTTTGCTACAAGATATGTCTAGTAGAGGAAGATATTCCGTTCCACTGAGAAATTTAGAATGCAGGGAGAAGAGAGCTCATAAATTAGTGGCGATTAACTCGCATGCTGATTTCTCTTCAGCAGCTTATCTCTATCAGTCAGCACCTTGTCCAGACTTTTGGAAGCTGTGGTCAAATCAATCTTGAAGACAATTTGATGTATTACTGTCATATTTTGGGATTATGTGACCTATATTTTATACCCCTGTGATTTTTGTCTTATATCTCCCACTGTTTGATACCTAAATGTCATATTTACATATAATGACACAGTGTGACCCAAACTTTCACCTCAAAGTAAATATAAATCAGTATGACCTAAATTTCATGGTCTAGTGATTTTGCTTAATATCTTTTAGATTATTTAATGGATTAACATCATAGTTGGTATAATGCATCAGTGTGACCATCAGATTAATTTCTCAAGTATGAGTAGGTCACTGACCTATATTTTATGGCCCACCAAATTTGCTTCATGTCTTGAAGACTATTTACTCTAGGAAAGTTGAACTTGAGATGATAGATCAGTGTCACTCAGAGACTGACATTGTAAACTATATCTTGCTTTATGTCATTGTCATTAACTTTAAAATATTTTATAATTAAGAAATGGCGCCGGCCGGGGATATTCGTGACCCTCTGGGCACTTGCTCTAGTTACGAAGCGCAACAGCAAATATTTTTAACTTCTTTCTCTACCAGTGTTAATATCCAACAACAAAAATCAGCTTTCTCAGCTACAGGAGCATTTAAGAAACCTAGACTGCCAACTTAAAAACTTACAGACTTAAACAGAACTAAAACTCAATCTCAGTCCTGTACATCAAGTACAAGAAAGGACTTTTCCAAGAGGAGTAGTAACTCGAAGCAGTTCCCCGTCTCCAAACATGCTTCATCTTCCACAAAGTTCTGAAAGCCAACCCTTTCACTGCCAATCTTACCACTCCCAGATATGCCAATGGGAGGAAGATTGGCCCACTTTATGGAAAAGTGGGAAGAATTAATGCAAAACAAATGGGTCCTCTCTATTGTACGAGACGGTTTCAGGATACCATTCAATTCAACTCCCCCACTTTCGACAGTTCCGATAAGTCTGAGTCAGTCTTTCTCCCCGTTATTACGAGAAAATGGAACTCCTCCAGAAAAAGACAGTGGAAAGGGTATAAGATCAGGGAAATCACGGTTTTTATTCCTGGATATTTCTTATCTCGAAAAAGAACTGAAAGTTACGACCTGTAATAGATCTTTCTCTGTTAAATCAGTACATAAAGAAACAACCATTCAAGATGGAGACAGTCAAGTCAGTACGACAATCGATTCTAGTCAACGACTGGGTGTCTCCATAGATCTGACAGATGCTTATCTACACATTCCCATTCATCCTCAGTCCAGGAAGTCCCTTCGCTTCATGTTCGAAAGTCAGGTCTTCCAGTTCACAACCTTACCTTTCGGAATGTCCCTAAGTCCGTGGATTTTCACAAAACTGATGGACGTAATAGTTGCTCATTTGCATCAAAGTGCCCTCTCACTATTGCCATACCTAGACGATTGGCTTATAAGAGATCTAATTCACAACAGATGCATATCTCTCACAATATATTACCTTCAAACAGTTCAAAGTTTAGGGTTCATTCCAAATCTGAAGAAGTCAGATTTGATACCAGCTCAGCAATTCACCTTTATATGGATGGAATTTCTGACACAACACAACATAGTCAGGGTACCAGCAGATTGCATCGAATCCCTACTCCTGACTATCAAACTATTTCTAGCTCAGACTCAAAGTTTCAGCACAAACTTTCCTTTCTCTTTTGGGCAAACCCAGTGCAGCAGCAGACCGTTCTCCTAGGCAGGCTTCATTTACAACCACTTCAAATGTGTCTCTTATCTGTCTGGAGACCTCATATTCTTCCTCTTGATTATCAAGTATAAACAGTATGATTCGATTTAATTTGAAATGGTGGATGGACACCAGTCGATTCACTCAGGGAACGTCCATCTATCCTCCAGATCCCAGTGCATTCCTTTTTACAGAAGCCAGTCATGGATTGGGAGCACATCTTGAGCAGATGAGACTATCCTTTCATGGTTGCTGGATGGACGACCAATCCCAGCTCCATATCAGTATTCTGGAAATAATGGCCATTCGTTTTTCACTGAAGAAAGCCATACAATACATACACCACTTTTGTGTCATGATTTCTACCAACAATATAACAGTGGTCTCCTATATCAACAAACAAGGAGGAACACATTCCCCCAACCTATGTTTAGAGGTATGGGAAATTCTCCATTGGTCCCTGGAACACGATACCGTTTTCAGAATTTGTCATATTCCAGGCAAATTCAGTATATTGGCAGACCGCCTTTCGAGATTGGACAGACCTCGCAAAACTGAATGGTCTTTGGATCAATCGGTGGCGAATTCCATTTTCCAAATGCTCAATTTTCCCAATGTGCATTTGTTTGTGACACGATTCAATCACAAACTCCCATTGTGTGTATCTCCAGTTCCGGACAATCAAGCCTTAGGGATAGATGCATTATCAATGAACTGGAACTTTCTACATGCATATGCATTTCCACCAACAATTCTGTTACCTTGTTCTATCTAAGATACTTCAATAGGCCGGCCTCACTTGGATGCGCTGTCCAACTGGAGACCAGGAGGTCGCAGGTTCAACCCCCGCCGAGGTCAGCAACATTCTTTCGTGGAGATTGATCATGAAATATTTTCCAAGGTCATTCTGTCCTTTCCGCTGATTCAAGAAGGGCAGTTGTCAGTTTCTGGCGAAAGAATGTGCACAATACTGGTTAACTGTTTAGAGGACTGCCTGTCCAGTAAATGTGTGGTTAGGTAAACTGGCCGCGCTCGACATGACCCCATTGAGTTGACTGGGCCATAAAACCTCAACACAAGATACTTCAATCTCAGTGCAGAAAAGTTCTTATTGCTCTTCTTTTGTCTCGATGTTCTTGATTCTCAGAGGTATTACAACTACTAGTATCAGCTCCAGTTCATCTTCCGCTTTTTCTAAAACTTCTAACACAAGCAAAAGGAAAGTTTCAACATCCAATCTACCATTACTCACACTTCACGCTTGGGAGTTATCAAACAATCAGAGATAAAAAGTTTTTGCAAAGCGTTGCAGATTTAGTCTCAAAATCAAGACGAACATCTACTCAGATAGTCTGTAATTCAAAATGGTTTGTATACTCCAACTGATGTCATAGAAAGAAGGTTAATCCGGTCTTGGCCCCTCTTACAGTGATAGCCAACTTCCTTATTTACCTATTTTCTGAGAAAAAATATCAAATAAGTACCATCAGGGGTTATGGATCCATGATTTCTAATACCCTTATATTTAAGACTGGTTATAGAGTTGGATCTAACCCAGTCTTGTCAGAATTATTTAGATCTTTTGAATTGCAATGTCCAGTACAAAGATCTCTTACCCCAAAATGGGATTTATCCTGGGTCTTAGTTTGTCTTCAGAAAGCCCCATATGAACCTTTACATAAGGCATCTAAACTTCACATTACAATTAAGACAGCCTTTCTATTAGCTCTTGCCACAGCTAAAATATATAGCGATATTCATGCTTTGGCAATGGATGCAAATCATTTAAGGTTCAATCAATCAGATGGTTCAGTATCTTTAATAGTTCAAACTGGGTTTTTGGCAAAGAATCAGCTTCCATCAATTTGCCCAGATCCTGTTGTTATCCCTAGTTTAGCTCGAACTTGTAAAAGGGAACATTTGGATAGACTTCTATGCCTGATAAGAGCATTAAAGTTTTACCTTAAAATGACTAGTTCTTATCGTCAGAATAGAACTAGATTGTTTTTACCATTTAAAGGCAACCTGTCTTGAGATGGATAGCTTATACTATTAAGCTCACTTAAAGGAAACTCACCTGAAGAGACATCTCTTTCCTTAAAATTAAAGCTCTTAAGTTAGGGTGCTACCTTCTTCTTGGGCGTTCTTTGATAAGGTTCCACTCTATGAAATACTCAAAGCAGCAGTCTGGAATCAATCTTCTACTTTTACAAAATTCTATTTGAGAGATATGTCTCAACAAATGGCAAAGCTTCATACTTTGGGCCCAATAGTTGTTACCGAAAAAGTGGTGAGGGACTGAAGAAAACCTAGCCTTTGACGCTTAAAGAAGACTGACAGCCTCCAAAGCCTATGTTACATATATTTATACTCTTAAACTATCGTTTTTTCTGTGGAAGATTTGAAATACAGAATAGAATAGCACATTATCTATAGGTTAAGTATTACTAGTTAAAATATGTTTTACTTATAAAAGACTTCATATTTATCTAAATATTGGGACACTTTAACTCATTAAATACCATAACACATTAAATACTCGTTAAATACCATACAGTAAATGTTCTTAAATTTCAAACATTTAATTCCGTGCAATTTTGGCCTAAAATCGGAATTATGTATGTGTAGTTATTTCTTAAAATACTCAGTGGAATGGCAAACAGAGTAGACCCTGATCAGACTACTTCTGAAGGAGCCGTCTGATCTGGGTCTACACTGCTTGCATATGCCATTTGGTCAGAAACTTTGGAGTCGGTTTTTTTTTTGACATTACTGTAACTGTAAATATTAGGAAATCTTTACTCATTACCATATTTCTACGAGGGCATGTCAATAAATAACCAGCCTATCCCATTTCCGATGGACCGAGACGGTCATGATTTTCATGCTTCGTTTCAATATATGTTTTAATATGGGTACAAAATTGCACACATATCGAGTCATTCTATAATAAGATATTGAATGTCAAACATGGCTAGTGATGCAAAGGCATGCTTTTCATCTAAAGTTGAGTACCGTGCTGTAATTCGGTACTTGTATTTTAAAAGGTAAAACAGGCAAGGAAATACACGGCGAGTTAGCTGATGTTTATGGGTCTTCTGCAGCATCTTATGCTTAGGTTAAATTCTGGGTAGGGGAATTCAAACGCGGTAGAATGTCTTTAGAAGATGAAGCCAGGTCTGGACACCCACTGGATGCCACCGGCGAAGAAATGTGTAAGAAAGTTTGGGATCTGGTATACTCTGATAGGCGAATTCAGGTGGAAAAAATAGCGCAGGCATTAGGCATTTCACATGGTAGCATTTCAACAATCTTACATGATCATTTAGGTATGCACAAGCTAACAGCCTGTTGGGTCCCCAAATCCCTTAGCGATGAACAAATGGCAACCAGAGCATCAGTATGCAGCGCCTTGTTGAAGCGTTTTAGGTCAAAAGATGATTTTCTTTTGCATCTGGTGACTGTAGATGAGACTTGGGTTCATTATTATGAGCCAGAGAATAAAGCTCAGAGTCGTCAGTGGGTAGGGCCTGGGTCACCGAGGCCAAAGAGGTTCAAGACGCAACCATCTGCTGGTAAGGTGATGGCCACAGTATTTTGGGATGCAAAAGGTGTTATTATGTTGGACTTTTTACCCAAGAGAAGTACAATAACTGGAGTGTACTATGCAAACTTGTTAGACCAGCTGAGAACCGCCATCCGTGAAAAATGCCGAGATAAACTCTCTAAAGGTGTTTTGCTGCAACAGGACAACGCGAGAGTCCACACTTGCAAAGTTGCAATGGATGCTGTAGAGCGAAACGGGTATGAATTAATACCACATCCAGTCTTTTCACCTGACCTAGCTCCTAGCGACTTCTTCCTATTCCCAAACTTGAAAAAGGATATCTGTGGACTTCATTTCCGGTCTGATGAAGAAGTTGTGACGGCAATTGAGGAGTGGGTCAATGGAAAGGATCCTGACTTTTTCAGTTCTGGGCTGATGGCACTTGAACACCGTTGGTCTAAGTGCATCACACTAGAGGGCAATTACATAGAAAAAGAAGAGGTGGATCTCAACCGGAAATAAGTAAGGCTGGTTACTATTGACTCCCCCTCATAAATTTGAACATGTCCCATTTTACTATCTGTTGATGTGACTACAAGGCAAACAATGTACATGTAGATCCTTATCAGATGTGTATTATGCAGTGTGTTGTAGATTTTGACTACAGATCTTTTCTGTTTTGCAGGGCAAATAATAAGGATTCACAGCTTCTTCAGTTCTGGAAGGGAGCTGACTTTGGCTATGTTCTTGAAAGAAGGGAAGAAATGAAACTGATGTGTGTTCCAGAAACTAAGGTAATAATCTGTACTGTGACATTTACCAAGATAAGCCATTTCCACTTTCTGAGTGAATTCAGCAGATGAATAATAGATGCCAGAGCAGTGTTCAGGAAGATCTGTTGTTTTACCCTATTGTGTCAGCGGCAGGGTCCGCAAATGGTTAAGTTTTGTGTTAAAGTTTTTAGAACCTTATTATTTCCAGACCCTTTGATGGATTTTGTTCATGTATGGTATGATGATAGATATTGGTCCAAACCTTTATGCAGTACTATAACCACCCCCATCACCCCCTCTCCCCCCGACCCCCCTACATGACCTCAAGGTGGATGCATGTCCACTGGTGATCAAGAGGTTGTATGTTCGACCCCCGCCAGGTTGGCAACATTCTTTCATGGAGATTGATCATGAAATATTTTCTACAGTCATTCTCTCCCTTCCGCTGATTCAAGAAGGGCAGTTGTCAGTTTCTGGTGAAAGAATGTGCACAATACTGGTTAACCACTTAGAGGACTAAGCCTGCCCAGTAAAAGTGTGGTTAGGTAAACTGACCTTGCTTGGCATGACCCTATTGGATTGACTGGGCCGTATAACCTCAACACAAACAATCACAGACTTAGAATTATTATGTTAAAGTTTTATGTTTAAGTCTTAAGAACCTCATTATTTCCAAACCCTTTGATGGATTTGGTTTATGTATGGTATATGTTTGAAGATATAGGTTGGTAGAACAATTTAAACAGTACCATCCCTACCCCTTACATGATCTCAGGGTCATGGTCATGCAAACTTCATTGGGCTCATGTCTCCAATGCTGCATACCAAGCCCCAGGGCCATTAGCCCTTTGGTTCTGGAGAAGAAGATTTTTAAATGTTTTTTTACCATATATTGGCATGGCAGCCATCTTGGTCATGTGACCCAGATGCAGTAGAATAACTTCCATATCCCCAACCCATTGCGATTTTTGGCTTTGATTTGTCCAGGAGTTTCTGAGGAGACGACATATGAAGAGTTTTCCCTATGCAAGTCTATGTAAAACAAGTGACCCCTGGGGCAGGGCCATTTTTGACCCCATGGCTATAACGAATAATCTTAGAGGTCCACAAGATAAAGCTATACAACAAATATCAAAGGCCAAGGCCTTCTAGTTTCAGAGAAGATATTTTAAGTTTTGCCTATAAGGTTATAATTTTTCAGGGAATATCAGTGAATTAGGTCAATCCTAAATGTATGACCCCTGATGTTGTTTGTACTAATTAGAATTGCCTTATCGAGGCAATTCTAATGAGTACACTACACTCAACATACCATTATTTTGTAGAATATAGTAAATACATCCTTAAGTTAGCCCATTTGCCTCCTGACCTTGGTCTGTGATTAAACCTCAGTGGCTCAAACTACCCTTGTTGAGAACAAGTTTCAATGGTCCCAAAGATGTTTGAGCCAATGAAATTTAACTGTACATGTTTATAATAAGTATAATACATGTGTCTGGTCCTGTGTATTTCAGGAAGATTCAAGTCTGGAGTGTGCAAAATATACCCGCCATTGCCGTGCTAAAAATATTTACCTTGATTTTAGAGAAGCAAGATTGAAGCAAGGAAATAATAGGTAAAAATGCTTAAAAGCATGATGGTGAATTTCCCAGTGCCTGCCAGACAGTAGTGTTAAAATGTAGAGGTTTACTGTCTGTCATTTGTTCTGCCCATAGATTTGAAGTTGAGGTGCTACATGTGTAATGCTTTCACATTGTTCGTCCACATATATCTACAGTGGTAACATTTCAGACCTTGTAACCAAAGAAATGTTTATATTAACCCTTGGCCTTAAAGTGCCAAGCAAAGTTGTAGCAGAGAACATTCTAATATTTTATATTTTATTTCAGAGAAAATAAATGTAAATCGTCTTGTAGACAACTGTTTAATCTTATTTTCTCTGAAAAAAAACAAATAAAATCAAAATGTTATTTGCTGCCATTGTGAACAGCATTAAAGTGTTAATTTTTTTAAATTTATGGTTTGAGTCAAGCATGAGGAATCAGTGGACCCATGTTTTATAGCTCCTGCCAATGCTGTAGTAAGGCTGTACTGATTAGCTCACCTATACCAAAGCACAGGACTGGCATACATGTGATCTTTTACGATCTGGCGTAAAACTCCCGATTTTTCACCTCTCTTTACGACTTCCCGCTAAAGAAGCAGAATCTCCCGCCAAGAAAAAAAATCCTATGTTGTTTTTTCGCCGACCTACCATTTCAAGGTTTACCGTTATGATAATCCAGTAGGTATTTTATCATCCATTAATTGAATAAAACGGTCATTAATTAGCACACGAGTGGCTGTCAACAACAGTTACTGTCTTTGTGCAATGTTTGAGTTTGAGCCAACACACTTTAAAGGCCATTAAACGAATTGGCGAATTTTATAATCCCTTTGAAATTAACTGGTGTGAAAAGAAATTTGAACTGTGAAAAAAAAAGGATTTTATTTTGTTCATACAAAATACTTGCCTCCCGATCAGCTGCGCAGGCTACTCAGAATAATAAAACTGCTAATATTGTATATAAAGAATGTCAGGCCATGTAAGTCGGCACAATAAATAAAATAGACCCTTATCGGACCACACAGATGAACACACTAATCTGGATATGCCCTTTTCTCATTTGCGGTAAGGTACCTTTTTTTTTTTAACTTGTCGGAACTGTTACTATAAGCATGTCATTTATGACTGCATGGGATTATCTAACAGGTAGACTCATGATCCGCAAAAAAGTAACTTACTTCTTGGGCAAGATACCATGACCTAGACCAGCCTGTGCATAAAATGTTTGAAAAGGCGCTCTGTTTCTAGGCCCTGCAAACTCTATCAAGCAAACTGCGTAAGTCCTGATCGGAATCAGCGGATGTGCCCTATTTTTGGCTTTTTTTTTTAGAATCAGTAAGATACCTTTTTTTTTGTTTAAGTATTTAATGAACACCTGCACAGATTTCCGGGATAGCAACAAGGAAAATTGTACCTTATAACCTGTGCGAAATACAGATGACCTAGACCAGCCTGCACAGTAAATGTTTGAAAAGGCACTCTGTTTCTAGGCCCTGCAAACACTCAAGTAAACTGTGCAACTCTTGATCAGAATAAGCAGATGTGACACCCTGCCCTATTTCGGGCTTTTTTTTTTTTTTTTTTTTAAGAATTGGTAAGATACCTTTTTTTTTTGGTTGAAGTACTTAATGACCACCTGTAGCATTTTACATGATAGCAACAAGGAAAATTGTACCTTATAACCTGTGTGAAAAGCAGAGACCTAGCTCAACCTGCCCTTAAAAAAATAGAATTCTGATTTGTTTTTGGGCACTTCGGAATCAGTTTTACAAATTACGTAGATCCTCAATTGACTGCGAGGATTGCGTTGGCCTGGGTGTGTCGGGTACTGGTTTGTTCAGTGGCATAAGCGGCAAGGTACTTTTGTTGGTGAAGTAAATGGTGTCCTCTCAGGCCATTAGAGTTGTCTCCCACATAAAAATAAAAGATGCAGCAAAGACAGATAAACAATATAATAGCCAGGAGCTGCAAAAAGTATACCAATATGAAAGGGTGAATATCATATATGGTTATAGCCTTTCAACAGTTTTTCAGTCATACATGGTAAATTGATCAAGACAATGAAAGAATGAATATGGTTCATAATAGGGTGAATATTATATATGGTTATAGCCTTTCAACAGTATTTCAGTCGTATGTGAACAATTCAAGTGGTCTAAAGTACAACAAAAAAAGATCTTGTTACTAAAGCGAATATTTTGGGCCGTGAAAAAATCTCCCTCTTTTAGACAAGGATCTCCCTCCTAAAAATTGCAGATCTCCCACTTTGTGTCCCAGAAAATATCACATGTATGAGGATGTAGAGTTATAGCAGTCAAAATCGCTTCTGTGTGAGCATTGGTGTTGGAGTCAGTGTTGGTTAAAGTGCTTGGTTAAACTTTTAACTCACCTGAGCCAAAGGCTCAGGATGAGCTGTTGTGATCACTTGTCATCTGTAGTTGTCTGTCTGCCTTCGGTCCCTCCGTCATCCTGTCTGTCAGTCCACACATTTGAATGACTTCTCCTCTGAAACCTCTGGGCCAATTTTCTTCAAACTTCATGGAGCTTTCTGATAAAGGGGGGATTGAAAGTTTATACAAATGGTTATGGTCCGTTAATCAAGTTGGCCACCATGCCCATATATGGTAAAAATGTTTGGTTGCCACGGTAACATTCAATTTTGAAAAAGGACTTTTTCAAATGACAACTTCGAAACCTCTCAAGCAGTATGACTCTAATTTGGTACAAAAGTTGCTTGGGTAAGGGCAATTCCAAATAGCTAAAATTATGGTGGTCTGTCTCTTAGTTTGGTTGGCATGGCAACAGAAAGCTCCCATTGACTTAATATGGAAAATGGATAAATTGCATTTTTATGCCCCGCTACAAAAAGTGGCAAGTGTATTATGTTATACCATCCGAAATTTTGAGTGTCCGTCCGTCTTGTCCACGTGAACATCCAAGGTTTAGGGCCAATTTTGGGCTATTTTGGACATAATTATGAGGTATTTTGAGGTTTATTCCGTTTAAAATGCATTAGCTAGCCCCTAAACCAAAAAAAAAATAATTCAAGAAGAAGAATGTGTAAAAAAACACATTCTTCTTCATCAAAACTAAGAATTGCTTAAATGATGATCCTTTCATTAGTTGCAACGACAGAATTGAAAAAATGTTGCATAACAAATGCATATCTGCAATGGCTACTTCACTCAGGTGAGCGAGCTGTGGCCCCTGGCCCTCTTGTTCTTTATATTTCAAACAGTATTTGATGGAGAAATATCATACCATGAATATTAGTTCCATGTGACAGTAAGAGTAACCTAAAAATATATGTAGGTCATTGTGACCTATATTTAACAGTCCAGTGATTTTACTTTATATCTCGAAGACTATTTATACCCCCGACATACGAAGTATGTGGGGGTATATAGTTTTCGCTTTTCCGTTCGTTCGTTCGTATGTACGTTCATTCGTTCGTTCGTTCGTTCGTCTTTCCGTCACAGGGTCAAAGTTTTTGCGTTAAAGTTTATAAGACCTCATATTTTGAAGACCCTTTGATGGATTTCATTCATATTTTGCATGTTGATAGATATAGGTCTAAAGTTTTTATCAGCACCATCCCCACCCCGGGGGTGACCTTGGGGTCAAGGTCACGGACTTCGAATTTTCATAAAAAAGTCAGGGTCAAAGTTTTTGCGTTAAAGTTTATAAGACCTCATATTTTGAAGACCCTTTGATGGATTTCATTCATATTTGGCATGATGGTAGATATAGGTCTAGAGTTTTTATCAGCACCATCCCCACCCCAGGGGTGACCTTGGGATCAAGGTCACGGACTTAGAATTTTCATAAAAAAGTCAAAGTTTTTTGTGTTTAAGTTTATATAGCTATATCATCAAGACCCTTTAGGAATTTCATTTATATTTGACATGTTGCTAGATATCGGCCTAGAGTTTTACTCCGCATGATCCCCACTCAGGGTGTGATCGAGGTCAAGGTCACGAACTTAGAATTTTCATATAAAAGTAAAAAAAATTTGCGTTTAAGTTTATATAGCCATATCATCAAGACCTTTTGTTAAATTTCAGTATTCCCTAATTGAAAGGCCAGTGGATATAGCTATCAGCAAGGAATCTGTTGGTCTGTCCGTCCATCCGTTGAAGCATTATTTGTTCATACTTTATTTTTGTCTTAGGGTCAAAGTTTTTACGTTAAAGTTTATTAGACCTCATATTTTGAAGACCCTTTGATCGATTTCATTCATATTTGGCATGATGGTAGATATAGCTCTAAAGTTTTTATTGGCACCATCCCCATCCCGGGGGGTGACCTTTGGGTCAAGGTCACGGACTTCCAATTTTCATAAAAATGTCAAAATTTTTGTGTTTAAGTTTATATAGCTGTATCGTCAAGACCCTTGTGGAATTTCCTTTATATTTGACATGTTGCTATATATTGGCCTAGAGTCTTATTCCGCATGATCCCCACCCCGGGTGTGACCGAGGTCAAGGTCACGAACTTAGAAGTTTCATTTAAAAGTAAAAGTTTTTGCTTTTAAGTTTATATAGCCATATCATCCAGACCTTTTGTTAAATTTTATTATACCCTAATTGAAAGGTTGAGCGGATATAGCTATCAGCAAGGAATCTTTGTCTGTCCATCCATCCGTTGAAGCATTATTTGTTCATACTTTATTTTTGTCTTAAGGTCAAAGTTTTTACGTTAAAGTTTATAAGACCTTATATTATGAAGAGCCTTTGATGGATTTAATTCATGTTTGGCCTAATGGTAGATATATGGCTTAAGTTTTTATCAGCACCAACCCTATCCCGGGGAATAACATTGGGGTCAAGGTCACGGACTTAGAATTTTCATAAATAAGTCAAATTTTTTGTGTTTATGTTTATATAGCTATACCATCAAGACCCTTTGAGGAATTTCATTTTTATTTTACATGTTGGTAGATATAGGTCTAGAGTTTTACTCAGCATCATTCTTATCCTGGGGTATGACCTTGAGGTCAAGGTCACAGACTTAGAAATTTCATATAAAAGTAAAAAAAAAAAAAAAAAAATTGCATCTAAGTTTATATAGCTATATTATGAAGACCCTTTTGTTGGTTTCATTAATATTAAGCATGATAGTATATATAGGTCTGAAGTTTTTCTTGGCACCATCCCCAAGCTGGAGCATGGCTTTTAAGTCAAGGTCACAGACGTTTCATACAAATGTCATTTTTGCTTATATTATAAAGACTGATTTCACTGGTATATGGTGATAGTTATAGGGCTAAAGTTTTATTTAGCTCAATCCCTGCACCTGTGCCTGACCTTTGAGGTCAAGGGCTTCATATTACTGTGTGATTGAATTTTTTCAATGTTATAACATATAGCATACAACTGCCATCTCCAGAGTCAAAGCTACATACTTTGTGCTCTTTAAAAGGTGGTGGGCGTCCAACTGATATTGGCTTACAGTTGGGCAAGGCCTGCTATCCTTGTAGTGGGTAAGGGTAGAGGGGGAATGATTTTATTTCTTCTGTTTCTTCACTTTCATTCCTGTTCCTCTTTCTTCCCTGTCCCTCTCTTTCATCTCCTCTACTCTCTCTTCTATCTCTTTTCTCCCTTTCTCTGGGAGACGACACAAAATGACCCTCAAGGGTTGACGTGTCGTTAAACCCCAACACAATCAAAATTAAAAGGTGGCGGTAGCGCTAGTCGGGGGTATATGTGCCCCACTGGGCACTTTGTCTAGTTGATAGAGAAATGTCATACCTAGATTTTAACTTCCGTGTGACCTGTTGATTGACAGAGAAATATATCTAGGTCAGTGTGACTCAGTGTGACCTATATTTCATTATTCAGTGATTTTGCCTTATTACTGGAAGACTATTCGATGGAGAAATTTCATACCAGGAACATTAGTTCTGTGTGATGCGATGATCAACCTCAGAATGTATCTAGGTCAGTGTTCCATGTTATACATAGATTTGCATTAAAATTTATAGAGGGATGTGTGATTTATATTCAGACTCACAAAACTTACTGTATTTGGAATAGAATCATATAAAAATACTAAATACACCTTTTTACATGTTAATGTGAAAACATAGGTAAACAATACGCAAACAGGTGAGCTATGCTGTCATACGACAGCTCTTGTCACCTTGTTTTATCTTTAGAGGCAAGCGTATGGTTGGGGGCATAGTGTTTTACAAACACAAATTCTAGTTTCATTTTTGGTCGAAAAAAAGTGTCTTATCTGGAGCTATGCATGATTCCATTTGTGTTGACTTGGACTGAATTTATTTCAGGTTTCGAGAAGATGTTTTCAAGGAAGACCAGATTGGTGGACACTGTCGTCTGAACAAAAAAGCATTAATAGCTGAAGGTGAGCACAAAAGTGCTCTCCAGTCCTGGTAATGTTATACCATAATTGTCCTAATTATTCACCTACCAGAATTAAACACCTTAATATGTTTACTCTAAAATTTGAATTTCCTTTCGACAACCTGGTGATGTGCTAAACAAGTGATAGCTAAAATTGCAAACAATACAAACCCTGAGAACTTTGTTCTTGGTATCTGGGTCTATATTGTTTGCTAAGGTATGTCAGTCCACATATATAAGAAATACTAGGTAAAAAGCCCAAAATATGGCATGTATTTCTATGAGCCTTAGATGATGAGGACTGGCGAGTTTTGACGAGTCATTTGCATTTTTTTTTTTTTTTTTTTTCAGAAAGTAGAAATACATGTAATATTTTAAGCTAATAATATGGTGCTATTTTATTTTGTCATTCCTGCTTCATGTGAACAGTGGTCCTATTTATAATTATTGAACTTAGGAATGTGCTGTAATTATCATAATTGCAGTATTATTTAATGTAAGAGTAATGTCCAACTCACTTTAATGTAGCCAAGTAATATTGAATACAATCTTTACACATACAAATTGCTTTTCAGAATGGAAAAAAATATCTTTTGCAGAGCCTTGCCAGTAACACTTCATATTAGGAATTCCTAATTGATTTCTTAACTGCACTTCCCCATTCATTAAAATGATGGTCTAATCCTGATTAAATAGTTTTGACATAGACAGCATAGCTCATTTACAGTGGAAATGTGGCATAAAGTGTGCCTTAAGATTAGAGTTATCCTAATTTATGAATTCTTCAAACTCATTTTGGAGTTTGCATGTTGTTGTATTAGGTTGGTAATCTAATAAAGTATGTACTTTATTCCCTGGGTATCTATTTGGTTAGTTTCATAGGTTAGATTAAATGTCATTTATTACATTTTCAGCACTGATTTACTGAGATGTATCAGTGAATTATCATCTATTCACTGAGTGAATTGTTTCATTTTGAACGTTTTGACATCATAATTGCTAGGTGATGTTGCTGACATTGTTGGTAACAACATTAACAATAGTTGACAATTCGCAGAAAATTTGATAAAATCATGGAAATCAGACTGAAATTTTCACATTCAGTTGGCATTTTTGAGGAAAGACCTGCAGGACAAATATAAAGTATGATTTTCTTGAGATAATCCAGTTCTACTTTTGTGACATTGTTTTGTCTGTATTTCAAGCCCAGGATGATTTTTGCATTAAAGTGAAAACAAGATGGCGGCTGATTTTCAGGCTAAACCACGCCTCTTGAAATTCATGCTCTAACTGGGACTATTTTGGTAGAAAATCATAACGGCTGAATGTGAAAATTCAAAGGTAAAACATGGATGAAAATGTAATAAACAGTTTATTTGGTTGTTTTGATAGATTACGGAGAAATAATTCACTCGTGTTTTAAGGTTTGCTTGTAAAAAACTCTTTCGCTTCGCTCACTCATTTTTTACGCGCAAGCCTTAGAAAACTAGTGAATTATTTCTCCGTAATCGATCAAAACAACCAAATAAACTCTATGTAAACATAGATCCTATGAAGTGTAAAGGGAATGTATACCAATTATTACAATTAGGGTATAATTACAGACTGGTTGAGGCTATCACTACAATTAGGGTATTTTCACAGACTGGTTAGGGCTATCACTACAATTAGGGTATCCTCACAGACTGGTTGAGGCTATCACTATAATTAGGGTATCCTCACAGACTGGTTGAGGCTATCACTACAATTAGGGTATCCTCACAGACTGGTTGAGACTATCACTACAATCAGGTTATCCTCACAGACTTGTTAAGGTTATCACTACATACATAATTAGATTAAATGTAATGTAAACATAGATCTTATGAAGTGAAAAGCGAATGTATTATTGTTGAGAAATCACCATGGGAAGAGTCGAAAATGGGTGGTCATGCAATAGAGCTGTAAGTTTTGTTATTATTTATATAGATCTAATGTGTAACCACCAATTTTCGACCCTCTCGTGATGATTTCTCGACAGTGCTGCATTAACAACCAAAATATCCATAACACAAATAAGCATATGTGTCATATTTTGTAAAAGTAATATGCTGAACTTCTAGCAAAGCACAAAATTAAATAAAGGACACTAAACACCAGGAATTTCCATGCATTTTCTACAGCTTTCGGTACACCTTCAGCACATGAAAAATAATTCAGCCAATATGTGTGAAGTAGGTGGTCTGAGATTTACTCCACAGACGCCAATATCAATGGGTTGTTGTATGTAATTCCCCGTTTCTAATTTAAATAATTGCCTCAAAACATTTATATTGCTCATGAAACACAGAAAATGCAAAGTTTGTTTACCCTTTTGAGTCATCAAATTGGTGACCAGGTGTCACTCTAATTGTTTCATGTTCTTAACTGATGGTTACGCATTCATTCATTTGTTAGGCATGCTTAGGGTATCCTCACAGACTGGTTAAGGCTATCACTGCAATTAGGGTATCCTCACAGACTGGTTTAGACTATCACTTACAATTAGGTTATCCTCACAGACTGGTTGAAGCTCTCACTGCAATAAAGGTTTCCTCACAGACTATCACTACAATTTGGGTATCCTCACAGACTGGTTAATGGCTATCACTGCAATAAGGGTTTCCTCACAGACTGGTTGAGACTATCACTACAATAAGGGTGTCCTCACAGACTTGTCAAAGCTATCACTACAATTAGGGTATCCTCACAGACAGGTTGAGGCTGTCCATGCAATAAGGGTATCCTCACAGACTGGTTGAGACTATCACTGCAATTAGGGATTCTTTAAAGACTGGTTGAGACTATCACTACAATTAGGGTATCCTCACAGGTTGAGACTGTCACTACAATGAGGGTATCTTCACAGACTGGTTGAGACTAGCACTACTAGTAGGGTATCCTCACAGACTGGTTGAGACTATCACTAAAATTGTATCCTCACAGACTGGTTAAGGCTATCATTGCAATTAGGATATCCTCACAGACTGGTTGAGGCTATCACTGCAATACACGTTTCCTCACAGATTGGTTGAGGCTATCACTGCAATAAGGGTTTCCTCACAGACTGGTTGAGACTATCACTACAATTAGGGTATACTCAAAGACTGATTAAGGCTATCACTGCAATTAGGGTATCCTTACAGACTGGTTAAGGCTGTCACTACAGTTAGGGTATCCTCACCAACCGGTTGAGGCTATCACTGCAATGAGGTTATCCTCACAGACTGGTTGAAGCTATCCCAACAATTAGGGTATAATCTCTGACTGGTTATGGCTATCACTACAATTAGGGAATCCTTACTGACTGGTTGAGCCAGCCTTGGTGGCTCAATTGGATGTGCGTCCGACTGGTGATCAGGAGATTGGGGGTTCTACCCACGCCGGGTCGGCAACATTCTTTCGAGGAGATTGATCATGAAATATTTTCTATGATCATTCTCCCCCTTCTGCTGATTCTAGAAGGGTAGTAAAACTGTTGTCAGTTTCAGGCGAAAGAATGTGCACAATACTGGTTAATAGACCCTTTTCACAATCGTAATTTCCAATAATTGCCAAGCGGAAAATTTCTGGAAATATATTGAGATCGAGGCTGGCGGTGTATTGACAATGTGGAAATGAAAGACACTCGCTACAGCCTGTGATAAATTCAGGGTTCTAGGGGACGCAGAATCCAGAATCCTGATTGGGTCCGGATTCCTAAAAATTCCCAAAGCCGAGTCCGCCGGACGCATCTTTTACCCCGTGGGACTACTATTAATTATGATTGGATTATCTGACTGATGTTCACAACGTGTTGTTATTCATACCGTCAGTAGCATCTTGAATAATCCGCCGCATGTTTTTCCCACCTGCAACAGTACCGTTACCTACTTGCTAAGCAAGCCATAGTTAAACAGGTGTTGGCAGTTAACACTTCAGTGATCGCAAACTGGTTGAGCAATAAAAGCATGGGACTGACACCGTATTGCATCCCTTTCCCCATTGTGTATTGCCTCTACCCACCAACTGATTCATCGAGATGCACACGAGGGTATCATGTTTTTTGTCCCCCACCTTTTCGAAGAAAAGCGGAGGGACACTGTTTTTGGTTTTCCATGGGGCGTGGTGCGGAGTGCGTGGTTCCGAATTTTTAGTAGGTACTTTGTCTCCTGAACTCCTCCCACAGTTTTTGTCTGATCCTTTTGAAACTCTACAGGTGTTTTAAGGATGGCCTGAAGATATGCAGGTGGATTTTTCAGATTCCTGAATAATTTTTATCACTTTTTACACATTTTGAACTTAGACATTTTTTGAGTTCTAATATTACAGAAGTCTATAGGGAGGAGGTACCTTGTCCCCTTAACTCCTCCCACAGTTTTTAGCCGATCCTTTTGAAACTTTACATGGGCTTTTAGGTTGGCCTGAAGATATGCATGTGGTTTTTTCAAAATCCTGAAATAATTTTTTATCACTTTTTCTACATTTTTAACTTAGACATTTTTTTTTGAGTTCTAATACTACAGAAGTGTATAGGGATCAGGTACCTTGTCCCCTTAACTCCTCCCACAGTTTTTGGCCGATCCTTTTGAAACTTTACAGGTGCTTTTAAGGATGGTCTGAAGATATGCATGTGGTTTTTTCAGAATCCTGAAATTATTTTTTATTACTTTTTACACGTTTTGAACTTAGACATTTTTTTAGTTCTAATATTACAGAAGTCTATAGGGAGTAGGTACCTTGTCTCCTTAACTCCTTCCACAGTTTTTGGCCGATCCTTTCGAAACTTTACGTGGGCTTTTAGGATGGCCTGAAAATATGCATGTGGTTTTTTTTCAGAATCCTGAAATAATTTTTTATCACTTTTTAGGCATTTTTAACTTAGACATTTTTTGAGTTCTAATACTACAGAAGTGTATAGGGAGTAGGTACCTTGACCCCGTAGCTCCTACCACAGTTTTAAGCCAATCCTTTTGAAACTTTACAGGTGTTTTAAGGATGGTCTGAAGATATGCATGTGTTTTTTTCAGAATCTTGAAATTATTTTTTTATCACTGGTTTCCTGCTTCAATACTTAGGTAAGTGATACAGGACCAATGGTCCTCTGGTTAACTTGACCATTTTTAACACCTCAAATAAAAATAAGGCGGGGGACATAAATTCCCTATGGAATTCGTTTTTTATCCTCTGGGACTGGCATTTTTTTTTTTTAATTGATCATTTTTTCCGATTCAAAATTTTCGGATGTCGAATTTTTGTCACTGACTTTAGAGAGGCACACTCACCGTTTTCTACTGAAAGACGACAAGCCCCCAAGCAAAATAGTACCTTATCCATTTGTGAGATCTGCGCATCAAAATTATTATTATTGCTGGCAACTAAAATAGTTTCTAAGTACCACCGAATGTATCACATAAACCCTGTGTAGAGTCTTATGTTACGGGATGCTCAGATGCACACCAGACAACGATACACTGAACTGTTCACGTTTTTGTTATAAGTCAAATTTTTCTATAGCTCTCGCAAGAAAAAAAGTGCGTGCTCATAACGGTAGCGCATGCTTGTAATGTTAACGTCAGATGACCGTGGCGGGGAAACCGTTTTGGGAGAAAAACAAACTATTATCATGTTGGATTGTACAGCGTTTTCTTGTCGGAAATGCATATAAAACAGACACCATTATGAAAACAGGCCTATGCAAATATATAGAAAATTTCTCCTAAAAAAACTGAAAATTTTCAGATAAAAAAAACTCTAATATTTTGTCATTTTTCTGCTCAAAACATAGATTTGTGGGTACTCGTTAGAACTGCCTCAACGAGGTGGTTCTAACGACTACCCACAATCAATGTTTTTTAGCAGAAATAAGCAAAATAATGAATACCCCTGTAAATCCCGGTTTTACTATATCAAAGTGGGGTTTAAAGGGGTCAAAATTATATAGATATGTTTTCATGATGCATATTAAAAACAGAACTAAATTACCAAGATTGTCTCCGCGAATCAAAGCAGTAGATTGAAATGTCAGCAAGTAAAAAACAAGTCCCGGATATTTTTTCGTAGCATATATTGATCACAGCACATGTAGATATTGAAATGACGTTTTGCGGGAAGCTCATCCAAGGTGTCTTGATCAAAAAGTGTGGTTATATTTCATTTACAAGTTTGCAATAGCGTATAAGAAAGCTTAAATCAGTTTTGATGAAAATATGTTTCACTTAAACATCCATAACATTCAAGATCACTTCATACAGACAGCAATGATCTTCTTTGGGATGCAGCACTGAATTTAACTGAAAAGCAATGTAGAAGAGAGTCATGAAGAAGAAAAGGGACTGCTTATTACACGTAAATTTCCACAAATTTTCTATTGTGTACTTAATCACGGTCTGAAGATCCGTCATTGTTATCTGTGATATACCGCAAGCCTCGTTCTGGATTAACAAGATTATGCGTGGATTAGCGAGAGCAGTAAAACTCGCGATGGTGAAACTGGCCTATTGCTTAACAGACTAAGCCTTCCCAGTAAAAGTGTGGTTAGGTAAACTGACCATGCTCCACATGACCCCATTGGGTTGACTGGGCCGTAAAACTTCAACACAAACAAATTGACTTGTTGAAACTATCACTACGATTAGGGTATCCTGGGTATTGACACTAACACTACAGTTATGGTATCCTCACTGACTGGCTTAGGCTATCACTACAATATGAGTTACCTCACAGACTGGTTGAGGCTATCACTACTGTTAGGATGTACTCACAGACTGGTTGAGGCTATCACTGCAATTAGGGTATCCTCAAAGACTAGTTAAGGCTATCACTGCAATTAGGATATTGTCACAGACTCATTTAGGCTATCACTGCAATTAGGGTATAGACACTGACTGGTTGAGGCTATCACTACAATAAGGGTGTACTCACAGACTGACTGCAGGGTTCCCATGCATGGAATAGGAAAACCACTTTTCCAGGTGAAGATGGTACCAGGATTTAGTGTCTGCACTGGTGAAAACCCAGGAGTAAGAAATTTCGCTGATTAGTTTGATCGGTACCAGAGATCCAGATAAGAAAGAGTAAAGCATTATTAAGCATTATTTGTGGCCAATTCATGCATAAAAAGTCAGAGAAAGGGGTGACAATTATCCTTTTAGATTTCTCCCCACACATTTGGCGGTGTAAGCCCCAGGTTACATCCTGCTTACACTGAGTCAATTGATCAAGTGTGCCACATCGACTAGTTCTATAAAAAATAATCAATAAATTGCACCATTTACACAATAACAGTAAACTTGTCAATTTATTAGACTGGTTTTATTAGTTTTACATGGTTTTCAGTTAGTCCTTACTATAAATGGAACCAGATCAAAATTAGCATCTGGAAAAAAATTGTTGCAAGGTGAAAGTAACAAAAGTTTGATTGAATTCTCCACCAGAAGTGAAAGCAAAAGTGATCCAACTAAACTTGTATGTAGTATATTGTCAGCTGTCATTTTTGCATGTGTTGTCACTGCAAAAAAAATGCACATCGGATCAGCAGCATCTGATTTTTTTTTTTTTTTTATGCATCAAGCATCAGCTGATGATAAAATAATCGTTGATTAAATCGAGAACTGGAAAGTGTACCATTCCTAGTTGGTTATTCTTCAAACAGGCAGTAGAGTCGGACTGAAAATGCTCACTTTGTTCTGAAGCTAAAGTTAGGAGGGTTCTGGCAATGTACAGAAAAATACTGTTACTTGTCATTCTCAAGCCAGTGAACACTGTCAGGCAGAACAGTATATGTGTAAAGCTAAAGTAACCTTCGCCTACATAGAGGAAAGCTGGATTCCTCTGTGTAGTATTTGTAGTTCACCTGAGCAAATTCTCTGGGTGAGGTATTATGATCACCTTCTGTTGGTCGTCAGTCATCAACAATTAGTTTGTTAACAGTTAGTTTGTTTTGACCCTATCTAAATGAATCTTGCTCAGAATGTTTGCCACAATGAAATCTAGGTCAAGTTCAAAACTGGGTTGCTTGGAGTCAAAAACTAGGTCATTAGGCCGAATCAAAGAAAAACCTTGTTAACACTCCAGAGGTCACATTTTTAACTCACCTTTCACATAGTGACAAGGTGAGCTTTTGTGATCACACTCTGTCCGTAAACAATTTCTTCAAATGACATCTCCTCCTAAACCACTGATTGGATTTTGACCAAACTTGACAGGAATGATCCTTGGTTGGTCCTCTTTCAGAATTGTTCAAATGGTTCTGGTCCATTGTATATTTAGGTCACAGGAGCTAAAAATAGATTTTTTATCTGAAAACTTAAAAAATCTGTCTGAAACCAGAAGGCCCAGGTCTTTGGTATTTGGTATGTAGCTTCATCTAGTAGACCTCTACCAAAGTTGTTCAAATTATAGCCCTAGGGCCCCAAATGGCCCCATGCTGGGGGTCACCTGTTTTACGTAGATCCATATAGGGAAAAACTTTAAAAATCTTCTTGTCTGAAAGCAAAAGGCCGAAGCCTTTGATATTTGATACATAGCTTCACCTAGTAGACCGCTACCAAGATTGTTCTTACTGCCCTGGGGCCAAAAATGGCCCCACCCCTGGGCAAGCATGTTTTACATAGACTTATGTAGAAAACATTTTCTTATCTGAAACCAGAAGACCCAGGCTTTTGATATTTGGTACATAGCTTCACCTGAAAGACCTCTGCCAAGATTGTTCAAATTATAGCCCTGGGGCCAAAAGTGGCTCTGCCACGGGGCAGATACAGATATGTTTAGGGCTGTGAATTTTCCGCGGATCCGCCGAAATCTGTGGTTTTTGAGGCTGTCTGGATCATTTTTGAGATCAGCATAAATCAGAGGAGAAAATTTTGGGGGTGGGTGGAGTGGGGTGTGGTGGGTAGCTATGTCCGACTATTTTTGTGCGTTCGATACAAAAATATGTCCGCGCCTGAATCAGTTTGAAAGACGCAATTCGATTGGTCAAATTGGTATAGGAAGATTTGATATAGGCTAGTCAATTTTACTTTTCCTTAGAGGCTTTGATGAAAAGCAAGATGGTGGCCATGTGAATTTGTGTTTTTTCAAAATGGGTTCTTGACCAAAAACGATGTTAAAGTCAAGGAAATCGACAGAACAGTGAAAAATAAGTTCTCATTTACCTGGTTGGAGCAGGTAGTTGACATCGATGATGGAATTCATGTTCAAATCGGTAATGAAATTGGTTATGGGAATCGAGGAGCTGTAGCATTAGACTAGAAGATCATGTCAAATTGTCTAAGCACAAAGGACTACTCAAAGAGAGACAATCAAGTCACCAGACTGATAAATTATTCAGTCGGTACAAGGATGACACTTGTGGAAATTCAGCTGCCAATTATCAGTATCAGGGACCTGCTTCCAAACCTGAGCAGCCCCTAGTTCCAGTGTGACAGATGTAAGCATGCTTACCTTGTGTTTTACTTTGGATTCCTTAAATATGAAGACAAGTTGACTTATCATGACATTGTAACAGAAATCTACAGGAGCAAAGAAGTAAGTTTTGAATCCAAAGAGCAGATAAGAGAAATACATACAATACTGACAAATAAGAAGATGACAGATGATGGAAAGAACCGAAAGCAAAGAATCACTCAGAAACTTTTTCATACTGGCATAGCAACCAAGCTTCAGCTGTCTTTCTAGATATAGCAGTTTTACAGATATTGAAGAAATATGTTTGCGTTTTTCAGTCATCAGACACAATGGTGCACCAGCTCCATGTTGCTCAATTTGGAACATTCAGGGAGTTCTTAACATGTTTCTTGAAACCTGAAATAGTTGCTCCTCTGAGTCCAAAAATGCTGAACAACCTCGATTTGGAAAGTGACACAAATCAGTTCTTGAAGCTGTCCAGTATGTTCATTGGTGCTGAAACAGAAAAAAAAAACTGATCAAAGAAGTTGGCAGAAATGAATCTTGTGTGGACAAATTCTTAAATCAGGCTGCCACTGGATACATTAAGTGTGCACAACATATGCAAAAAACACTGCCAGGAAATAGTCCTACATTAAAAGCATTGTCATGCATTGATCCTCTTATGAGGTCACATTCATTTGGAACAAAGCAGTTCAAACGTCTCTCAACAGAGTATATCGTTCATATCTTGAATGAGAATGAATTATCCACAGTTTCAGGAGAGGTTAATAGATACTCTATAAATCATAATCTACCCACTAATGACGATTGAGTAGCTCAAGATGTTGTCCAGTGATGGTCCTTTGTAAATAAAAGTGGAAAGTATCCTGTATTGTGTAAAGTGGCTTTTGCAGCGCTATCTTCCGTGGGACCAGCACAGTGGCTCAGTGGTAGAGCGTCCGCTTTGTGACCGGGAGTTTGCGGGTTCAATCCCCAGCCGGGTCATACTAAAGTCTTTAAAAATGGTACCAGCTTCTCATTTGCTTGGCGCTCAGTATTAAGAAAGTAGAGCTACAACTAGTCAGCTCAGTGTCAGTGTAATGTGATGGGGGTGAATATCATGTCAAAGTGTCTGGGGCATGATATTTCAGTGAGGCAGCACCCTAAAAGTGTGCATTGAACTCCCTGCCACATCCAGACACAGTTGTGGTGTGACTGAAAGATTGTTGAATGCGACGTTAAGCCCAAATCAAACCAAACTATCTTCCATGGGCCACTTGTTGAATCCTTATTTAATATTATGGGAGATATCATTGACTCAAAGTTGGCCAGCACAAAAGTGGAAACATACAGTGCTATACAAACAGTAAACTATACATTCAAAGCAAGGAAAACAACAGTTACTGCTCTTAAGTTTTTTTAAGAGAAAAGATGTTTGCCACAGCAAAGTAGAAAGCATATCTGTATCAGTATGAGATCTGCTGCAATGAGATACAAAAAACTGAAACAAGAAAGGCAGCAGAAAAAAGCAGAAAAGCTAAATAATCTACAAGTGAAACACACAGTTGTTAAAAGTAAACAGCAAATGAAAACAAAGCTGAAAGAAGCATGTGAAATGAAATATGAAAGTCATATTCAGAGAGAAGCTAGGCGAGCAAACAAAAGACTGAGAGCCATAGTGTCCAAAAGAATCACCTGTAAACAGCAAATGAAAAACAAACTGACAGAAGAATGTAAAAAGAAAAATGAAAACCATGATCAAACAGGCACTTTGAGAGCAAAAAAAGAGAATGATGAATGAAAAACTGACAGCCTAATTGGCAAAAAGAAAGAAAAAAATCATAAATTGTATGTGTAACTTTTAAGTGTCTAAATACCTGGGAATGTACAGTTTTTAACCCATGTTCTATTGAACATGCTAAAACCTGCTTGGCAAACAGTGTAGATCCAAATCAGATGGCTTCTGGTTAGGATCTACACTGTCATTCAGTTTGTGATTTTGAATCAATACATTATATCAAGTAATTTGATTGGTTGATAATCAGAAATGGTGTGGCAAAATTAATTTATACAGCAGGGCAATAGTTAATGTATGTCAGGTTAATGTTGTTAGATAGCCATGCTTCTTTCCAATGTATGTGTTTGCTGTCAAAGTCCAAGCTATGCAGAAAAGTAAGCTTGATTTTAAACATTTTTAGCTCACCTGAGCTATGCTCAGGATGAGCTATAGTGATCACTTTTTGTCCGTCGTCCGTCTGAGCATCCCTGCATCCATCTGTTAACACTTCCAAACGACAACTCCTCTAAAGCCATCGATGTGATTTGTCTCTAATTTGGTCAGAATGTTGCTTTGGTAGGGGGGATTTAAAAATAGCTAAAATTATGATGATCTGGCTCTAGGTTTGGTTGCCATGGCAACAGAAAGCTCCCATAGACTTATAATTGGAAAATGGTTATATTGCATTTTCTCCATAACCACTGAAGTGATGTGAACCATATTTGGCAGTTATGATCATCTGATGATTGTCTACCCAGTTTATTTGTTTTATGACCAGCTTCCATTTTGTTTGGTTGCCATGGCAACATTCAATTTTGAAAAAGGAATTTTTTAAATGACAACTCCGTCAAACCACTGAAGCAGTATGACTCTAATATGGTACAAAAGTTGCTTGGGTAAGAGTAATTCCAAATAGCTAAAATTATAGTGGTCTGCCTCTTGGTTTGGTTGCCATGGCAACAGAAAGCTCCCATTGACATATAATGGGAAAATGGTTAAATTGCTTTTTAATGCCCTGCCACAAAAAGTGGCAAGTGTATTAAGTTATTTTGTCCAAAATTTTGAGTGTTTGTTCATCTGTCCGGGCGAACATCAAAGGTTTAGGGTTATGTTTGGGCTATTTTGGACATAATTATGAGGTATTTTAAGTTCATTCCGTTTAAAATGCATTAACTAGCTCCTAAACCAAAAAATAATAATTTGAAGAGAAAAAATCTGTAAAAAACACAGTCTTCTTCAAAACCAAGAACTGCTTAAATAGTGATCCTTTCATTAGTTGCAATGATAGAATTGAAAAAATGTTGCATAACAAATGCTTATCTGCAGTGGCTATTTCACTCAGGTGAGCGAGCCATGGCCTGCGGGCCTCTTGTTTTAATTCCATTCATTCAATAGAAGGTATGTTCATTCCTGTCAATGATCGTCAGAAAATAACATGGTTTCATTTGATTTATATATATTCTAGTCACTGTAACATACAAATCAGAATTGAGAAGTTTATTCTTGCAATATTTAGCATTATTTTACTATATTTTCTAGTCAAGTGTTTACCACAAGCTTATTTTAAATTGGATTATCTTGAATTTTAAACTCTTTATAAAGATGAAATAATTTAATTTTAAGAGTGCTTCATGTGTAGGTAGTAAGAAAGTTATTTACATTCAGCAATATGGGTTAAAGGTGGAGCTTAATGAAACATTTTTCTTATTCATAAATGAAACATAAATGTAGGTTGTTGGTACTTGTTAAAACCACTTCATTATCGTGATTTTAACAAACACCCAGAATCAGAAGTACCGGTAAGGATAATAGATTTTGCAATACCCTAAAAAGGGTATTTTTTCTGTCCATTACTTTACATGGATATTGTGAGCTTGTTAATGTAAAGGTAATAACACTTTGTTAAGTTGTTTTTTTTATCTTACCTAGTCAAGTCTTCAAAATGTGCCATTTGACTCATTTGGTTTCAAAATGGTCTGTTGATATGTTATAAAATGATGTTCTTATACATATTGTAGTTAGTTTACTTTACTAGACAATGGAACACTGATGTACCCTCTACTAGGAGCTTAAGCTAAACACCGTCTACCTGATTATGCACACAAACTTGTAAAACATATGTTTCAAAGGTTTATCATTTTTATGGAAAATATATGCAGGAAATGGTTCCCTTACCCTTTGAAAAAGCTGTTTTTCATTTGCACCAGGGGACTTTGCCCCTTGGCCCCCAACAAGAGCTGAAGGGGGCCTAAGCGGCCCCCTAGACCCCCAGCCAATTTTCCTCTTTTTTTGTCATTTCCTGTTCACAGCCCTGTATATTTTACGTAGACATATAGGAAAAAAAAATCAAAAAAATCTTCTTGTTTGAAAGTGCAAGGCATAGGCCTTTGATACTTGGTATGTAGCATTGCCTAGAGGTCCTCAGACAAGAGTTTTCAAATTATGCCCCTGGGGTGAAAAGAGGCCCTGCCCAGAGGGGTGGGAGTGGGGTCACTTGTTTTACATAGAGCAGAAAGCCATTGGCAATGATTAGGCCTAGGATTATCAAACTAATAGGATGGACCTTAAGAGTAGATGATCTTTAAGTCAAAGGTCAAGATCACTGTGACCTCTGGTACCAGAAAAGCTTATAATTCTGTACTGCTTATGGTTAGGACCCTCAAACTTAGTAGAGATGTTGGTCCTCATCAGTAGATGATCCTGAGGGCAAAGGTCAAGGTCACCAGGACCTTTAGTACTAAAAAGCTTGATAAGTTGGCAATGTTTTGGGATAGGACCCTCAAACTTAGAAGGAATGTTGGTCCTCACCAGTAGATGACACCGAGGGCAAAGGTCATAGTCAAGGTCATCATGACCTTTAGTACTAAAAAGCTTATAATTTGGCAGTGCTTGAGGCTAGAACATTTGAACTTAGATGGGATGTTGGTCCTGACCAGTAAATGACCCTAATAGCAAAGGTCAAGGTCACAGTGACCTCTAGTGGGGCAAGGACCCCGAAAACGTCATAGGGATGTTTCTTCTGAGCAGAAGATGACCCTGAGGGCAAAAGTCATGGTCAAGGTCACCATGACCTTTACAACCGCACCTCTGTTAGCAGTGCTATGTATAACATGATTCAGGTTAGCGATATAGGGTCATCATGGCTGTCTTGTTTCATTATTCCTGTTAGTTTAACTTCCCCCAATCTGGAGCTGTATGTATGTTACAGTTATTGGAAAGCACCACTGCATTGTTATTTTGTTGATGTCTCACAATAAATAAAAAATAAAAATGAAGTTTGAGTTAAGCACTGCAACTAAGTTTTCACTGTCATTTTTAAGGTAATGACAAATAAAGTGCTTAATTGTATGGTCAGCATGAATTCATTTTTATTATTTAATGCATTGTGCTGAAGCCTAGGGAGTGAAATATTCATCGCGTCAAATTGATTGAGCTCAAATTGCATACAAATTAAGCAGTCTTGGGAGAAGAGCTTTCAAGTTTGCGAAAACTATTGGGAGCTGGCATTTGAGATGCATTCCATGACCATATATGGTAAAATCTGTAAAGGTTGCCTTGGAAACAATGAACACATGAAAGAACGAAAAACAGAGTCTGATTTATTGTATTTCACTTAAGCTGGTACTTGGGGGCAAATGCAGTCTTGTAAACTACAATGCTAACATATCAAGTCTCAATTAAACAGCGACCCTGATTTTCATTCTTTTATTTGTTCTTTGTTTCCAGGTATTGTTATAGCTCCTTTTTATGGATTGCCCACTATTTGTATGACAATTCACTGTTCAGCTTTGCTGTATGATGTATGCAGATACATTACCAGTAATAAATATCATCTGCTTCTGGCCTACTTACAAAGTACAGGTTTGACTAAAGACCTGCGACACATTTTGTCTACACAAAGACAACAACAGAATTGCAATTCTCTAAACTATATTTATGCATTTACACCATGTATGGGTTAATAGTTATTTTTGTTTTCTATTTAAAGGTTTGCTGAGCTTGAACAATTTTCATCCCTGCCTTTTTATCCTGTGGACGAGAACCACTGTGATGTTACCATTGACAAACCAACATATTTTATGAAACTTGATGCAGGTTAGGTCTTTGTCTAACCGTTTACTCTTTCCCCGCTAGTGGTGACTTTTGTCATCTGATGATAACCTTTGCAAACAGTTTGGACCCAGATCAGGCCCGACAAAATATCGGGCCTGATCTGGATCCATACTGTGATACTGATGGTATTCCTGAAAGATTTATTTTGAAAAAGTTAATTTAAAAAAAAAAAAAAAAAAAATCCACAGACAACAAAAAAAGCATGCAAAATTACCCAGCATGCAAAGAGTTGAAGTAAAATTGTAGGAGACGACATTCTAATATTTTGTGAATTATTTTTCATAGAAAATAAGGCTTGATATTGCATGTGAATCTTCTGAATAGCAGATGATTCTCATAATCTATTAGGCTGCATTTTCTCTGAAAAATAAAAGCAAGATGTTTGAGAATGTTGCCTGCTGCAGTTTTGATGGACACTTTAGGATTATTGCAATCTACATTTAGCCATAAGTTAAGAAAAATGGACTCATGCAAAACAATGAAATGAACATGTAATTTATATGCAAGAAGAGAAAGTGGCCCTTATTTGGGCAATGAAATCCCAGATTAAGCTTCACATTTGCACAGTTTGATCTGAGCCTTTTGCCAGCTTACAGAATTAGTGGATACTGTAGAATATATAGGGGAGGAGAGAAGACTGCATTGATGGTCTTTCTGCAGGCGTCTTATACATAGACGTTTCAGCAGTTATATAAGTTTCAGCTGTATACATAGCAGACGGAATAATACTATTTTCTGATGTTGTTCAGTGCTACTGCTGTCAAGTCATGACAGCTTTCATGAAAACAGTGCAGTTAGACAAGCAAAAAGGTATATATATCTTGGCAAGTTTACCAATGGTGGGAGGTTCTTAATTTTGTTGCTGCCTATGGACTTAAATTTAACAAGAATTCTTTGGAAGTCGACGTCGCACCTGCATTGAACAAAGTCACTGAAGCATGAAATCTAGGTCAAGGGCACAGGGTCATAGTGCATGCTTCAAAAGTATGTCAAAGATTATTACTATGCAAGGTTTGACACTCGCAGCTATCACCACTAGGAGAGCACTTTAATTCTAGACTTGAAATTCATGACAAAGTCACAATCGCGATATCTAGGTCCTTGACAAACTCTTCAAGCACACACTATGATCTGGTGCCCTTGGATTGGATTGTGTTGGGGTTTAACGACATGTCAACCCTTGTGGGTCATTTTGTGTCGTCTCCCAGAGAGAGGGAGAAAAGAGATACAAGAGATAGTAGAAGAGGTGAAAGAAAGGAACAGGGAAGAAAGAGGAACAGGAATGATAGTGAAGAAACAGAAGAAATAAAAACATTCCTCCTTCTGCCCTTACCTGCTACAAGGATAGTAGACCTTGCCCAACTATAAGCCAATATCAGCTGGATGCCCCGGTGATGTAAGATGCACGACGCCTTCGCACCACCCGACCACCCCCATCTAGTGCCCTTGACTTAGATTTTGTGCTGCATTGGCTTTGTCATGCTTTTACTTTGCTCATGCAAGTCTAGCATTAATGTAGCCTTGATAGCTGTGAATGTCAAACCTTGTATAATAATTATTGTTCTCATCATGCAGTGGAACTCTAATGCTCTAACATCATTGGGAACATGGAAAATTGTTCTAGATATGGGTAGTTTGAGCCACTGAGAGTTAATTATAGCACCAGGTTAGGAGACAAATGGGAATAATATATGGATGTCTTTTCAATCTTCTGTAAAATGATGGTATGTTGATTGTACATTCTCATTAGAATTACCTTGAGGAGGCAATTCTAATGAGTACACACAATATACATTTTCTTGATAAAATAGGAAAAAATCTTAACTATCCCTAAATATTTTTCTTGAGCTGAAGAATTTCCCTAGGGCTTCAAAAACGAATTTGCCACAGTAAACGAGTCATCCCTGTTCGAGTCAATGAGGTTTTACTGTACCCTTCAAGTATGACTATGACCCTGTGTCCTTGACCTAGATTTCATCCTCCACTGACTTTGTCATGATTTATGTTGAGTCTAGCATTAGTTTGTTTCTTAGAAGCATTGATAGCAGCAAGCATCAAGTCTTGCATAGTAAATGCCCTTTACATACTCTTCAAGCATACTATGACTCAATGCCCAAGATCTTGATTTCGTGTTCCAGTGGCTTTGTCATGATTTTATGATGGGTCTAGCATTAAAGTGCATTTCTCTGTAGCAGTGATAGCTGCAAGAGTCAAACCTTGCATAGTAATTGTCCTTCCGCTGAATCAAGAAGGGCAGTTTCTGGCGAAAGAATGTGCACAATACTGGTTAACCGCTTAGAGGACTAAGCCTGCCCAGTAAACGTGTGGTTAGGTAAACTGACCGCACTCGACATGACCCCATTGGGTTGATTGGGCCGTAAACCTCAACACAAACAAACAATACTCTTCCAGCCCGCACTGTGACCTGAAGGTGTTCTTCCAAGCACACACTATGACCCAGTGCCCATGTTCTAGATTTTGCACTCCCGTGGCTTTGTCATGATTTTATGTCGAGTTTAACATTAAAGTGTTTCTCTGCAGGGATGATAGCTGCAAGTGTCAAACTGTGCATAGTAATCATCCTTGAGATGCTCTTCAAACAAGCAAGCACTGTGAAGAGATGCTCTTGACCTAGATTTTGTGCTCCATTGGCTTTGTCATGATTTTACATTAAGTAGCATTAAAGTGCATGTCTCTGAAGCGGTGATAGCTGAGAGTGTCAAACCCTGCTTAGTAATTATCCTTGACATATTCTTCAAGCACACACTAAAATCCTGTGTCCTTGACCTAGATTTTGCACTCCAGTGACTTTGTCATGATTTCATATCAAGTCTAGCATTAAAGTGCATTTTTGGACGTTTTTTTTGTAAAAAAAAATCTGTCCTTTAAAATAGCGATGTCCGGGCAGGCAGGCGGGCGGCCGGGCATCTGGGTGGCATCAGACATCGTTCGAGGTTTACCTTTTGGTTAACTTTTTTCAAAGTTGTATGTTACCTTTTTTCTTCAGTGGATTGTTTTCATATTTGGTAGGGATGAAGAGGAGGACCAGTAGGTGTGTCACATGCAAGAGAGACAACTCTTTTTGTTGACTTTTTGAAAAACCTGTCCATAATCTTGTAATGTTGATAGCTGCCAGTGTCAAACCTTGCATGGTAATTGTCCTCAACATACTCTTTAATCAGGCACTATAACAAGGTGCCATTGATCTAGTTTTTATGCTCCAATGGCTTTGTCATGATTTTACATTGAGTCTAGCATTAAAGTGCATTTCTCTGCTGTGGTGATAACTGCAAGTGTCAAACCTTGCATAATATTTGTCCTCAATGTACTCTTCAAGCATACACTAAGACCAGTTGCCCTTGACCTAGATTTCGCTTTGTTCTGATTTTACGTTGTGTCTAGCATTAAAGTGCGTTTCTCTGCAGCGGTCATTGCTGCATTTGTCAAACTTTGCATAGTAATTGTCCTTGACATACTCTTCAAGTGTGCATTATGACTTGCAGCAAAGTGTGATTTTGCCCAATGCAGGTGCAATGATTCCGTGGAACTCTTGTCAAAATGAAACCAGTATAGACCCAGATCAGCCTGTGCACCCTACAGTTTGGTAAGGTCTAATTGGCTGACATACTGTATTGGCATTAAACACTAAGGGTGAATAGCGTATGTCCTTGTTAGACAATGCAGATGTGCATCCTGATCTGGGTCTATACCTGTTGAATCTGTGAATATTTCAAATATTGTTAATTTGACCACACTTACTGGGAACATTTACCTAGCATATAATTGGATTAAGTTATTCATCCCTGTCCTGTACTGATAAAATATATACAATCCTAAAGGTCAAGTAGAAAGCCTGCACCTGCTTTTCTATTGAACTTATGGATAGTCTTGTCGAATTTGACATTGAGTGGCAGTGCTGTTCTGTACACACCAGTGCTGTTTGTACACACCCATCATTGCTTAGTTTACCAAGCTATACAAAATAGGGTAATTAACACTGATGCTTGATGGCCTAGGTTGTGCAGATATGGTGTATAGTGTAGATATAGTAAAAATGGTATTTTGCATATTATTAAATATATCAGTCTGACCTGTATTCTCTCGCCAACGTAACTGAAATGGAACTAATCATTTGCCTAAACTGACCAAAGTTTGTGTATTGTAATGTTAACAGAATACAGTATGTTGCATGCTTATTGTAGATCAATATATTCTATATATTTACCACAGACCTTAAAGTCTCATATAGTACAGATTTCATGTTCTGTTTGGCCTAGGCTGACCATATTTTATGAATAAATTAAGATGTTATGTTTTGTTGGTCACTGTATATTGTCTTCTGACCTAGGTTACAGAAAAACAACAGCAACAACAACAAAAATATAAAACTTGTACTGTGCATGAAACCCTTGTCTCATACCAAAACATCTGAGCTTACCAAGTCCACTTTAATAAGTATGTCTACTCTCTTTTGGACATCATATGGAAACACGTTTCTTGGTATCCATCTAGGCTAGTGCATACTTACTTTATCTTTAGTCATCTTCATCTTTAGTCTGTTTTACAGAATAACATCTGTTGTAGTTCTTTCTACACCAAGTTGGTCATATAAGTCTTATATGTTAATTTATGATCCTCATCTATGATGGCTTCTACCAATTCAACTAGAGCCCCATTGAGGATGCCCAGTTTCCCAGGCTGCATTGAGGATGCCAATTTCCCAGGCCACATTGAGAATACCTAGTCTCCCAGGCCATCTCTCATCCTCGGTATATTGTCTGCTATCCAAAAATCAGTATAAATGATGCGCATCATGGCAAATCAAATTAATTGCATTCTTTTTAGCTCGCCTGTACGAAGTACAAGGAGAGCTATTGTAGTCACCCCGGTCGTTTGCGTTTGCGTTTGCGTTCCCGTTCCCGTCACACTGTGTTAAAGTTTTTCAAATGCTTATATCTCAACAGTCACTCCTCACAGAGGCATCAAATTTGGAACTTAAGTACCTTGGAGGGTCTTCTGAGATTCCAAGAGAATAAACCCCTGGGTTCATGCCCCTGGGTGGGGCTAGGGGTCAGAATCTAGGACACCTTTGTAATACTGTGTTAAAGTTTTTCAAATTCTTATATCTTGACTTTCACTCCTCATAGAGCATTCATATTTAGAATTTGGGTACCTGGAGGAGTCTTCTGAGATTCCAAAAGAACATACCGCTGGGTTCATACCTCAGGGTGGGCTTTGGAGTGGGGCTAGGGGTCAAAATCTAGGACACATTTGTAAAATCTTATATGCCTACAGGTTATAGACACAACTGGTTATACATCAGCTAACTATGTGACATCGGTTTAAGTGTAAGAGAGTGAAGGTCATGGTGACCTACATTTTACGGTCCAGGTCACCTAGATTTCACGGTCCAGTGATTTTGCCTTATATCTTGAATACTATTTGTTGGATAAATGTCACACCTGGGATATTACTTCCATGTGACCCAATGAATGACCACTTACTATATCTAGGTCATTGTGACCTATATTTCATGGTTCAGTGATTTTGCCTTATATCTTGAATACTATTTGTTGGATAAATGTCACACCTGGGATATTACTTCCATGTGACCCAATGAATGACCACTTACTATATCTAGGTCATTGTGACCTATATTTCATGGTTCAGTGATTTTGCCTTATATCTTGAATACTATTTGTTGGATAAATGTCACACCTGGGATATTAGTTCCTTGTGACCCGATTATTGACGTCAAAATATATCTCTGTTGGTGTGACCTATATTTCATGGTTCAGTGATTTTGCCTTATATCTTGAATACTATTTGTTGGATAAATGTCACACCTGGGATATTACTTCCATGTGACCCAATGAATGACCACTTACTGTATCTAGGTCATTGTGACCTATATTTCATGCTTCAGTGATTTTGCCTTTTATTTTTATTACTATTTCATGGAGAATTGTCATACCTGGATTATTATATCTTTGTGACAAAATGATTTACATACAAATACATCTAGGCCAGTGTGACCTATATTATATGGCTTAATGATAAAAATGTTACAATATAAAATGTACCCAGCAGGCGAGCTACGCTGTCCTACGACAGCTCTTGTTTTTCTGACAGATGACTTTGTGCAGGACAAACCTCAGGCTAGCCACACTTGTATATGTGCTTCATCTGTAATCCTCAGGCTAGCCACATTTGTTTGTGTGCTTCTGTTATCCTCAGGCTAGCCACAAGTGTATGTGTGCTTCATCTGTAATCATAAGGCTGGCCACATTTGTATGTGTGGTTGACACTGTGGACACTGGACAACCCCTAGGCTATAATCCACAGGCTGGCCACATTTGTATGTGTGCTTCATCTGTAATCCTCTGGCTGGCCCCTTTTGTATGTGTTCTTCATCTGTAAACCTCGGGCTGGCTACATTTGTATGTGTGTCTCATCTGTAATCCTTAAGCTGACCACATTTGTATGTGTGTTTCTGTAATCCTCAGGTTTGCCACATTTGTACCTGTGCTTTTTTCTGTATTCCTCAGACTGGCCACATTTGTATGTGTGTTTCATCTGTAATCCCTAGGCTGACCACATTTGTATGTGTGCTTCATCTGTTATCCACAGGCTGGCCACATTTGCATGTCGAGGGTTGAGCGCAAGACTGGTGTAAGTCAGATGGTTGTTTTTCCACAAACCTAATCTCCTCACCATGAAGGCATTATGAAGATTACAACATTTCTTTCTGTAAACAATGAACATTTAGGTGCCATTGCTCGTATGAGCAATGGCACCTAAATTTGCATTGTTTACAAAGGGGTCCAAGTTGCCCCTAAACAAGGGTTTGAAAAATATGTTTGAGTTACAATAGTCTTGCGCTCAACCCTCGATGTGTGCTTCATCTGTTATCTTCATTCTGGCCATGTCTCTATGTGTGCTTCATCTGTAATACTCAGGCTGGCCACATTTGTATGTGTACTTCAACTGTAATCCTCAGGCTGGTTACATTTGTACGTGTGCTTCATCTGTAATCCCCAGGCTGACCACATTTGTATGTGTTCTCCATCTGTTATCCTCAGGCTGGCCATATTTGCATTTGTGCTTCATCCTTAATCTTCAGATTGGCTACATCTTTATGTGTGCATCTGTTATCCTCAGGCTGGCCACATTTGTATGTGTGCCTCATCATTAATCCTCAGGCTGGCCACATTTGTGTGTGTGTTTCATCTGATAGGAACTAACATGTTTATTGCACAATATGTATTCCTTTCAGCTCGGCATACTAAAACAGATACCTGTACAAACTGTAGATCCAGATGAGACAGCTCTTAACAAGTCATCTTATTGAGATCTACCCTGTTTGCCTTCCTGTTTTTGACTTAAGACTGAAACCCCTGTTGGCATCAGTGCACATGTCGAAATACAAGTATTGAAAAATTAACCTCAGAAAGTCAGGGATGAAAGGGTTAACCTAAATATTTGGATGCCTTACTAGGCTTGTCCTAAAATTTGATCAAGTTCATTGAACTACCTGTTTATTTGTCTAGATTTTTTTTTCTTTTTATTTTATTTGGGTTTTACAGCCCTTTCAAGAATATTTCATTTATATTGAACCGATTGTTCATCTAAGGTGGGCGAAAACCGGAGAACCCAGAGAAAAACCACCTGACCATCCGTAAGCAGAACTTGGCTTTCCCACATGTGACCCGAGTGAGGCTCAAACCACAGTGGAGAGAAACCTAATGGATTAAGAGTCAGCTCTCTTATCCACTAGGCTACGGGACCCGCTTATTTTGTCTAGAAACTGCTTGATGTGTGGCAACCTAATCATCTGATCTATGTCTACACCATTTACTCAGGCCTGTCTGTCAGAATACTTAGGGCAAATATGGTAATCTTGATCAATTCCATGTGAAATTTTTGGAATTACTATACACAATTTGTTGTTTCTATTTCAGGTGTTAATTTATTTCATCATTATTGTGATTACCTGAACTTATATGCTGCCCAGCATGTCAACAATTCCTTCTCTCGAGACGTTTATATTATCATGTGGGATACAGTAAGTTTTGTATTGTCCATTGTGGGAGAATCAGACCTCTAAATAGTGTTCTTTTTCAACAGAAAAAAAAATGATATTTTCTTTATTTCTCAACAAAAACATATGTTGTGGCTATTCATTGAAGCACCTTGGCGAGGCACTTCTAATGAGTACCTGCAACATATATTTTTATTGAGAACTCTGAAAATGTATATCTAGAAAGCCATCTTATCTGGGGCTCTGGAGAATTTAAGGCCATTATTAGATTACCAGTCAATGGTTGCTTTTAATTTATACAAACAGTCAAAATTCTTGGTAGCCTGCACCATCAGGTGAGGGTCTTAATTAACCCTTGTCTTGCTGAACTTTGATATACCCAGCCTTTGCAAACAGTGTAGATCCAGATCAGTTGGTTTCTGAAAAGGCCAACTGATCTGGATCGGCACTGTTTGTCATTAAGAATGTGAATTTATGTCAGTTATTGGGATCAAGTAATCTGATTGGCTGAAAATTAGAAGTGGGCATGATATCTTAATATATTCAGCAGGACAAGGATTAAATAAATTTTGGCGTTAACACTTCAAGAGTCTTGTTAAAAAACTGGCAGAATGACTAATCCTTGACAATAGCTATTTTTGTTTCTTGTGTGTATTTGTACAATGTATTTTTTAGCTCACCTGAGCTGAAAGCTCAAGGTGAGCTTTTGTGATCACTCACCGTCCGTCGTTGTTGTCGTCGTCGTATGTCCGTCCGTCCACAATCTTTAAACAACATCTCCTCCTAAACCACTGATTGGATTTTGACCAAACTTCACAGGAATGATCATTGGTTGGTCCACTTTCAAAGTTGTTCAAATGGTTCCGGTCCGTTGCATATCTAGGCCACAGGAGCTAAAAATAGATTTTTTAACTAAAAACTTAAAAAATCTTCTTGTCAGAAACCACTGGACCGATTTCAATATAATTTTGCAGAAATGTTCCTTTGGTGATCCTCTACCAAGATTGTTCAAGCCATTCGGATTCGTCAAAAAACATGGCCGCCAGGGGGCGGGGCTTATTTTCCCCATGTATCTATATAGAAAACTTTAAAAATCTTCTTGTCAGAAACCACTGGACCGATTTCAATGTAATTTTGCAGAAATGTTCCTTTGGTGATCCTCTACCAAGATTGTTCAAGCCATTTGGATTCGTCAAAAAGCATGGCCGCTAGGGGGCGGGGCTTATTTTCCCTATATAGCTATATAGAAACATTTAAAAATCATCTTGTCAGAAACCGCCGGACTGATTTCCATATAATTTTGCAGAAATGTTCCTTTGGTGATCCTCTACCAAGATTGTTCAGGCCATTTGGATTCGTCAAAAAACATGGCCGCCAGGGGGTGGGGCTTATTTTCCCTATATATCTATATAGAAAACTTTAAAAATCTTCTTGTCCGAAACCACTGGACCGATTTCAATATAATTTTGTAAAAATGTTCCTTTAGTGATCCTCTACCAAGATTGTTCAAGCCATTTGGATTCGTCAAAAAACATGGCCGCCAGGGGGCGGGGCTTACTTTCCCTATATATACTATATAGAAAACTTTAAAAATCTTCTTGTCAGAAACCACTGGACCGATTTCCATATAATTTTGCAGAAATATTCCTTTGGTGATCCTCTACCAAGATTGTTCGAGCCATTTTGATTAGTCAAAAAACATGGCCGCCAGGGGGCGGGGCTTATTTCCCTATATATCTATATTGAAACATGTAAAAATCTTCTTGTCCGAAACCACTGGACCGATTTCCATATAATTTTGCAGAAATGTTCCTTTGGTGATCCTCTACCAAGATTGTTCAAGCCATTTGGATTTGTCAAAAAACATGGCCACCAGGGGGCAGGGCTTATTTTCCCAATATATCTGTATAGAAAACTTTAAAAATCTTTTTGTCAGAAACCACTGGACCGACTTCAATATAATTTTGCAAAAATGTTCCTTTGGTGATCCACTACCAAGATTTTTCAAGCCGTTTGGATTCATCAAAAAACATGGCTGCCAGGGGGTGGGGCTTATTTTCCCTGTATATCTATATAGAAAACTTTAAAAATCTTCTTGTCAGAACCACTGGACCAATTTCCATATAATTTTGTAGAAATGTTCCTTTAGTGATCCTCTCCATATAATTTTGCAGAAATGTTCTTTTGGTGATCCTCTACCAAGATTGTTCAAGCAGTTTGGATTCGTCAAAAAACATGGCCGCCAGGGGGCAGGGCTTATTTTCCCTGTATATGTATCTATATAGAAAACTTTAAAAATCTTCTTGTCAGAAACCACTGGACCGATTTCAATATAACTTGGAAGGAATGTGTCTTTGGTCACCCTCTTCCAAGGTTGTTCAAGCCATCATGATTCGTCAAAAAATATGGCTGCAAGGGGGTGGGGCTTATTTTCCCTGTATATTTATATAGAAAACTTGAAAAAAAATCTTCTTGTCAGAAACCACTGGACCGATTTCAGTATAACTTGGCAGAAATGTTTCCTTGGTGACCCTTTACCAAGATTGTTCAGGCTGTCATGATCTGTCAAAAAACATGGCTGCTAGGGGGTGGGGCTTATTTTCCCTGTATATCTATATAGAAAACTTGAAAAAATCTTCTTGTCAGAAACCACTGGACTGATTTCAATATAACTTGGCAGACATGTTACCTTGGTGACCCTTCCTTGGTGACCCTTTACCAAGATTGTTCAAGTAATCGTGATTTGTCAAAAAACATGGCCGCTAGCAGGTGGGGCTTATTTTCCCTATATATCTATATAGAAAACTTTAATAATCTTCTTGTCAGAAACCACTGGACCGATTTCAATATAACCTAGCAGGAATGTTTCTTTGGTGACCCTCTACCAAGGTTGTTCAAGCTGTCATGATTCGTCAAAAACCATGGCCGCTATGTGGGCAGGGCTTATTTTCCCTATATATCTATATAAAAAACTTTAAAAATCTTTTTGTAAGAAACCGTTACACTGAATTCAATGTAACTTGACAGGAATGGTGACCTTCTACCAAGATTGTTCAAGCTTTCATGATACGTCAAAAAACATGGCCCCCAGAGGGGGCGGGGCTTCTTTTTCGTATATATCTGTATAGAAAACTTTGAAATTCTTCTTGTCAAATACCCCTGACCGATATCAATGTTGCTTTGGTGACCCTCTACCAAGAATGTTCAAGCAATCCTGATTTGTCAAAAAAACATGGCTGTTAGGGGGTGGGGCTTATTTTCCCTATATATCTAGATAGAAAACTGTGAAAGTCTTCTTGTCAGAAACCACTGAACCAATTTCAGTTTAACTTGGTTTAACTTGGTAAACAGATTGTTCCTTTGGTGACCCTCAACCAAGTTTTTTCAAGGTGTCATGATTCGTCAAAAAGAAAAAAATGGCTGTTAGGGGGTAGGGCTTTATAGCAATATAAAACACTTTAAAAATCTTTTTGTCAGAAACCACTGGACTAATTTCAGTATAACTTGGCAGAAATGCACCTTTGGTGACCCTCTTTCAAGATTTAGTTGTCATAATGCGTTAAAAAGAAAAAAAACATGGCTGCTGTGGGGGGTTGGTGGGGGGTGGGAGGTGCAGGGCTATAAAATTTAGAGCAGTGAACTTGGCTGAAACTTCAACACTAATATAAGTATGCAAATCTGTTTGTTCAGGTGAGCGATATAGGACCATCATGGTCCTCTTGTTTTTATAAACTGTGTATGGAGTTATGCTTTAGGAATTTTGGAGAACAGAAAAAATGAAAAACATAAAGTATGCTTTGCAAATATGGTATGCAGACACAAGCAGCTGGTTCCAATAAGGTTTTCTGTATGAACAGTGGATACATAGCTCCAGATTAGAGTGGATTAGAGTTATCACACCATCCATTTGTCCTTCTGTGTGTTCTCTTTTAACATAGTTGTTTATGAAGGGATTAAAAAATAATTTGACACAAATATACACTAGATCAAGGTCGTGTGTCGCATGCAATACATGGCCACCCTTGAACTTTGTTAACATTGCCTGTGCAGCTCTATGGCAGTGTAGCTGTATGGCAGTAGTTTGTGTCCTGCCTATAGTTGTCTTTTGCATGAAGATTTTGAAATAATGTGACACAAATCTACTTGACAGAAAGATCATATGTTGCATGAAACACCCATTTCCTTACCTTAGAGGAAAAAGTTCATTTGAAGCTTATACAAGTCTTCATGTATAACTAAGACAGAAGTTTGTGTGAGAACCATAAGTTTTTTATAGTACATTGTATAAAGAATTTTGAAATAATTTGACACAAATGTACTTCTCAAAGACCTAAGTCATGTGTAAAACCCAAGTCCATGCCTTGAAGGTGAAGGTTGCAGTTGAACTTTGTACAACTTAAAACCAGTTTAACTCATATCTTGCTTCTAACTTGGCAATGAATGAAGAGATTTTGTTGGTGAAAATATTTCCCATAAGGTCTTGTATCACATGCAATACCTCCCTGCCTTGAAAGTCGAGGTCACACTGGAACAGGCCGGCCTCGGTGGCACATTTGAATGTGCATCAGACTGGTGATCAGGAGATTGCGGGTTTGACTCCTGTTGCTTCGGCAACATTATTTCATGGAGATTGATCATGAAATATTTCTCCCTTCCACTGATTCAAGAAGGGCAGTTGTCAGTTTCTGGCAAAAGAATTGTGCACAATACTGGTTAACCGCTTAGAGGACTAAGCCTGCCCAATAAATGTGTGGTCAGTTAAACTGACTGCACTCAACATGACCCTATTGGGTTGACAGGACTGTAAAACCTCAACACAAACAAACGCACTGGAATAGTGTACAAATTGATTGTATAGTATAATGCTACCTCAGAATTCTGTGATGCATGAAGGGATTTTTAGCTCACTTGAGGTATGCTCAGGATGAGCTATTGTGATCACTTTTTGTCTGTCGTCCATCCCTCCTTCCGTCTATCCGTCCATCCATTAACACTTTTTAAACGACTTCTCTGAAGCTGCCAATTTTGCTCAAGTTTCATATGGAGTTTCCTTAGGTTTGTGGGGACAAAAGATTGCTAAAATGATTGCGGTCCGTTGACCAAGATTGCCACGATGCCCATATATGGTAAAAACCTTTAAAAATCTTCTTCTCCAGAACCGAGGATGCTTTAGTGCTGAATCTTTGCACAAGTCATTGGGGAAGGACGGTCTATCAAAGCTGCTAAAACGATGATCATACGTTGATGTTTGACCTTTTTACGGCAAGGTCAAGTTTGCTTCCCTATGCATTTGTATGGGCCCCATACATTTGTATGGGAAAAATGTTAAGAATTTCAGTTGACTTCTCCTCTGAAGCTGCTGGGCCAATGTTGCTTAAATTTCTTGGGGAGCCTCCTTGGGGCAGGGGAATTAAAGATTGCTAAAATGGTTCCAGTCCTTTGACCAAGATGACTGCCATACACATGTTTGGTAAAAACCTTTAAAAATCTTCTTCTCCAGAACCAAGTAAGCCTTGTAGCCTAATCTTTGCGCAAATCATTAGGGTCAGGAGGTCTATAAAAAATGCTAAAATAATGGTCCTACGTTGAGGTTTGACCCTTTTTACAGCAAGGTTAAATTTGTTTCCCATACATTTGTATGGACCCTATACATTTATACGAGAAAAATGTTGAGAAATCATGTTTTGGACATCTCCCACTTGAGCAATTTTCACAAGATTTCAGATGGGTCCTTCTGTCAAAAGGGTATTGAAAACTTGTTCGAATGGTTCCACCCCATTGAACATGATGCCCATAGATGGTAAAAACACTTAAAAATCTTCATCTCCAGAATCAAGAAAGCTTTGAGGCTGAATCTTGGTATATAGCATCGGGGACTTAAGGTCTACCAATTTTGTTCAAATGATGATAGTAGGTTGACCTTTGACGTTTTTATAGCAAGGTCAAATTTGCACACACCCCCCCCCCCCCCACCCCCTGTATGGGGAAAATGTTGAAAAATCATTTTCTAAATGGATAATAGGATAATAAAGACTAATGGCTGAAACTTACAATGTATGATTAAAGTAGTAAAACTGTTTAGGTACTGTCAAAATTTTGGGGGTTATCTGCCCTTGACTTTGGGCTCTATACATGTAAATTGTGAAATCTTTAAATGTCTCCTTCTCTGATATAGCTTGAACTGTTTTCACAGGGGGCCTTCTGTCGAAAGGATGTTGAAAATTTGTTCAAACTGTTCTGCTCCATTGAACAAGATGGCTGCCATGCCCATATATGGTACAACACTTAAAAATCTTCTTCTCCAGAACTAAGAAAGCTCTGAGGCTGAATCTTGGTATACAGCATCAGGACTCAGAGTCTACTAAGTTTGTTGAAATGATGATACTAGGATGATCTTGAATATTTTAATGGTATGGACAAATTTGTGTCCTAGTTGCTGTGGCAATACTGGAAGAAGTTGCATGGCATTTGCTGTTAGCCAATAGATGTTTTTATCAGGTGAGCAAATCATGGCTCATGGGCCTCTTGTACAGGAATGTATCCCACAAGACCATGTGTTGCAGGAAACACCCAGCTATCTGCCTTGAACTTCAATCCCATTTGGTCACCTTGACAGTATATGTTAAAAAAAATTAAAACCTTTTAAGGACTTCTCCAAATGCCTAAGCTGATTGGACTTAGATTCCTTATGGACCTTTCTTGGGATAAGATCTTTCAAGATGAAAAATATTTGGAAGAGTATGTTGTTGGTGTTGTTTATCAGTAAAGGCCATTATTCTCCTGGCTATGAACTCTGTAGTGCTTATATTATTTCGTTTTTCTGCAAGTATACAGATCAATGTACTTCAACTGTTGCTGTATGCACTTGCATGGGATCATTAACCAAATGATCCCAAAGATTCAAATTACAAGTAGCCTGTAACTTTGATATGATGTATAACATAAAATGTTTGTCAAAATTCATTATTTGAACATCAAGTAAATAAATGAAAACACCTCTCACTCAGCAAGATGAGTCTATGATTGTTATTTATTGTTTTGAAGTCATTTTCTGAAAGCGGCTGACTTACATAGGGCTGTCTGGCACTCGCTGGAAGGATATTTGGATTGAACAACATGACTATGTACTGAAAAAGGTGACATCACTTACATTGGAACTCTTCAGTCAATTACTGGAATTGCATATGAAGCATTCATTGGATAACCACTTTCAAATTTGCAGTACATCACGAAAACATACCTATATAATTTTGACCCCCTTAAACCCCACTTTTATATAGTAAAACTGGGGTTTACAGGGGTATGCATTATTTTTCTTATTTCTGCTCAAAACATAGATTATGGATACTCGTTAGAACCGCCTCACCGAGGCGGTTCTAACGAGTACCCACAATCTATATTTTGGGCAGAAATATGAAAAAAATATCAGATTTTTGATCTGAAAACTTCCAGTTTTTGGTGATGAAATTTTCAATATATTTGAATAGGCGTGTTTTCGTAATGACACAACTACTACACTATACTGGGACACCCCTCATATCTTTTCTCTTTTAATTTCAGAGTGGTATGCATTACTCTGATCTCTTTGCTGATACCTGGAAAGCTTTTTCTAGTCATCCTATTTTAAGACTAAGTGACTATGATGGGAAGAGGGTAAGACTTCTGTATACTTGATTGACCTTTTACATTACCTAAAAATTAAATTGTTACCGTTAATGAGTTTAACATTTAAAGTGCAGCCACAGTAGCTGCAGACAACATTCTGTTTTTGTTGTTGTTGTTTTTATTTGTTTTGTTTTGTCTTTTTGAGGAAAAAGGCTCAATATTTCTTGTGATTCGTCTGCCAAGGGATGATTCACTTACAATGTCAAACCTTATTTCCTTGGAAAAAATATTTTATTCATCTGCTTTAATTTTGATTGAGGCTTTGAGGAATAATTATTGTTAAAAATATTTTATTGCCTTAGTATAGTAAGCAAATGGGTTGGACCACAAGTTCTAGCAACATTAATTACAGTCCTTCCCACATTATGCCTTGAGCATAGAGAAATTGGTTAATGTTTATAATTTACCTTTCTGTTATTCGACAAATATTTTGTAGCAGGGTTCTTTTGCATGGTATGTCTACCCTGTTTTTGCAAGAATTTACTATGACCCAAGTCGGCAGGCTGTAGTCCCAGTAGTTCCATGCCAGATGAAAAGGTGTGTTTGAGCTGATGAGAAATATGCTGATCTGTCCGTTTAACTTGGGATTTTGCTGTCTTATGAGAAATTGTACAATATCAAATGACTTTCAAAGCAGACAGCAAAAGCCCTGGCCATTTTGTGTTAGTGTTTGATCTCCTGGATGCCTAGATTGAATAAGTAACACTTAATTGGTGTTAGATACTGGTCCAAAGATTTGTTAAGTGCAAGTTCCATTCTGGCAGTCACAGATGTTTTTCGTATGATGGAGCCAGCCTCGGTGGCTCAGTTGGATGCGCCATCCGAATGGAGACCAGGAGGTCGCGGGTTCAACCCCGCCGAGGTCGGCAACATTCTTTCGTGGAGATTGATCATGAAATATTTTCTACAATCATTCTCTCCCTTCCGCTGATTCAAGAAGGGCAGTTGTCAGTTTCTGGCGAAAGAATGTGCACAATACTGGTTAACCGATTAGAGGACAAAGCCTGCCCAGTAAACGTGTGGTTAGGTAAACTGACTGCGCTCGACATGACCCCATTGGGTTGACTAGGCCGTAAAACCTCAACACAAACAAATTTTCGTATGATGGACAAGCAAGATTTCAGGTAAGCTTTGCAGTCCTGGAACAGATTTTGCTCATTAACTTGTAGGTTTACCAACTTACACCCTCTGGTTTATGTCACTTAATGAATGTATATTGAAGGACACCTTACAGAGCCTTCCAGTTTGGAATATAGTAATTTCAGTGGAAGTTCAACAAACAAAAAATAGACATCTCCAGGAGTCAGTGATCTCAGTATATCAGACTGGAATTTGAAAAAGGTTGGCCTGTTCATACAGTTTGGTTTATGTTCATAAATGAAATTAACAGTTTTTTTAGAGGAAGGCTATCACAATATAGAAGTTCCCATAATCTCTAACTCAGTATATGAATCTTTCAATATACAGTCAAACCTGTGTTAGTGGTCACCTCTATTAAGCAGCCAACCTGTATTAAGCAGCCAGAGGAAAGTTGCCCCCAAATTCATAGATTTATATATTTGAACTGTATTAAGCAGCCACCTGCCTTCAGCAGCCACATTTTAAGCTTCCCATGGGTGGCTGCTTAAGACAGGTTTGACTGTACAGTATAACCTCAATGGCTCGAACAGGGATGGCTCGTTTACCGTGGATGATTTGAATTCTTTTTTCAATCCCTACAAAATTCTTCCAACAGTTCAAAAAAAAACAAATATTTAGGATTTTTTTCTTAGTTTATCGTGGAATTGCATGTTGTGTGTACTCATTAGAATCACCTCATTGAGGCAATTCTAATGAGTACACTCAACATACAATCCTTGTGTAGAAAATAAAAAAGATTTCCCTAAATTATCGCTATTTGCTTCTTGAACTGGTGCCATGATTAACTCTCAGTGGCTCGAACTACCCATGTCTCGAACAAATTTCCATGGTCCCAAAGATGTTTGAGCCATTGAAGTTCGACTGTAAATTACACTCCTATCAGCCTGTTCATCCACACAGTCATCAGAGTCCAATGTGGTTACTAACATAATATATGGCCTTTAAACATTCTGTTAGCAACCAGCATATACTCTGATTAGACTTTGTGGATGCTCAGACTGATCTGGATCTACCTTGGTTGTATATCTCAAGGTCATAAGGAAGAGCTCATGTCAGATATGAATGAGAAATAGTTGAGCTTACTATTACTGTTTGGTTTTTGTTGATAAATGACTGTATTTTGGGAACTAAGAAGGCTAGAACCTTTAAACATAGAGTTTAATAACTTCAGAGGATGGGTAAAAAAATGCTTGTAACCTCAAACACTGCAGTTGATTAAATTGAAATTAGTATAGATTTACCCATAAAGTGCCATTCAAAGTTGTAAAGACAACATAAAAAAAAATAAATAAAATATTATTATTATTTTTTGAAGCTGTAAAGTTTTTCCTGGGTATCTCCATCTATGTTTGTCTTTTTGAATTTCATATGAATCACAGACAGTTTACATGAAATGTCAAACCTTATTCTCTTGGAAAAACAAATATTATATACTCAAAAGCAAAAATAACGTATATTTGCTTGGTTTGGTTTGTCAGATTTGAAATATGCTGGTAATGGCAAAATATGGAATGCATTATTGATGCATTCAGTAGGCTTTGTTGCAAAATTGTTGAAATTGTGTCTGTTTATTCATGCATAATGAACATGTGAACTACCAAGTGGTCAAAATAAAAAATAAAGACTCCATATTCCTCAAAAATAGACATTTTATTATCCAATAAAGATTTGATAAATTGATATACGGTATTTACACATTCATAAAATGTGGCACCTGACAGCTTGTAAAGTTTCAGTTAGTCTCTCATACTTGAAATGAGATGACTTTTTATTGTATCTCTGAATTTATGTTGCCAACTTTAATTCAGAAATATGATAAAAAAATCATTTCATTTTTTATCCAGGTCAAAAATGAGAAAATGAGAGACTACTATGCTTTCAACATCTTCCAGAAAGTCCTTTTTTGTTTTACGCTTTACACAGAAGAAGTAAATTTGAGAAATTCTGTCATGATTTAATGCAAATTCATTTGTCATTACTACCTCTGAACAAAAAGTTTTAATCTAGCCATTAGTTTTTAAAAAATCAAATATTTTCACTTTTACCCATAGTAAAAATAAATGCAAATTAAGCAGAGAAATGTAGGGTAGGAACTTAGAGGCAGATTTTCTACAAGTTCCATTTGTTCAAATTTGTGAAATTTTCACACTGTTGTTATGAAACATCAATAATTCTAATTCAGCAAAGAAAAAAAAATATTAGATAAAAATTCCAAAAAATCACTTTACTATAGAAATCGCATAGGTCAGACCGATTTTTGCCCGTTAATTTAAATTTAGGGTACATATTTGAGAACAAAACACAGAAACAGAAAAGACAAATGGTTTCTGATAAGGTATACAAAATCAGAACAAAATATTTTCATTTAAAATAAAACGCCAAGCAAAAAATGTCTTTCCAAGTGATGTCGAAAGGACAGTAACTGAAATTTTACAGGCTGTCAGATGCCAGATTTTATGATCGTATAAGTACTATATATCAATTTGTTAAACCTTTCTTTGATAAAAAAAATGTCTGTCTTTAAGGAATATGGAGCCTTTAATTCACCGTCTAATTAAGAGTTCTCACTGGCTCCAAAAGGGGTGCAAGCTTTATTTGCACCTTAAATAATGTCTCAGAAACATCATCAGGAGTTTTCAACATCCCCGACTCGTCGCAGACTTAGTTATGTCCCTGTGTGCAATTGCTGCAATGTAATCTATGTTCTTAACAGCATGAGATAATCTTGTGTAATTTGCCCTTAAAGGAATTGGCGTCAAAAACCTATTCAGGTTCAGTTCAAGGGTAAGTGGTCACAATCAAATTGTGTAGGCTACTAAAGGGATGTAACCCTTTATGTGCTTAAAAATAATGCAAACATGGCATGAACTTTGGGGTGCTGGATCCGTGAAGCCACTGAACAGAATTAACAAAATTCATGTTGCATCTTTATCATGAAGTGCAGTCTACGTATAGTGTTTTGGGAGACAAGATTTTGCCACTAAAGACTTATTATCAGCTTTTAATGAGCAAATAGCAAACCAGAAGTGAGCAAAACACAGTCAAATTTCAAACCCAAAATCTTGCTTAACATGCCCAAAGAACCATATTTTTCTAACAAGTGATAATTTAGATGATTTTCAAAAATTTGAAAAACTTTGGAAAGTACAAAATTTTGCATGTGTAATAAAACTGCATTAGAGTCAAGTTAACCCAGTGTATTTTAGCTGAGGTTCTGAAGACATGCTGTGAACAGGGCTTTGGTTATTAGACATTTCATAGCAAGGACTTAGATTGTACCTTGACCTGCAGTTCTGGAAAACATTGATTTTGAATAAAAATGGGATACAAAAGAGCTCATCTTGTTTTTTTTTTTAGCTCACCTGTCATGTAGTGACGTGAGCTTTTGTGATCACATTTTGTCTGTCCTCCGTTGTGCGTGCATCCGTCCTTGCATCCATCCATCCATAAACAATTTCTCCTCCTAAACCATTGATTGGATTTTGACCAAATTTCACAGGAATGATCCTTACTTGGTCCTCTTTCAAAATTCAAATAGTTCTGGTCCATTGCACATCTAGTCACAGGAGCTAAAAATAGATTTTTTAACTGAAAACTTTCAAAATGTTCTTGTCTGAAAAGCAGAAGACCCAGGCCTCTAATATTCCATACATAGCTTCACCTAGTGGACCTCTACCAAGATCATTCAAGTTATTGCCCTGGGGCCAAAAATAGCCCCACCCTGGGGCCGACATGTTTTACAGACTTTAATAGAGAAAACCTTTAAAAATTTCTTACCTGAAACCAGAACCAGGTCTATGATATTTTATACATAGCTTCAACTAGTGGACCTCTGCCAAGATTGTTCAGATTTTAGCCCTGGGGCCAAAAATGGCTCCACCATGGGGCCAACATGTTTAACATATACTTATATAGGAAAAAACTTAAAAATCTTCTTGTCTGAAAGTGCAAGGCCTAGGCCTTTGATAGTTGGTAAGTAACATTGCCTAGAGGTCCTTTGACGTGTTTAAATTATGCCCCTGGGGTGAAAAGAGGCCCAGCCCACAGGGGGCGGGGATGTGGTCACTTGTTTTACATGGAGCAAAAAGCCATTGGCAATGATTAGGCCTAGGACTATCCAACTAATAGGGAGGATGGACCTGAAGAGTATATGACCTTTAAGTCAAAGGTCAAGGTCACGGTGACCTTTAGTACCAAAAAAGCTTATAATTCTGCAATGCTTTTGGTTAGGACCCTCAAACTTAGTGGAGATGTAGATCCTCACCAGTAGATGATCCTGAGGGCAAAGGTCAAGGTCACCAGGACCTTTAGTACTAAAAAGCTTGATAACTTGGCAATGTTTGGGGATAGGACTTTCAAACTTAGAAGGAATGTTGGTCCTCACCAGTAGATGACACTTTGGGCAAAGGTCATAGTCAAGGTCACCATGACCTTTAGTACTAAAAAGCTTATAATTCGGCAGTGCTTGAGGGTAGAACACTTGAACTTAGATGGGATGTTGGTCTTGACCAGTAGATGACCCTAATGGCAAAGACGGTTACAGTGACAAAACAAGTTTATAACTCGGCAATGCTTGGGGCTAGGACCCTCAAACGTCATAGGGATGTTTCTTCTGACCAGAAGATGACCCTTAGGGCAAAGGTCATGGTCAAGATCACCTTGACTTTTAGAACCTCATCTCTGTTAGCAATGCTATGTATAACCTGATTAAGGTGAGCGATATAGGGCCATCATGGCCTTCTTGTTTGTGTGTGTGTGTGTGTGTGTGCATGTGTGTTTGTGTGTGTGTATCTTTCCCAATGAAAGTAAGAGCTAAGATTTTCATGTCTGATCATTGTAAACATTAGATGGAATGTGATCATTGAACCATTGAAATCTTGTTTTGAAATTCAGAAAATTTATTGGCTATAAGGTGATGATTTAAAATATGTTTGTTAACCATTTCTCTTCTTGCAGTTGTGTGTGAAAGATGCTGTGTTCCCTCTGCTTCCAAGGATGAGATGGGGAATGTTTTATAATATGCCTTTGGTAAGTGCAAGAGAGAGACAAAAATCGAGCTTGAACCCTTTCCCCTTAAGTTCTTGATGGAAATTCTTCCATATTTAAATTTGGACATATCAAATGTTGCAAATAGGGATTTTTAGTTTATAACCAGAACATACTGGCAAACGGTGCAGATTCAGATGAGACAGCTCATTATGGGCTTTCTCATCTGGATCTACACTTTGCATTAGTATTTGTGCCGGTCTGCAGAGCTTAAAGGGTTAAGGAGAGATTGATTCTTTAGACTTTTCTTAGATTGATGAGAATGGATACATTTTCAGGGGAAGTAACTCTGTCAAAATTGTTTTGCCCTCCTTCTGACAAAGGATCTACCCTAAGAGGAAAGGATTAAATCCAAATTCTTTTCATTAGGGTAGACCCCTTTTCAGAATGGGCTTAGCTTGCAGGAAAACCTACAGGAAGTCACAGAAGTTTTCTCCCTTGTAGAAATTGTAGAAAATTTACCAAGTGTATCAAGTCTCCTTTATAAGCAGATAAGGTACATTATAACTGCTATGCAGACTGTATCTCAAAGCTCTAGACAAGGAATAGTTTTCAAACAAAACATATTATTTTTCTTATTGCTCTTCTAATGAGTACCCACATGTTTTTCGTGGAGAAGTAAGAAAAGAACATTTATGTGGATACCTTCTTATCCGGACTATAATGTGTACAGCAACACTTTTCGGATTAACCCTTGTCAGTCTGAATAAATTAAGATGCCACGCCCATTTCTACTTGTCAGCCAATCAGATTACTTAATCGAGACTTGATATAAAATCACATGCTGAATGACAAACAGTGCAGATCCAGATCTGTTGGCTTCTCCAACTGATCTGAATCTACACTGTTTGCAAAGACCGGATATATCCGGGTTCAGCAGGACAAGGGTTAATAGTTTGGTTTCCTGTGACATTAACTCTTTCCACTCTAGTAGCGCCTTTTGTTGTCTGCTGATAACGTTTGCAAACAGTTTAGACCCAGATCTAAAATGTTGGGCCTGATCTGGATCTAAACTGATTGACACTGACGATTTTTTTCTGAAAGATTTTTTTTTTTTAAAAGTTATTTTTTAAAATCCACAGATGACAAAAAACATGCAAAATTACCCAGCATGCAAAGAGTTAAATTTGCTTATTTCTTAGGCTGTATAATGGAATGAGCTTACAGTTTTGATGTTTGTAAGCCAAAATGAAGTTGACATTATGCGTTCATCTCTAGATAGGCGCCACATCATGAGAAAATGTACAGCATTGTGACTGGTGGGTTGATAGCTCAGTCAGTAGATTATTAGAACGGTATTCCAAGGGTCCCCGGTTTGAGCCCTGCTGTGGCTGTATACTTTTTTTTCACCCAGTGAGAGTACTTTTGGAAATATGTTCCAGGGAAGACTTAGATCAGCCTGCAGATCCACACAGTGACCAGAATGTCTCCTGGCCACTCTTTGGATAGTGAAGGACCCAAGGCTTGTTCAGTAAGGCAGCAAAGATGCTGATGAAATTGTCTGAATGGTCAGGCTGACTTGAATCTTCACTGGGCACACATCCAAAGATACTATTTCTCACATTGTAACACATACTTTTAAAACCAGAGTAATCTGGATCCCAATCAGGAGTAGTCAGGGCGGCCTAAGAGGTAGCACTCTTGACCTACAAACTAAGTCTCACATGGCTCCAGATAAGGCAGTTTTTAGCTCACCTGAGCTATGCTCAGGATGAGCTGTAGTGATCATGTTTTGTCTGTCGTCCGTCAGTCTGTACATACACTAGGTACATTGGGAGATTAGCGTTTGTATTGGTGCCTGGTTTATTCCATCATTGTGGGGTTAAAAATTATTTGGGGGGTTGACAAATAGATTAAAATGGTAGTTGTGGGGTTAAAGAAGATCAAAGAAAGATCAAAGGAATAACCTCATAACTAACTTTCGTAAGAATGTCCGTCCATCTGTCCGTACATACACCAGGTACATTGGGAGATTAGCGTTTGTATTGGTGTCTGGTTTGTTCCGTCATTGTGGGGTTAAAAATTATTTGTGGGGTTGACAAATAGATAAAAATGGTAGTTGTGGGGTTAAAGAAGGTCAAAGAAATATCAAAGGAATAACCTCATAATGTACCTTTCGTAAGAACGTTAGTCTTTCCATACGTTTGTCCATCCATCTGTCTGTCATTTAACAGTTTCAAATGACAACTCCTCCAAAGCCATTGAAGTGATTTGTGCCTGACTTGATAAGAATGTTGCTTGGTTAGGGGCCTTTAGAATAGCTAAAATTATGGTGATCTGCCTCTTGGTTTGGTTGCCATGGCAGCAGAAAGCTCCCATAGACTTATAATGGGAAAATGGTTAAATTGCATTTTCTCCATAACCACTGAAGTGATGTGAACCATATTTGACAGTTATGGTCATTGGATGATTCTCTACCCAGTTTATGTGTTTTATGACCAGTGGCCATTTTGTATGGTTGCCATGGCAACATTAAATTTTAAAAAAAGGATTTTTTTTAATGACATCCCCTTTAAAACCACTGAAGCAGTATGATTCTAATTTTTTTTGCAGAAATGTTGCTTTGGTAAGAACAATTCAAAATAGCTAAAATAATGGTGATCTACCTTTTGGTTTGGTTACCATGGCAACAGAAAGCATCTGCAGACTTATAATGGAACAATGGTTAAATTGCATTTTCTTCATAACCAGTGAAGCGATGTGAACCATATTTGGCAGTTATGATCATTTGATGATTGTCTACCCAGTTTGTGCCTTTCATGACCAGTGGCCATTTTGTTTGGTTTCCATGGCAACATCGAGATGCACACATGGCTGTCATATCTTTTAACTCTGAGGCTGGCAGTTTTTTTTGTTTGTTTTGTTTTTTTGTTGCTGTTTTTTTTAATTGATCTTTTTTTTTTTCCGACTCAAAATTTTTGGATGTTGAATTTTTGTCACTGACCAGATATGCACGCTCACCGTTTTCTGCTGAAAGACGACAAGCACCCGTCCATTTGCGAGATCTGCGCATCAAAACGGTTGTTCCTGCTGGCCACAAATAGTTTCTAAGTACCACCGAATCTATCATGTAAACCCTGTGTAGATTCTCATTTATGGGATGCTCAGATGCACCCCAGACGATGGCGGGCCCCCGTAGCCTAGTGGATAAGAGAGTTGACTCTTAAACCATTAGGTTTCTCACCGCTGTGGTTCGAGCCTCGCTCAGGTCATATGTGGGAAAGCCAAGTTCTGCTTAGGGATGGTCAGGTGGTTTTTCTCCGGGTTCTCCGGTTTTTGCCCACCTTCGATGAACGATCGGCTCGATATAAGTGAAATATTCTTGAAAGGGCCGTAAAACCCAAATCAAAAAAAAAAAAAAAAAAAAAAAAAAAAACCAGATGACGATACACTGAACTGTTCGTGTTTCTAATACAAGTTAAATTTTTCTGTAGCTCTTGCTTGAAAAAAGCGCATAGTCATAACAGTAACGCGTGCTCGTAATGGTAACGTCAGATGACAGCGTGGTGAGGAAACCGTTTTGGGAGAAAAACTAACTATTACCATGTTGGATTGTAGAGCCTTTTCTTGTCAGAAATGCATATAAAACTGACACATATTAAAAACAGAACTAAATTACCAAGACTGTTTCCGGGAATCAAAGAAGTAGATTGAAATGTTAGCAAGTAAATAACAAGTCCCGGATATTTTTTCATAGCGTATATTGATCACAGCACATGTAAACATTGAAATGACGTTTTGCGGGAAGGTCATCAGAGGTGGTCATGATGAGAATGTGTGGATATATTTCATATACAAGTTTGCGATAGCATATAAGAGAGCTTAAATCAGTTTTGATTAAAATATGTTTCACTTAAAATCCATAACACTCAAGATCACTTAATACAGACAGCAACTTCTTTGGGGTAGGGTACTGAATTTGACTGAAAAGCAATGTAGAGGAGAGTCATGAAGAAGAAATAGGACTGCTTATTACACGGAAATTTCCACAAATCTTCTATTGTGTACTTAGTCACGATCTGACGATCCGTCATTGTTATCTGTGATACACCGCAAACCTCATTCTGGATTAATGAGATTATGCATGGATTAGCGAGAGCGGCAAAACTCGTGATTGTGAAACTGGTCTATTAAACATAGTTTAAAGTCTGCCAGTCTGCCTCTTGGTTTGGTTGCCATGGCAACAGAAAACTCCCATAGACTTTTAATGAGAAAATGGTTAATTGCATTTTCTCCAAAACCAGTGAGGTGATGTGAACCATATTTTGGCAGTTATGATCACTGGATGATTGTCTACCCAGTTTATGTGTTTTATGACCAGTGACAATTTGGTTTGGTTGCCATGGCAACATTAAATTTTTAAAAAATGGATTTTTTTAAATGACAGCTCCTCCAAAACCGCAGTAAGCAGTGTTGCAAACTTCATTACTGCTTATGAAGAGTCTCAATAAAACCGAGACTCCCATTTTCTAATCCATAGTGAGTTCTTTGTTTCCAAAGGCAATCTTTCAGACGTTTATAATATTTCCCTGCCCCTGTGCTGTTTACATGTATAAAATCATGATATTGTTAAACAACTCTTCAGAAACCACTTAACCAATTTCCACCAAATTTCACATTGATCCTACAGTTGAAATGTGATTGAGAGTTTGTTCAAATGATCTCGCTCCATTGACTGTCATGCCCATATATTCTTCTTCAAAACTTAGAACTGCTTAAATGATGATCCTTTCATTAGTTGCAATGATAGGATTGGAAAATTGTTGCATAACATCTGCATATCTGCAGTGGCTATGTCACTCAGGTGAGCGAGCCATGGCCCGTGGGCCTCTTGTTTTTAATTTGTTGGATTTTTTTTTTTCAACAAAAATGTATTTTCTTATTTTTCCCAAAATTGCTTTTACAGCTAGTTTGTATTCACATGCCTTAGTGGACAGGAAGGAACTTGGTATCAGCCAGCAGCACCAAATGTACATACGGATTCTATGAAATGAAGGATGTACAAAGGCATGCACTGTCCCACATGACTGGTCCAACATAGAATAAATTCTGTTGAAAGGACAATAAAACACCACCACTTAGCCATATTATGTACACAAATTGATATATATTTCAGATACCTGGTTGCTATGGCAGCAGTTTGTTTCAAGCCTTCTCCAGACATTTGATGTACAGATTACACATTCCACAGTATGGACCACTAGTGAGTACTAGCGTTATTACTGTAAATTTTCTAACAGAATTGTTTGAGTACATGTCAGATTGCTCCTCCTGACAGTCTGGACCTTTTCTGTCATTAATGCTTAGCTGGGTAAAAATTTCTGCAGACAATATTTTTAAATATTTTTTTTATGCCCCTGCCATTTTCAATGAGGGGTGCCCATATAGTATCACTGCTGTCTGTACATCTGTCCATCCTGTCCGTCCAGTACATAGCACAAATGGTTTCCATTCTATATCTTTTGAAAAGATTAATGAATTGGATTGAAATTTATACACAGGTATATAATCATAAAATGTAGGTCAGGATCGATTAAGGGTAAAATCCACCAATTATTATGGGAGTTGTGGCTCTTTTTCAACTTTGAAAAATGGTTTCCGTTCGATATCTTTACAAAAGAGTAGTGTATTGGATTCAAATTTTATACACAGGTATATAATCATAAAATGTAGGTCAAGTTCCATTTAGGGTAAAATCCACCAGTTATTATGGGAGTTATGGCCCTTTTTCAACTTTGAAAAATGGTTTTCATACAATGTCTTTTGAAAAGATAGTGTATTGGATTCAAATTTTATATACAGATATATAATCATAAAATGTAGGCCAAGTTGGATTTAGGGTAATATTATGGGAGTTATGGCCCTTTTTCAACTTTGAAAAATGGTTTCAGTTGGATAGCTTTTGAAAAGATTAGTGTATTGGATTCATATTTTATACAAGTTATATAATTATAAAATATAGGTCAAATTTGATTTAGGGTAAAATCCACCAATTATTTTGGGAGTTACAGCCCTTTTTCTATGTTGAAAAATAGTTTCCGTTTGATATCTTTTGGAAACATTAGTGTATTGGATTCATATTTAATACACAGGAATAGTTTGATTTAGGGTAAAATCCACCCATTATTTTGGGAGTTATGGCCCTTTTTCATCTTCGAAAAATGTTTTCCTTTCGATATTTTTTTTTAAAGATTGGGGTATTGGATTCATATTTTATACACAGGTATATAATCATAAAATATAGGTCAAGTTCGATTTAGGGTAAAATCTGCCAATTATTATGAGAGTTATGGCATTTTTTTCTTCATTTTTTAGCTGGCATGTATGAAGTACAAGGAGAGCTGTTGTAGTCACCCCTGTCATCCGGGTTCCCGTTCCCGTTCTAGTCCCACTGCGGTAAAGTTTTGCACAAAGCATTCATATTTGGAACGTTGGTGCCTAAGAGGGTCTTCTGGGATTCCATGAGAACCGACCCCTGGGTTCATGCCCCAGGGTGGGGCTAGGGGTCAAAATCTAGGACACCTTTGTAAAATGCTCTATTGCTGTGTTAAGTTTTTCATATGCTTATATCTTAGTAGTCAGTTGTCAACAAGCATTCATATTCGTAACATGGGTGCCTGGAAGGGTCATCTAAGTGTCCATAGGTATCGGTCCCTGGGTTCATGCCCTGGGGTGGGGCTAGGGTTCAAAATCCAGAACACCTCTTGTTAAGTGTTAAGTGCATTTCTGTTATGCTAGCATTGTAAACACATCCTAGGTAATACATCAGTCAACTTTGTGACATTGCTTTGAGTGTCATTGGGTAGAGGTCATGGTGACCTAATTTCACAGTCCAGTGACCTTTATTTCATGGTCCAGTGATTTTGCCTTATATCTCTGTTTGATGGAGAAATGTCATACCTTGGATATTAGTTCCATGTGACACAAAGAGTGACCTCAAAATATAATTAGGTCAATGTGACACATATTTCATGGTCCAGTGATTATGCCTCATATTTCGAAGACTATTTGATAGACAAATGTCATACCTTGGATATTAGTTTCATGTGAAATGAAGAGTGACCTCAAAATATATATAGATAGCATCTTAGCATCTACTGATAGGTGCTTTACGATTGCTTAGTAATACTTTAGTATCTTCTTTGCACATGGAAACCTTGTGAGGACCATTTCTCTAGTGGATGGGCTGTTCTAACAGCTCTGATTTGTAAGGAATGATAATGAAATGAGTCAGAATGTGAGAAAACCTACCTTCTGACATGTGTGCCCAAGGAAAACTCAAATCAGCTTAGGCATCTATGCAATCTGATCAGAATCTTCATTGTCCACATGAAGAAATTCTGCATTCTCGGGATCCAAAATGAACCCAATGAAGATTCTGATCAGACTGAACAAGTGCTCAGGCTGATCTGAATTTTCACTGGGTGCACATATTATGTTACGCAAGATTTGTTTTCTGATGTGGCTCAAATGTTCATTGAATGGCTTTGTATTAAAATAAAAACAGTTTTGTATTTGTGTTTCGTGTTTCAAAAATAGTTTTTATTTTTTTCTTCAAATATTCCATCTTGTTGAATCTCTGACATATATACTTAAAACAAAATGTCTATCTAAAACTATTTAATATATAAGTGACCTAGAGAAAGTGGAAAAATGTTTTCTTTGAAAACAAATTCTAAGTTTTCATCATATTTCTTGCAGCCAAACAAGATCAGAATCACTCTTTTGTCCAGAAATACTGCGTACAGAAATATCCTCAACCAGGATGAGGTATGCTATTAGTTTAGTGTAGTTTTCTTTAAAAACATGCGATTAAGCAAATATATATCCAGACTAGAGCAGATACATAGTTAGTCTGGTCACTGGAACAGAAATCTGTCCAAACTTGCCATTGGAGAAATTTTTATGGTCATTGCAGAAGCTTTTGAAGGCTATGTAAAATATCTTCTGCTGTTACAGTTAAAAGTAAAGCTTCATAATGACTTGGAGCTCTTGATGACAGTGAAAAAATAATAGAAAAAAAGATTCAAGAGATAAAGTGCAGCTTTATTATTGCAAGAATTGAAATTGCAGACACAGATTTTTATACAGTCTGGCTTAAGGAAAGTGGATATTATCCAAATGTGGTTGAACCATAGTGATCACTTTTTGACGTCATCTGTCTGTCTGTTTGCCTGTCCATCTATCCATCAACACTTTCAAACGGCAACTCCTCCAAAGCCGTTGAAGCGATTTGTCCCTGATAAATTAAGAATGTTGCTTGGGTAGTGGGATTTAAAAATGGCTAAAATTATGGTGATCTGCCTCTTTGTTTGGTAGCTATGGCAACAGAAAGCTCCCATAGATTTATAATGGGAAAATAGTTTAATTGCATTTTCTCCATAACTTCTGAAGTGATATGAACCATATTTAGCAGTAATGATTATTTAATGATTGTCTACCGAAGTGTTGCATGACCAGTGACCATTTTGTTTTGTTGCCATGGCAAAATTAAATTTTCAAAAAAAGGAATTTTTTTAAATGGAAACTCCTCCAAAACCACTGAAGCAGTATAGTTAGAACCATAGTAATCTGCCTCTTTGTTTGGTTGCCATGGCAACAGAAAGCTCCCATTGTCTAAAATGGGAAAATGGTTAAATTGAAAAGAGAAGTGATATGAACCATTTTTTGGCAGTTATGATCATTTGATGATTGTCTACCCAGTTTACATGTTTTATGACCAGTGGCTTTTTATATGGTTGCCATGGCAAAATTAAAGTAGGGGAAGAAGACCCTGTTGAGCACCAGCAGGGAACGGAGACCCTTTTACACACCAGCAGAGAAAGAAGACCCTATTGCTCACCAGCCGGGAAAGAAGACCTTATTGAGCTTGTCTCTTGTTTGGCCTTGTAAAGTGACTTGTAGGATGTGAAGCATAGGTGGGAGTGGCAACATGCAACTGAAATAACTCTTCTCCCATTATTTCTTTACTCATTCACTGAAGATGAGAGTTTGGCAAATTCAGACAAAGATAAATAGATTATAAAAAGAATGACCCTTGAGAGCAATGAACACTCGCACAAAGACAAAACTAGCTAAAGTATCTAAAACTTGCAATATATAATTGAAGTAGCAGAAGCTTTAAGTTACAATCATATTTTTATTCTGTATTATCTTTCTCTGCCCCTGTGCTATATAAATGTATCAAATCATGATATTGTAAAACAATTTCACTTTTGAAACCACTTGACCAATTTTCACCAAATTTCATGTTGATTCTATTGTTGAAACCGGATTTAGAGTTTGTTCAAAGGGTCACGCTCCATTGACTGTCACACCCATTTATGGTAAAAAAAAATGATAATAAAAAGTACATTTTTCTTCGACACCAAGAACTCCTAAAAAAGATGATCCTTTCATTAATTGCAATGACAGAATTGGCAAAATGTTGTATAACATCTGCATTACTGGAGTGTCTATTTTACTCAGGTGAGTGAGCCATGGTCTATGGGCATCTTGTTTAATGTAAGCTCACCTGAGCAGGAAGTGCTCAAGGTGAGCTATTGTGATTGGTCAATATCCGTTGTGCAGCATCAACAATTTGCTTTTAAAGACTACTCCTACATCCCTGGGCCAGTTGACTAGAAACTTGGTAGTAAATATTAGGCTGACTTGTAGATCAAAAATAGCTAAAATCTCTCTGATTAGAAATCCAGGATGGTCGCCATCTTAAAAAGCTATTTTACGCTTTTTCTCCTGAACTGAAAGGTCAATTGAGTGGAAACTTGGTATGAAGTATCAGGGCAACTTGTAGATCAGAAATAGCTAAAATTATTCTGATTCAGAAATTTAAGCTGGCAACCATCTCTAAAATCTATTTTGCCCTTCTCCTCCTGAACCCAAAGGCCAGTTGACTTAAAACTGTAGGAAGTATCAGGGCAACCTATAGATCGAAAAAAGCTAAAATCATTCCGATCTGAAATCCAAGATGGCCACTATGGCCACCATCTTGAAAATTTATTTTGAACTTCTTCTCTTGAACCCAAAGGCCAATTGACTTGAAACTTGGTAGGAAGTATTTGGGCAACTGGTAGATCAAAAATAGGTAAATTATTATGTTCGGAAATCCAAGATGGCTGCATCAGCCACAATCTTGAAAATCTGTTTTGAACTTCTCTTCCTGAATGAAAAAACCAGTTGACTCAAAATTTGGTAGGAAGTATAGGGGTCACTTGTAGATCAAAAATAGATAAAATTGCTGTATTTGGAAATCCAAGAGGGTCGCCACTGCTGCCATCTTGAAAATTATTTTGAACTTCTTTCCTCTGCCAAAAAAGCCATTTGACTCGAAACTAGGTAAGAAGTATCAGGGCAACTTGTAAATCAAAAATAGCTAAAATCCTTCCGATCAGAAATCCAAGATGTCCACCATGGTGGCCATCTTGAAAATCTATTTAATTTTGAACTTCTTCTCATGAACAGATTGGCCAGTTGATTTGAAACTTGGTAGGAAGTATTGGGGCAACATGTAGATCAAAACTAGCTAAAATCGTTACGTTCGGAAATTCAAGATTGCCGCCATCTTGAAAATCTATTTTGAATTTCTCCTTCTGAATGGAAAGGCCAGTTGACTCAAAACTTGGTAGGAAGTAATGGGGTCACTTGTAGATCCAAAATAGCTAAATCATTCCGATAAGAAATCCAAGATAGCCGCCATCTTGAAAGTCTATTTTTAACTTCTTCTCCTGAACTGAAAGGCCAATTGACTTATGACTTGGTAGGAAGTAGGAAGTATTGGGAGGACTTGTAAAGCATAAATAGCTAAAATTGTTTTGATCAGAAATCCAAGATTGCTGCCTGAGTTGCCATATTGAAAATCTATATTGAACTTCTTCTCCTGATTGAAAATGGCCAGTTGACTCGAAACTGGATCCAAGATGGACATTTCAAAATTCTTCTCCTTAAGGCCAATTGATTTAAAACTTGACAGGAAGTATTGGGGCCACTTGTAGATCAAAAGTAGCTGAAATCATTCCAGTCAGAAATCCAAGATGAGCCCCACTGCCTCCCATCGTAAAAATCTATTTTTATGTTCTACTCCTTGACCGAAAGGCCATTTGACTCCAAACTTCATTGGAAGTATCGAGGTGATGGGTAGATAAAAAATAGCTAAATTTGTTCTGACTGTAAATCCAAGCTGGGCTCCATGGCCTCCATATTGAAAACCTATATTGAACTTCTTCTCTTGAATTGAAAGGCCAATTGACTGGAAAATTGTCTGGTAATCAGGTGAGCAATACAGGGCCATCTTGGCCCTCTTGTTTTCTCTTTCTTTTGTATTTTTGTTTTTTGAGTTTTCCTTGTAAAAGTTTCATGGTAAATAAATGAACTGAATGTCAGATATAGTTTGGTTTATGGAAGAAAGCAATAAAATGTCACTAAAGCTCACTTTTGTTTCTCCCATTCATCAAAATCACCTGACTTCCTAAGGTAACTCACTTCATAATTTCTGTATATTTTCAGCTTGTTTCAGCAATGAAGACTGTTGGTGAATATGAAGTTCAGCTGGTGGTTTATAATAGGTACCTGATCTTTGCCTTATTACACTATGTCCTTCTTTTAAACAGGATAACAAATTATGAGCCTTCGTCACTAAGTATTAGACTCTAATTGTAAATCCACATTTTGTGTTTAAAAGGTTAGCAGAATGAGAGTTCATAGCTATAGGCGATTTTTGTTTTCAGCCAGAAAGTATTATTACATGTTGTGGGTACTCATTAGAAGTGGCTCACTGATGCATTTTTAATGAGTACAAAAACATATTGTCTGAAGAAATAAGAAAATACCTGTCAGAATAGTCCACTTATGTAGAGCTATAGAGATTATGTATAGAAAAAAGATAATTGGAACATCGCAAAATTTATATTTTGACCCTTAAAGCACCAGTTACAACAGCAGAAAACAACAAAATAGTTTTTAGCTCACCTGAGCATGTAGTGCTCAAGATGAGCTCTTTTGATAGGCCAGTTGTCCGTGGTTTGTCTGCCGTGGTCTGTTAACATTGACATCTCCTAAACCACTGAGCCAATTTTAACCAAACTTCACAGGAATGATCCTTGAGTAATACTGACTGAAAGTTGCTCAAAGATTTGGAATTCCTGCAGAATTCTAGTTAGCTCACCTGTTGTCTGTCGTCCGTCCGCAGTCCGTCCGTCGTTAACTTTTCACGTTTTCTCCTAAACCGTTGGATTGAGCTGAAACTTAGTGGGAGGCATTGTGGCAACATGGAGATTCAGAATTGCTAAAATTGTTCCGTTCCAATATCCAAGATGGCCGCCATGGTGGCCATCTTGAAATTCTTCAAACGACATCTCCCCCCAAACCGTAAGTCCGATTGAGCTGAAACTTGATGGGAAGCATCACAGTGACACAAGGATTCAGAATTGCTAAAATTGTTCGGTTCCAATATCCAAGATGGCCACCACCACGGCCATCTTGAAATCATTCAAACGATATCTCCTCCCAAACTGTAATGGTGGCCATCTCGAAATTCTTCAGATGACATCTCCTCCCAAACCATAAGTCAGATTGTGCCGAAATTTGATACGAGGCATTGGAGCCACATAGAGATTCAGAATTTCTAAAATCATTCTGTTCTGATATCCAAGATGGCCACCATTCTTCAAATGACCTCTAAACTAAGTCTGATTGAGCCAAAACTTGATGGGAGGCATCGGAGCAACATAGAGATTCAGAACTGCTAAAATCCTTCCATTCTGATATTCAAGATGGCCGCCATGGCGGCCAACTTAAAATTCTTCAAACGACATCTCCCAAACAGTAAGTTGGATTGAGCCAAAACTTGATGGGAGGCATCGGAGCCACATAGAGATTCAGAATTGCTAAAATCGTTCTGTTCTGATATCCAAGATGGCCGCCATGGCGGCCATCTTGAAATTTCTTCAAATGACATCTCCCTCCAAACCATAAGTCGGATTAGCCGAAACTTGATGGGAGGCATTGGAGCAACATAGAGATTCAGAAATGCTAAAATCCTTCCATTCCGATTTCCAAGATGGCCACCATGGCAGCCAACTTAAAATTCTTCAAACGACATCTCTTCTCAAACCGTAAGTCGGATTGAGCCGAAACCTGATGGGAAGCATCAGAGTGACATAGAGATTTAGAATTGCTAAAACCGTTCTGTTCGCCTATTCAAGATGGCCGCCCAGGTGGCCGTCTTGGAAATCTTTAAACCACATCTGCTCCTGAATCCAGGGATGGTCGGGTGTGGTGAAGGTGTCGTGTATCTTACATCACCAGGGCGTCCAACTGATATTGGCTTACAGTTGGGAAAGGCTTGCTATCCTTGTAGCAGGTATTTGGTAGAGGGGAATGTTTTTTATTTCTTCTGTTTCTTCCCATTCATTCCTGTTCCTCTTTCTTCCCTATCCTTCTCTTTCATCTCCTCTACTATCTCTTCTATCTCTTTTCTCCCTTTCTCTGGGAGACGACACAAAATGACCCACAAGGGTTGACGTGTCCTTAAACCCCAACACAATCAGTGCTCCCGAATCCTAAGTCAGATTGAGCCCAAACTTGGATGGAGGCATTGGTGCCACATGGCGATTTAGAATTGCTAAAATCATTCTGTTCCAATTTCCAAGTCGGCAGCTATATCAGTCATCTTGAAAATCTTCAGTTGACATCTCCTAAACTGTAACTGTAGAGCTGCAACTTGATGCCAATATTTAAGATGGCCGCCACAGTGGCCATCTTGAAAATCTTCAAACCACATCTGCTCTCGAACGGTAAGTTGGATTGAGCCCAAAATTGGTGGGAGGCATTAGGGTGACATGGAGATTTAGAATTTGTTCCGTTTCATTATCTGACATGGCTGCCATGGTTGCCATCTTCAAATTGAAAATCTGCTTCAGAAGGGTAATTCGGATTAAGCTGAAACTTGATTGGAGCATTGGGGAGACATGGAGATTCAGAACTGCTAAATTTGTTCCATTCCAACATCCAAGATAGCCATTTTGAAATTCTTCAAACGACATTGCCTCCCAATCCAAAATGCGAATTGAGTCCAAATTTAATGTGAGGCATTGGAACGACATAGTGATTCAGAATTGCTAAAATCATTCTGTTCATCATGTCTAAGATGGGCCTCAAGGTGGCTATCTTGAAAATGTTCAAACCTCATCTACTCCCAAATGGTAAGGCAGATTGAGCCAAAACTTGGTTGGAGGCATTGGGGCAACATGGAGATTCAGAATTGCTTAAACTATTTTGTTATGATATCCACAATGGCTGTCACAGCAGCCATCTTGAAGAGCTTCAATTGTTAGCTCACCTTGAGCTTTGCTCCAGGTCACTTATGCTGTGTTCTGTTGACTAAGGAGATTAAGGGCAGCATGGAGATTTAGAACTGCTAGAGTGGTTCTGTTCTGATATCCAAGATGGCCACCATGGCAGCCATCTTGAAAATCTTCAAATCACATCTGCTCCCAAATGGTAAGTCCTCTTCCATATGTCAGTCAGTATCTTTTCACCTTTTCAACATCGCCATCAGAATCATATCCAATATGGTAACCATGGCAGCCATCTGGAAAGTCTTTAATTTTTATCTGCTCCCAAACCGTAAGGCGGATGGAGTGGAAACTCGGCAGAAGGCATCAGGGCAGCATGGAGATTTAGAACTGCTAGAGTGGTTCTGTTCTGATATCCAAGATGGCCACCATGGCAGCCATCTTGAAAATCTTCAAATCACATCTGCTCCCAAATGGTAAGTCTGAGCTTTAACTTGATGGGAGGCATTTGGGTGTTATGGAAACTCAGAATTGCTAAAATTGTTCTTTTCCAAATCCAAGATGACCGCCATGGCTGCTACCTTGAAATTCTTCAAACCGCATCTCCTCCCAAACAGTAAGTCAGATTGAGCCGAAACTTGATGGGAGGCATCGGGGTGAAATAGAGATTCCGAATTGCTAAAATCATTCAGTTCCAATATCCAAGATGGCCGCCATGGTGGCACTCTTGAAACTCTTCAAACAACATCAGATTCTGGATAGCTAAAGACAATCTGATCTGATAGCCAAGATGGCCACCATGGCACAGTGTAACATATGATGATCAACGTAATCCAGGTGAGCGATTTCTGGCCCACTTGGGCCTCTAGTTTGACTAGTGTAGTATCATTTAGTATGCCTGGGGTGTGATACTACAGTGAGACAGCACTATAAAAGGGCATTAGTTCCACCCACCTCATCCTGACACCATCAGAGCATGACTGAAAAATTGATGACAGCAATGTTAAACCTCAACTCAAAACAAGCAAGCATACTAATATTTGAATTGCATCATTGCGGGAGCCTATGATAAATTTAGGTTTCAGTAAAGATTGTTATACATGTAACTTTATTTTTTATGCCCCCAACTTTGAAAAATTTGAGGGGGAGCAAATTGATTTGGTCTCGTCTGTCTCTTTGTCCGATCCAGGGTAGCTCTATAACCATAAGAGCTGGAATCTTGAAACTTTCATTGATGGATTCAGCATGAAAAAGTAGAGTAATGTATTTTTTGGTTGCTGACCTATTTGTCAATTCGGAGTTAAGGCATTGTAGGTGTAGTGTGAGCTTGGAAACAAAATATCTCAAGAACCCCTAGAGCTAGGTTCATGAAATTTTGCCTGCAGTTTGGGTTAATGTATACATGACCTGATTAACTTTTGATAAAATTTCGTCAATATTTGACAGAATTATGGCCAATGTTGGACTTCAGTAGTGTAGGCACAGCATTAGACTGGCTCCAGTTGTTTCTGCACTTGTTTCTTTTTTTTTAGCTCACCTGAGCCATGCATGCGTGTGTCTGCCCATCCATCCTTTAACACTTTCAAACGACAACTCCTCCAAAGCCATTAATGAATTTTGTCCCTAATTTGGTAAGAATGTTGCTTTTGTAAGGGGATTTAAAATTAGCTAAAATTATGGTGATCTGGCTCTTGGTTTGGTTGCCATGGCAACAGAAAGCTCCCATAGACTTATTATGTGAAAATGGTTAAATTGCATTTTCTCTATAACCAGTGAAGTGATGTGAACCATATTTGGCAGTTATCTTATGATTGTGTACCCAGTTTTTGCGTTTTATGACCAGTGGCCATTTTGTTTGGTTGCTATGGTAACATTCAATTTTGAAAAAGGAATTTTTTAAATGACAACTCCTTCAAAACCACTGAAGCAATATGACTCTAATTTGGTACAAATGTTGCTTGGATAAGGGCAATCCAAAATAGCTAAAATTATGGTGGTCTGTCTCTTGGTTTGGTTGCCATGGCAACAGAAAGCTCCCATAGACTTATAATGGGGAAAGGGTTAAATTGTATTTTCTCCATAACCATTGAAGTGATGTGAACCATATTTGGCACATATGATTATCTGATGATTGTCTACTCAGTATATGTGATTGATGACCAGTGGCCATTTTTTTGGTTGCCATGGCAACATTAAATTTCAAAAAGGAATTTTTAAATGGCAACTCCTTCAAAACCACTGAAGTACAATGACTCTTATTTGGTTCAAATGTTGCTTGGGTGAGGGCAATTCAAAATAGCTAAAATTATGGTGATCTGTCTCTTGGTTTGGTTGCCATGGCAACAGAAATCTCTTATAGACTTATAATGAGAAAATGGTTAAATTGCATTTTCCCCATAACCAGTGAAGTGATATGAACCATATTTGGCAGTTATGATCATCTGATGATTGTCTACCCAGTTAATGTGTTTTATGACTAGTGACCATTTTGTTTGGTTGCCATGGCAACATTCAATTTTGAAAAAAAAAATTTTAAATGACAACTCCTTCAAAACCACTGAAGCAATATGACTCTAATTTGGTACAAATGTTGCTTGGGTAAGGGCAATCCAAAATAGGTAAAATTATGATGGTCTGCCTCTTGGTTTGGTTGCCATGGCAACAGAAAGATCCCATAGACTTATAATGGGGAAAGGGTTAAATTGTATTTTCTCCATAACCAGTGAAGTGATGCTAACCATATTTGGCACATATGATCATCTGATGATTGTCTACTCAGTATATGTGTTTGATGACCAGTGGCCATTTTGTTTGGTTGTCATGGCAACATTAAATTTCAAAAAGGAATTTTTTAAATGACAATTCTTTCAAAACAACTGAAGCGCAATGACTCTAATTTGGTTCAAATGTTGCTTGGGTGAGAGCAATTCAAAATTGCTAAAATTATGGTGATCTGCCTCTTGGTTTGGCTGTCATGGCAACAGAAAGCACCCATAGACTTATAATGGGAAAATGGTTAAATTGTATTTTCTCCATAACCAGTGAAGTGATGTGAACCATATTTCGCATTTATGATCAGTTGATAATTGTCTACCCAGTTTTTATGTTTTATGACCAGCAGCCATTTTGTTTAGTTGCCATGGCAACATTAAATTTTAAAATAAAGAATTTTTTAAATGACAACTTCAAAACCACTGAAGCAGTATGATTCTAATTTGGTGCAAATGTCGCTTGGGGAAGGGCAATTCAAAATAGCTAAAATTGGGGTGATCTGCCACTTGGTTTGGTTGCCATGGCAACAGAAAGCTCCCATAGACTTATAATGGGAGAATTAAATTGCATTTTCTCCATAACCAGTGAAATGATGTAAACCATAGTTGGCAGTTATGATCATTTGATAATTGTTTACCCAGTTTTTATGTTTGATGATCAGTGGCCATTTTGTTTGGTTGCCATGGCAACATTAAATTTCAAACAAAAAGGTATTTTTTAAATGACAACTCCTCCAAAATCACTGAAGCCGTAGGACTCTAATTTAGTACAAATGTTGCTTGGCTAAGGACAATTCAAAATAATGAAAAGTTTGGCGGTCTGCCTCTTGGTTTGGTTGCCATGGCAACAGAAAGCTCCCATACATAGACTTATAATGGGAAAATGGTTAAATTGCACTTGCCCTTATAACCAGTGAAGTGATGTGAGCCATATTTGGCAGTTATGATCAGCTGATGATTGTCTACCCAGTTTATATGTTATATGACTGGTAGCCATTTTGTTTGCTTGTCACGGCAACAGTCAATTTTGAAAAAAGGACTTTGTCAAGGCAACATTCAATTTTGAAAAAAAGAACTTTTTCAAATGACAACTTCGAAACCACTGAAGCAGTATATATGACTCTAATTTGGTACAAAAGTTGCTTGATTAAGGGCAATTCAAAATAGCTAAAATTATAGTGGTCTGCCTCTTGGTTTGGTTTCCATGACGACAGAAAGCTCCCATTGACTTATAATGGGAAAATGGTTAAATTGCATTTTTATGCCTCGCCACAAAAAATGGCAAGTATTGTTATACCATCCGAAATTTTGATTGTCTGTCCGTGCGAACATCCAAGGTGTAGGGACTATTTTTGGGCTATTTTGGACATAATTATGAAGTATTTTGAGGTTTATTCAGTTTAAAATGCATTAGCTAGCCCCTCAACCAAAAATTAATAATTTGAAGAAGAAGAATATGTAAAAAACACATTATTCTTCTTCAAAACCAAGAACTACTTAAATGATGATCCTTTCATTAGTTGCAATGACAGAATTGAAAAAAATATGCATAACAGATGCATATCTGCAGTAGCTATTTCACTCAGGTGAGCGAGCTGTGGCCCGTGGGCCTCTTGTGTTTTATTATGTTTTCATCAGCCTTATGATATATCTCTTTTAAATTTGTGTGTCTGAAGGAAACAGTGTTTACCCATATCAGACGCCACGTTTTGCAGAGCCTGGTCTGTGTCCACACTGTTTTGCTAGTTTCCCAGCATTTATTGGTCACATGGACAATTGCAGAGAAGCTTCTGGATCAATTTATAAACAATCAACACAAAAACTAAGTTAGCCGTTTTTTTTTTTTGTTTTTTTTTTTTTTTTTGCTTGGTATTAGATTATTAGCTCACCTGAGCTATGCTCAGAATGAGCTATTGTGATCATTTTTCGTCCGTTCGTTAACATTTTCAAACAACTTCTCCTCTGAAGCCGCTGAGCCAATTTCGCTCAAATTTCATATGGAGCCTCTTTAGGTTGGGCGAACAAAAGATTGCTAAAATGGTTGCGCTCCGTTGATCAAGATGGCCGCCATGCCCATATATGGTAAAAACCTTTAAAGTTCTTTTTCTCCAGAACCGAGGATGCCTTGGGGCTGAATCTTTGCACAAATCATGGGGGACGAGAGGTCTATTAAAATTACTAAAATAATTGTTGTACATTGACGTTTGACCTTTTTACAGTGAGTCAAGTTTGCTTCCCAATGCATTTGTATGGGCACCATACATTTGTATGGGAAAAATGTTGAGAATTTCCGACTTCCCCTCTGAAGCCTCTGGGCCAATGTTGCTCAAATTTCATGTGGAGCCTCCTTAGGTATGGGGAACGAAAGATTGCTAAAATGGTCACGGTCTATTGACCAAGATGGCCGCCATGCCCATATATAGTTAAATCCTTTAAAAATCTTTTCCAGAACCGAGGATGCCTTGGGGCTGAATCTTTGCACAAATCATCAGGGACAAGAGGTCTACCAAAGTTGCTAAAATGATGGTCGTACATTGATGTTTGACCTTTTTATGGCAAGGCCAAGTTTGCTTCCTTATGCATTTGTATGGGCACCATACATTTGTATGGGAAAAATGTTGAGAATTTCAAATGACTTCTCCTCTAAAAGCCTCTGGGCCAATTTTGCTCAAATTTTATGTGGAGCCTCCTTAGGTTGGGAGAACCAAAGATTGCTAAAATGGTCGCAGTCCATTGACCAAGATGGCTGCCACGCCCATATATGGTAAAAACCTTTAAAAATCTTCTTCTCCAGAACCAAATAAGCCTTGGGGCCTTATCTTTGCATAAATCCTCAGGGACAGGAGATCTACCAAAATTGCTAAAATGATGATCCTACGTTGACATTTGACCTTTTTACGGCAAGGTCAGATTTGCTTCCCATGCATTTGTATGGGCCTTATACATTTATATGGGAAAAATGTTGAGAATTCATATTTTGGACATCTCCTCTATAATCCAGTTGAATCAAAATTTGATGAGCATTAGGGCGCTTATGAGACATAAAATAGCTAAATGAGCTGATAGTGGAGTGCTGTGGTGCAGTGGTAAAGCATCAGATTAGAGATCGAAAAGTTCGATCCCCACTAACATCAAGTGTTGTTTCCTTGAGCAAGAAACTTTATCCACATTGCTTAGTACTGGTTTCTACCCAAGAAAAAAGAGGGCCACATGGAAGATTAGTACTAGTTTACTAAATGTGTTAGCCGGCCTCGGTGGCTCAGTTGGATGCGCCGTCCGACTGGAGACCAGGAGGTCGCGGGTTCAACCCCCGCCAAGGTCGGCAACATTCTTTCGTGGAGATTGATCATGAAATATTTTCTATGGTCATTCTCTCCCTTCCGCTGATTCAAGAAGGGCAGTTGTCAGTTTCTGGGGAAAGAATGTGCACACTACTGGTTAACCACTTACAGGACTAAGCCTGCCCAGTAAATGTGTGGTTAGGTAAACTGACCGCGCTTGACATTCTCCATTGGGTTGACTAGGCCATAAAACCTCAACACAAACAAACAAACTAAATGTGTTACCCTCTATGAATAAAGTCGATTATTATTATTATTATTATTATAGAAAATCCAAGATGGCCACCACAGCTGCCATCTTGAAAATCAATTTTCAACATTTCTTCTCAAACCTTAGATCACTTTGAGCCGAACTTGCTCTTTAGCAACAGGATGACTTCTGGATCAAAACAAGCTAAAATTGTGTCAATCGAAAATCCAAGATGGCCGCAATGGTTCTTCTCCATTGAACAAGATGGCTGCCAGAGCTGAAAAATAGAAAATCTTCAAACGACATCTCGTCATTGGCCAATAGCCTGATTTCAAAATATTTGCACAGAAGTGTTCCACAAATGGCCCTCAAACCAAAATTACTAGAATGGCTCCGCTTGGCTGAACAAAATGGCGGCCAGAGCTAAAAATAGAAAAACCTTTAAAAGACATCTCCTCCGCAGCCAGTGTCCTGATTTCAAAACAATTTCACAGAAATGTTCCTCTTATCCCCCTTACCAAAATGATTCTGCTCTGCTGAAAAAAATGGTCACCAGAGCTAAAAATAGAAAAAAACCTTTAAACGACATCTCCATGGCCAGTGGCAAGATTTCAAAATAATTTCACATCAATGTTCCTCTTATGCCCCTTTGCCAAAATTGCTAAAATGGTTCTGCTCTGCTGAACAAAATGGTTGCCAGAGCTAAAAAAAAAAAAAAAAAAAAAACCTTTAAAGGGCAGGATAAGTAGATGAACCAAATGACTTCTGAAAAATATCTGAACTTTTTAAGCTCACCCGAGCAGGAAGTGCTCATGGTGAGCTAATGTGGTCAGTCAATGTCCGTCGTCCGTCTTGCGGCGTCAACAATTGCTTTAAAAGCCTACTCCTCCTACACCTCTGGGCCAATTGACTCGATACTTGGTGGGAAGCATCGGGGTGACTTGAAGACTAAAATTAGCTAAAATCGTGCCGATCAGAAATCCAAGATGGCCGCCATGGCAGCCATCTTGAAAATCTATTTTTTCGCTTCTTCTCCTCAACCGAAAGGCCAATTTCCAAACTTGCTAGGAAGCATTGGGGTGACTTCTAGATCAAAAATAGCTAAAATCGTGCCAATCGGAAATCCAAGATGGCCACCATGGCCGCCATCTTGAAAATCTATTTTTCGCTTCTTCTGAACTGAAAGGCCAATTGACTCCAAACTTGCTAGGAAGCATCTGGGTGACTTGTAGATCAAAAATAGCTAAAATCGTGCCGATTGGAAATCCAAGATGGCCGCCATGGCGGCCATCTTGAAAATCTATTTTTTGCTTCTTCTCCTAAACCCAAAAGCCAATTGACTCCAAATATGGTAGGAAGCATTGGGGTGACTTATAGATCAAAAAAAGCTAAAATCTTTCCAATCGGAAATCCAAGATGGCTGCTATGACAGCCATCTTGAAAATCTATTGTTTGCTTCTTCTCCTGAACCGAAAGGCCAATTGACTCCAAACTTGATAGGAAGCATCGGATTGACTTGTAGATCAAAAATAGCTAAAATCATTCCAATCGGAATCCAAGATGGCCTCCATCTTGAAAATCTATTTTTCGCTTCTTCTCCTGAGCTGAAAGGCCAATTGACTACAAACTTGGTAGGAAGCATCAGGGTGACTTGAAGATCAAAAATAGCTAAAATCATGCTGATCGGAAATCCAAGATGGCATCTTGAAAATCTTTTTTCCCTTCTTCTCCTAAACCCAAAAGCCAATTGACTTGAAACCTGGTAGGAAGCATCGGGGTGACTTATAGATTAAAAATGGCTAAAATCGTTTCGATTGGAAATCCAAGATGGCCACCATCTTGAAAATCTATTTTTCACTTTTTCTCCTGAAACGAAAGGCTTATTAGCTCACCTGAGCATGAGGTGCTCATGGTGAGCTATTGTGGTCAGTCAATGTCCGTCGTCCGTCATGCGACATCAGTGATTGCTTTAAAAGCCTACTCCTATTACACCCCAGGGCCAATTGACTCGATACTTGGTAGGAAGCATCGGGGTGACTTGTAGATCAAAAATAGCTAAAATCGTTCCGATCGGAAATCCAAGATTTAGGAGAAGCGAAAAATCCGCCACGGCCGCCATTTTGAAAATCTATTTTTCGCTTCTTCTCCTGAACCGAAAGGCCAATTGACTCCAAACATGCTAGGAAGCATTGGGGTGACTTGTAGACCAAAAATAGCTAAAATCATGCCGATCGGAAATCCAAGATGGCCACCATGGTGGCCATCTTGAAAATCTATTTTTCGCTTCTTCTCCTGAACTGAAAGACCAGTTGACTTCAAACTTGCTAGGAAGTATCGTGGTGACTTGTAGATCAAAAATAGCTAAAATCGTGCCAGTCGGAAATCCAAGATGGCCGCCGTGGCCGCCATCTTGAAAATCTAGATCAAAAATAGCTAAAATCATGGCGGCCATCTTGAAAATCTATTTTTTGCTTCTTCTCCTAACCCCAAATGCCAGTTGAAACATGGTAGGAAGCATCGGGGTGACTTATAGATCAAAAATAGCTAAAATCGTGCCGATCGGAAATCCAAGCTGGCCGCCATGGCCGCCATCTTGAAAATCTATTTTTCGCTTCTTCTCCTGAACCGAAAGGCCAATTGACTCCAAACTTGCTAAGAAGCATCGGGGTGACTTGGAGATCAAAAATAGCTAAAATCATGCCAATTGGAAATCCAAGCCATGGCGGCCATCTTGAAACTCTATTTTTCGCTTCTTCTCCTAACCCAAAATGCCAGTTAAAACTTGGTAGGAAGCATCGGGGTGACTTATAGATCAAAAGTCGCTAAAATCATTCCAGTCGGAAATCCAAGATGGCCGCCATGGCCGCCATCTTGAATATCTATTTTTCGCTTCTTCTCCTGAGCCAAAAGGCCAACTGACTCCAAACTTGGTATGGAGCATCAGGGTGACTTGTAGATAAAAAGTAGCTAAAACCGTGCTGATCTGAAGTCCAAGATGGCCGCCCTGGTGGCCATCTTGAAAATCTATTTTTCGCTTCTTCTCCTTAACCCAAAAGCCAATTGACTTGAAACTTGGATAGGAAGCATCGGGGTGACTTATAGATTAAAAATGGCTAAAATCGTTCTGATTGGAAATCCAAGATGGCCGCTATGGCGGCCATTTTGAAATCTATTTTTCACTTCTTCTCCGGAACCGAAAGGCTAATTGGCTTTAAACTAGGTAGGAAGCATCAGGGTGACCTGTAGATCAAAAATAGATAAAATCATCCCTATCAGAAGTCCAAGATGGCTGCCATGACAGCCATCTTCAAAATCTATTTTTCGCTTCTTCTCCTGAACTGAAAGGCCATTTGACTCGAAACTTGGTAGGAAGCATTCGGGTGACTTGTAGATCTAAAATAGCTTAAATTGTTTGGATTGGAAATCCAAGGTGGCTGTCATGGCAGCCATCTTGAAACCCTTTGTTTTTTAGCTCACCTGAGCTCTGCTCAGGATGAGCTATTGTGATCACTTTTCGTCTGTCGTCCGTCCGTCCGTGCATCCGTCCGTTAACATTTTCAAACGACTTCTCCTCTGAAGCCCCTGAGCCAATTTTGCTCAAATTTCATATGGAGCCTCCTTAGGGTGGGGGAACTAAAAATTGCTAAAATGGTCGCGGTCCGTTGACCAAGATGGCAGCCATGCCCATATATGGTAAAAACCTTTAAAAATCTTCTTCTCCAGAACTGAGAAAGCCTTGGGGCTGAACCTTTGCAGGAATCATAGGGGACGGGAGGTCTACCAAAACTGCTAAAAGAATTATCGTACGTTGACGTTTGACCTTTTTACTGCAAGGTCAAGTTTGCTTCCCTGTGCATTTGTATGGGAAAAACCTTTAAATATCTTCTTCTCCAAAACGGAGCGTGCCTTATGGCTGAATCTTTGCATATATCATCAGGGACGGGAGGGCTACCAAAATTGCTAAAATAATGGTCATACATTGACATTTGACTTTTTTACTGTAAGGAGCCGGCCTCAGTGGCGCAGTTGGATGCGCGTCCGACTGGAGACCAGGAGGTCGCGGGTTCAACCCCAGCCAAGGTCGGCAACATTCTTTCACAGAGATTGATCATGAAATATTTTCTACGGTCATTCTCTCCCTTCCGCTGATTCAAGAAGGGCAGTTGTCAGTTTCTGGCGAAAGAATGTGCACAATACTGGTTAACCGCTCAAGGACTAAGCCTGCCCAGTAAACGTGTGGTTAGGTAAACTGACTAAGCTCGACATGACCCCATTGGGTTGACTAGGCCATAAAACCTCAGCACAAACAAACAATTTACGGTAAGGTCAATTTTGCTTCCTTATGCATTTGTATGGGAAAAATGTTCAGAATTTCAAACAACTTCTCCTCTGGAGCCTCTGGGCCAATTTTGCTCAAATTTCATATGGAGCCTCCTTAGATAGGGGGAACGAAAGATTGCTAAAATGGTCACGGTTTGTTGACCAAGATGGCTGCCATGCCCATATATGGTAAAAACCTTTAAAAATCTTCTCTAGAACCGAGGATGCTTTGGGGCTGAAACTTTGCATAAATCATCGGGGACAGGGGGTCTACCAAAGTTGCTAAAATAATGGTCGTACATTGACATTTGACCTTTTTACGGCAAGGTCAAGTTTGCTTCCCTATGCATTTGTATGAGAAAAAACATTTAAAAATCTTATTCTTCAAAACCGAGGATGGCTTGTGGCTGAATGTTTGCATATATCATCTGGAACGGGCGGTCTACCAAAACCTTTTTACTGCAAGGTCAAGTTTGCTTCTGCATGCATTTGTATGGGCCCTATACATTAGTATGGAAAAAATGTTGATAATTTCTAATGGCTTTTCCTCTGAAGCCTCCGGGCCAGTGCTGCTCAAATTTCTTGTGGCACCTCCTTGGGCAGGAGAATGAAAGATTGCTAAAATGGGCATGGTCCATTGATCAAAATGGCTGCCATGCCCATATATGGTAAAAACCTTTAAAAATCTTCTTCTCCATAACCAAATAAGCCCTGGGCCCTAATCTTTGCACAAATTATGCGGGACAGGAGATCTACCAAAATTGCTAAAATGATGGTTCTATGTTGACATTTGACCTTTTTACCTCCAAGGTCAAATTTGCTTCCCCATTTGTATGGGCCATATACATTTATATTGAAGGTATCGAAGTGACTTGTAGATCAACAGTAGTTAAAATAGTTCTGATTGGAAATCTAAGATAGCCATCATCTGGTTTATATTTATTATATTTCCCTGCCACTGTGCTGTTTACATGTATAAAATCATGATTCTTCAGAAACCACTTAGCCAATTTCCACCAAATTTCACATTGATCCTTCTGTTGAAATGTGATTGATAGTTTATTCAAATGATCATGCTCCATTGACTGTCAGTCCTATATATTCTTCTTCAAAACTAAGAACTGCTCAAATAATGATATTTTCATTAGTTGCGATGATATAGGATTGGAAAAATGTTGCATAACATCTGCATGTCTGCAGTGGCTATGTCACTCAGGTGAGCGAACCATGGCCCGTGGGCCTCTTGTTTTCACTTATTTTCCTGAACCAAAGGGCCAGTTGATTTGAAAATTGGTAGGAAGCATCGGGATGACTTCTTGATATAAAAATAGCTAAAATCATTCTGATTGGAAATCCAAGATGGTGGCCATCTTGAAAATCTATTTTTTTTTTCTTCTTCTGAACTGAAAGGCCAATTGACAATTGGGTTGACTTGTAGATCAAAAATAGCTTAAATGGTTGCGATAGGAAATCTCAAATTGCGGCTATGGTGGCCATCTTGAAAATCTGTTTTGAACTTTTTCTCCTGAACCGAAAGGGCAATTGACTTAAAGTTCATTGGAAAATCTTACATGGCAAGCAGAAAAATAGGTTCAGAGTTAGGGGGTGCCAACAGACATCAAAGTTCTGTTGGTAACGTCTCCGGCTTGGCCTCCTGTCAGGTGTAGGAGGCAGGGTCGGGCCATTGTGGCAAATCCAGCAAGCACCTGAGGAAATTTAGGGTGGGAACACTCAATGTGAACACCCTGAGAGGAAGAGTTTGCGAGGTAGTGGAAACACTATCCCGCAGGAAAGTGGATGTCTGCTGCATTCAGACCAGATACTGTTGTGGCAACTGCCGCACAATCAAGGGCAAGGACACTAGGTACAAGCTCTACTGGTCAGGAAATGACAAAGGCACTGCTGGTGTAGGAGTGTTTGTGGCAGAAGAGTGGATAGAGAAAGTGTTTGAGGTTCAGAGAGTCTCCGACAGGATCATTTTAGTGAAACTTGTAGTCCGCCAGCGTGTGGTTACCTTTCTGTCTGTGTATGCCCCACAGAGTGGTCTAAGTGATGAGGTTAAGGACCTGTTCTTTGATCAGCTGCATGCTGTGACTGCCAGGATCCCAGCATCAGAATTTCTGATCCCATGTGAAGATTGGAATGGCCATGTGGGCCATGCAGGCACTGGATACAGGGAAGTGCATGGTGGGATGGGGTATGGCAGGCCGGAACCAGATGTTGAGGGTGAGAGAATCCTAGAGTACGCCTTAACATTTGACCTGCTTCTTGGGAACACATGTTTCAAGAAACGTGACAACCATCTCATCACGTACAAGTCGGGAAACATAGCCATGCAGATAGACTTCATCCTTTTCCATAGGACCATGCGCAAACTTGTCACAGATGTAAAAGTGATCCCTGGCGAGGAAGTAGCTCTGCAACATCAGCTTCTTGTATGTGACATGAGGATTGATGTGCCTCCAAAATCCAAGTGCAAGTTCACCCCTCGCCTCAAAGTTTGGAAGCTTAAAGACCCTCAGACAAGCAATCATTTCCAAGAGGTCTTCAACTTGCATGTGAGCACATCTGCAGGTGTAGCTGATGGGGCCACTGAGGATATCTGGAACAACATCAAGACTGGACTGCTCAAGACAACTGAGGAGGTATGTGACACAACTCTGCCACACCGTTGGCGTCGTGAAACCTAGTGGTGGAATGAACACATGGAAAAGGCCATTACTGCCAAGCGGACAGCTTTCAAGGCCTGGCATTAGAGCATCATATGATGCAGCCAAACGAAATGCCAGACATGCAGTGCACCATGCTCGTCAAGAAGCTGACAAGAAGGTCTACGAGAATATTGACCCTAAGTCTTCAGAAGTCTACCACCTTGCTAACCAGTTTAGAAGAGAGAACGCTGATGTTGTTGGTGACAAACCTGTGAAGAATGATGCAGGAGAGATGTCAGTGAGCGAAGACTCAAAGCAGAAGGCCTGGCTAGAGCACTACCAAAGGCTTCTCAACGTTGAGTTTGACTGGGACCCAGACCACCTGTCATATCAACCACCAGTGGAAGGCCCGTCCATCCAAATCACCACTGATATGGTTAAGAAGGCTATCTCACAGATGAAGGCTGGCAAAGCACCGGGCCTATCAGGCATAGTGGTGGAGATGACACGAGCCGCCGGTGACATGGGCGCCTCCATGATCCGTGACCTCTCAGTTGCAATCATTCGTGATGGCAAGGTACCCTCTGACTGGGAGCAGAGTTTCATTGTCTGCCTCTACATGGGAAAAGGGGACGCATTGGAAAGAGGCAACTACCATGGTCTCAAGCTGACAGAGCAGGTTATGAAAATCCTAGAGAAGATTGTGGACAGCCTCATCAGACAGTTGGTGTCAATCGACAATTCCCAGTTTGGCTTCGTCCCAGGTAGAGGCACTACAGAAGCAATCTTTGTTGTCAGGCAGCTGCAAGAGAAGTATCAGGCTGCCAATAAGAGACTCTACATGGCTTTCGTAGACCTGGAGAAGGTGTTTGATCGAGTACCTCGGAAGGTCATCTGGTGGGCGCTGAGAAAACTTGGTGTGGAGGAGTGGATTGTGAGACTGGTGCAGGGGATGTATGCAAATGCACGGAGCCGTGTCCGTGTTGGTGAGGGGTACAGTGAAAAGTTTGAAGTGAAGGTTGGTGTTCACCAAGGATCAGTACTCAGCCCGCTGCTCTTCATCATTGTGCTTGAAGCCTTATCACGAGAATTCCGCTCTGGGGTCCCCTGGGAGGACTTCTATACCGATGACCTTGTTATCATCGCTGAATCGCTTGAGGAATGTGTCAGGAGGCTCTTGACTTGGAAAGAAGCAATGGAGAAGAAAGGACTGAGAGTAAATGCAGGAAAGACAAAGATCATGATCTGCGGTACGGGACTGGACCTCCTGCAGAGTTCAGGCGAGTTTCCATGCGCCGTCTGTCGCACTGGAGTGGGCAGCAACAGCATCTTCTGCAATGGCTGCAAGCACTGGGTGCACAAGAAATGCAGTGGGCTCAAGCGCTTCAAAAATGACCCTGACTACAGATGTACACGGTGCCAGGGAACTGCACGCCTCTTGGATGGCAGACCACAGAAGGAAGTCCAGGTCGGACCTGACAAGCTTGAGTTGGTAGCTTCCTTTTGCTACCTAGGAGACATGCTCTCAGCAGCAGGTGGCTGTGAACTCTCAACCACAACACGTGTGAAAACAGCCTGGAAGAAGTTCAAGGATCTGCTACCATTTCTCTCTTCACGCCACCTCTCTTTCAAAACACGTGGCCGTGTGTACAGCTCTTGTGTGCGGAGCGCAATGCTCCATGCCAGCGAGACTTGGCCATTGACAAAGCCGAACCTCCAGCGTCTGCAGCAAAATGACAGGGCAATGATCAGACAGATCTGCAATGTCAGGCCGCAAGACATTGTCACCACCAGGTCCAATGAGCTACTTGTGTGGCTTGGCATTGAGGATCTGGACCTCATTCTGAAGGAGAGAAGACTCCGATGGTATGGACATGTGGAATGCTCCAGTGGTGCAGTCAAGACAGCCTTTGACATACAGGTTGATGGAAAGCGTGGGCCTAGGAGGCCCAAAATGACATGGAAGCAGCTGACAGAGAGGGATTGCAGAGAGTGGAAGCTCTCAGCTATCAACCCTCATGATAGACGTACCTGGAGATCTGGTGTGAGCGTGCAGCAAGCCAGCTATCTGGAAGGGGGCCCACTGATGTGGCCCCTGTACCTGCACGTTAATCAAAAATCCGATTATGATATGATATGATGGAAGTATCGAGGTGACTAGTAGATCAACAGTAGCTAAAATCATTCTGATTGGAAATCCAAGATGGCTACCGTTTTGTTTATTATACCCCCGGCATACGAAGTATGCAATGGGGGTATATAGTTTTTGTCTTTTCTGTGTGTCTGTCAGTCTGTCTGTCTGTCAGTCTATTAACATTTATTTTGTGTCAAAGATATCTCAGGAACATTTATTTTGTGTCAAAGATATCTCAGGAACTACTTCACCTAGAAACTTGAAATTTTGTACACATGACAAGTATGACTAGTTGTATTGTGGAAAAGAAAAAAAGGGCCATGGGGCCCAGATCCCTTAGAGTTATTTCCCTTTGTTGTTCTGGCTATACTGATGGCCATGGCATTTATTTGTGTCAAAGATATCTCAGGAACTACTTTACCTAGAAACTTGAAATTTTGAACTCATGACAAGTATGACTAGTTGTATTGTGGGAAAGAAAATAAGGGCCATGGGGCCAGGTCCCTTAGAGTTATTTCCCTTTGTTGTTCTGGCTATACTGATGGCCATGGCATTTATTTGTGTCAAAGATATCTCAGGAACTACTTTACCTAGAAACTTGAAATTTTGTACACATGACAAGTATGACTAGTTGTATTGTGGGAAAGAAAATAAGGGCCATGGGGTCAGGTCCCTTAGAGTTATTTCCCTTTGTTGTTCTGGCTATACTGATGGCTATGGCCGGGGGTATTAGTGAGCATATGCTCACTTCATGGTCTAGTGTTTATTGTCCCCCACCTTTTCGAAGAAAAGTGGAGGGACACTGTTTTTGGTTTTCCGTGGCGCGTGGTGCGTGGTTCCGAGTTTTTAGTAGGTACTTTGTCCCCTTAACTCCTCCCACAGTTTCTGTCCGATCCTTTTGAAACTTTACAGATGTATTAAGGATGGTCTGAAGATATGCATGTGGTTTTTTCAGCATCCTGAAATAATTTTTTATCACTTTTTCCGCATTTTTAACTTAGACATTTTTTGAGTTGTAATATTACAGAAGTCTATAGGGAGTAGGTACCTTGTCCCCTTAACTCCTCCCACAGTTTTTGGCCGATCCTTTTGAAACTTTACATGGGCTTTTAGGATGGCCTGAAGATATGCATGTGGTTTTTTCAGAATCCTGAAATAATTTTTTATCACTTTTTTTGCATTTTTAACTTAGACATTTTTTGAGTTCTAATACTACAGAAGTGTATAGGGAGTAGGTACCTTGTCCCCTTAACTCCTCCCACAGTTTTTGGCCGATCCTTTTGAAACTTTACATGGGCTTTTAGGATGGCCTGACGATATGCATGTGGTTTTTTCAGAATCCTGAAATAATTTTTTATCACTTTTTCCGCATTTCTAACAGACATTTTTTGAGTTCTAATACTACAGAAGTGTATAGGGAGCAGGTACCTTGTCCCCTTAACTCCTCCCACATTTTTTGGCCGATTCTTTTGAAACTTTACAGGTGTTTTAAGGATGGTCTGAAGATGTGCATGTGGTTTTTTCAGAATCCTGAAATTAATTTTTATTACTTTTTAGACATTTTGAACATAGACATTTTTTGAATTCTAATATTACAGAAGCATATAGGGAGTAGGTACCTTGTCCCCTTAACTCCTCCCACAGTTTTTGGCCGATCCTTTTGAAACTTTACATGGGCTTTTAGGATGGCCTGAAGATATGCATGTGTTTTTTTCAGAATCCTGAAATAATTTTTTATCACTTTTTCTGCATTTTTAACTTAGACATTTTTTGAGTTCTAATACTACAGGAGTATATAGGGAGCAGGTACCTTGTCCCCTTAACTCCTCCTACAGTTTTTGGCCGATCCTTTTGAAACTTTACAGGTGCTTTAAGGATGGTCTGAAAATATGCATGTGGTTTATCCAGAATCCTGAAATTATTTTTTATCACTTTTTACACGTTTTGAACTTAGACATTTTTTGAGTTCTAATATTACAGAAGTCTATAGGGAGTAGGTACCTTGTCCCCTTAACTCCTCCCACAGTTTTTGGCCGATCCTTTTGAAACTTTACGTGGGCTTTTAGGATGGCCTGAAAATATGCAGGTTGATTTTTCAGAGTCCTGAAGTATTTTTTTATTACTTTTTCCGCATTTTTAACTTAGACATTTTTTGAGTTCTAATATTGCAGAAGTGTATAGGGTGCAGGTACCTTGTCCCCTTAACTCCTCCCACAGTTTTTGTCCAATCCTTTTGAAACTTTACAAGGGCTTTTAGGATGGCCTGGAGATATGCATGTGGTTTTTTCAGAATCCTGAAATAATTTTTTAACACTTTTTCTGCATTTTTAACTTAGACATTTTTTGAGTTCTAATACTACAGAAGCGTATAGGGAGTAGGTACCTTGACCCCGTAACTCCTACCACAGTTTTAAGTCGATCCTTTGAAACTTTACAGGTGCTTTAAGGATGGTCTGAAGATATGCATGTGGTTTTTTTCAGAATCTTGAAATTATTTTTTATCACTGGTTTCCTGCTTCAATACTTAGGTAATTGATACAGGACCAGTGGTCCTCTGGTTAACTTTACCATTTTTAACACCTCAAATAAAAATAAGGCGGGGGACATAAATTCCCCATGGAATTTGCTTGTTATATTTACCTGCCACTGTGCTGTTTACATGTATAAAATCGTGATTCTTTAGAAACCACTTAGGTAATTGCAACCAAATTTCACATTGATCCTACTGTTGAAATGTGATTGAGAGTTTGTTCAAATGATCATGCTCCATTGACTGTCATGCCATATATAATATTCTTCTTCAAAATTAAGAACTGCTTAAAGGATGATCTTTTCATTAGTTGCGATGACAGGATTGGAAAAATGTTACATAACATCTGCATATCTACACACGCTGTGCCACTCAGGTGAGCGACCCGTGGCCTGTGGGCCTCTTGTTTTACTTATGGCATTTTGAAAATTTCAGCATTTTAACCTTGTAAGCAAGATATCTCAAAAACTGTTTAAGCCATTGCCTTGTCATAAGAGTATTGGAAAAATGTTGCATGCCATCTGCATATCTGCAATGGCGGTTTCACTCAGGTGAGGTAGTTGTGGCCCGTGGGTCTTTTTTTTTTTTTTTGGGGGGGTGGGGGGGGGGGGGGGTTTGTCATTCTTTATCACTTCCTGTAGCTGTAGCAAATTTTGTCTCTTTAATCCCATTTCACAGTTTTACTACAGAAATGACTGGTATACTCTGGCAAAGACAGTGTAATATGATACACAGTTCAAGAAAAATTTTGAGTGAGGTGGAAGCAATTACCAGGCCATAAAATAACTGTTATATAAACACTGATTTTATCACAGATTCTTTCATAGGTCCAGAATATTCATTTGTGTGAGCCTTTCACCATGACCATAATGATAAGGAATTTCAACAGGAATGCAGTTGAGGCTATGTTTTTTTGTTAGCTTACCTGAGCAAATGCTCAGGGTGAGCTGTTGTCATCACCCTCTGTCCGTCGTCCATCGTTCGTTGTCAACAATTAGTTTGTTAACACTAATCACAGTTTTGACCCAATCTTGATGAAACTTGCTCAGAATGTTTGCCTCTATGAAATCTAGGTCAAGTTCGATACTGGGTTACTTGGGGTCAAAAACTAGGTCACCAGGTCAAATCAAAGGAAAAACTTGTTAACACTCTAGAGGTCATAGTTTTGACCCAATCTTGAAGCAGTCATCATGAATCTTGATCAAAATGTTTGTCTCGATGATTTCTAGGTCAAGTTCGAAACTGAGTCACTTGGGGTCAAAAACTAGGTCACCTGACCAAATCAGCCGAAATCCTTGTTAACACTCTAGCGGTCATATTTTTCAAGCAATCATCATGAATCTTGTCTTGATAAGTTTTAGGTCAAGTTCAAAACTGGGTCACATGGCATCAAAAAGTAGGTCACCAGGCCATATCAGTAGAAAACCTTGTAAACACGCTAGGGGTCACATTTTTGAAGCAATCATCATGAATCTTGCTCAAAATGTTTGTCTTGATGAGTTCTAGGAAATGTTTGAAACTGGGTCACTTGGGATCAAAAATAAGGTCACCGGGTCAAATCAGCAGAAAACTTTAACACTCTAGCGGTCACATTTTTATACGCCCATTTGAAAAAGGAACATATTATGTTACGGTGTATGGCGTCCGTCCGTCCGTAAACTTTTTCGTTTCCGGCTAACTCCTCCTACAGTTTACATCTGATCAAGCTGAAACTTGGTATATAGTTAGACCATGATGTGGCACAGCGCATATTGTTTCAGGGTTACAGTCCACCAAATGTTTGCAGAGTTATGCCCCTTAGAAAATTTGTGAACTTTTCATTTCCGGCTTACTCCTCGTACAGTTTACATCCGATCAAGCTGAAACTTGATTTGTAGTTAGACCATGATGTGGAGCAGTGCATCTTGTTTCAAGGTTACAGTCCACCAAATATAAGCAGAGTTATACCCCTTTGAAAATTTCTATTTTTCGTTTCTGGCTAAATCCTCCTACATTTTGCATCCAATCAAGCTGAAACTTCATGTATAGTTAATAGACCATGATGTGGAGCAGTGCATATTGTTTCGAGGTTACAGTCCACCAAATATTAGCAGAGATGCCCTTTTGAAAATTTCATGCAGTTTGTTTTGTTGGCTGTTCCCAAATACAGCAATCTTTCCATATTTACTTTAAATAGTCAGACAGATAGGTAAGCAATCTATACAGAACCACAACAGAATTTGGGTCTGATCAGGGTCAACACTATTTTCCAATCATCTAATATCCAACATTTTAGATACAGATATTAAAATGGACTTATCCAAATTATAGAATAAGTATGATTAGGAGTCATGTTGTCCATAATCTTAGGGTAGATATGGTAGTTTTTGTAGTTTTTAAATTATCAAATTTAAGTAAAAATGTTATTTAACAGTAGTACCCAAATGGGGACAGTGTAGACCCTGATCAGATGATGCATTCTGCAGCACCTGATCTGAGTCTAAACTGTTGCCCATACCTGTCTGAATACCTTGGGTAAATACTGTATATCTTTCTTATTGAAAGTAAACCTACATGATGCACCATGCAAGAAAATGGCCTCTACATCATATGCAGACAGCCAAGGTCTAGATCAGTGTAACCATATGGAATATCTTGAAACGTTATAGCAATGTGTATGAGGTTGAGACGGTGTGTCACGTACAGAAAAAAAGATTGCTCTCCCTTTCTCAGTTTCTGCCATAACTAGGAAACCATATGGAATATCTTGATGACACTTTATAGCAATGTACGAGGGTCGTGCAAAAAGTTCTGTCACTAATAGGCTTCCTTCGTTTTATTCCAGGTATATTTTAAAAAGCTTCACTGCACTTGAATGGTGTGTTGAATAGCCAACGATACCTTGTTATTTTGTGCAAATTGCTTTCCAACTGACCGAGTTATTTCAAATTGAAATAGATGCAGTCATATACACTAACCAATTTACTTGTTACGAGGTCGTGTCAATAAATAACCAGCCTATCCCATTTCCTATGGGCCGAGAGGGTCACGATTTTCATGTTTTGTTTCAATATATGATTTATACATGGGTACAAAAGTACACGCGTATCGAGTCATTCTTTAATAAGATATTGAATGTCAAATATGGCTAGTGATGCAAAGGCATGCTTTTCATCTAAAGTTGAGTACCATGCTGTAATTCGGTACTTGTATTTAAAAGGTAAAACAGGCAAGGAAATGCACGGCGAGTTAGCTGATGTTTATGGGTCTTCTGCACCATTTTATGCTCAGGTTAAATTCTGGGTAGGGGAATTCAAGCAGGGTAGAACGTCTTGGACGCCCACTGGATGCCACCGATGAAGAAATGTGTAAGAAAGTTCGGGATCTGGTATACTCTGATAGGCGAATTCAGGTGGAAGAAATAGCACAGGCATTAGGCATTCCACATGGTAGCGTTTCAACAATCTTACATGATCGTTTAGGTATGCGCAAGCTAACAGCCTGTTGGGTCCCCAAATCCCTTAGCGATGAGCAAATGGCAATCAGAGCATCAGTATGTAGCGCCTTGTTGAAGCCTTTTAGGTCAAAAGATAATTTTCTTTTGTGTCTGGTGACTGTAGATGAGACTTTGGTTCATTATTATGAGCCAGAGAATAAAGCTCAATCGTCAGTGCGTAGGGCCTGGGTCCTCGAGGCCAAAGAAGTTCGACGCAACCATCTGCTGGCAAGGTGATGGCCACAGTATTTTGGGACGCAAAAGGCGTTATTATGTTGGACTTTTTACCCAAGAGAAGTACAATAACTGGAGTGTACTATACAAACTTGTTAGACCAGCTGAGAACCGCCATCCTTGAAAAAACACCGAGGTAAACTCTCTAAAGGTGTTTTGCTAAAACAGGACAACGCGAGAGTCCACACTTGCAAAGTTGCAATGGATGCTGTAGAGCGAAACGGGTATGAATTAATACCACATCCTACCTATTCGCCTGACCTAGCTCCTAGCGACTTCTTCCTATTCCCAAACTTGAAAAAGGATTTCCGTGGACTTCATTTCTGGTCTGATGAAGAAGTTGTGACGGCAGTTGAGGAGTGGGTCAATGGAAAGGACCCCGACTTTTTCAGTTCTGGGCTGTTGGCATTTGAACACCTTTGGTCTAAGTGCATCACACTGGAGGGCAATTTTTTGTTCGTCTGTCATTACTGACAATGACCAATCCTAATCAACTGTGTGATGTGTTATTATTTGTGTGTTCTAAGATGGCTGATGAGACCAATCTTAGCTCTAAACTGCCTGATGCAGATAGAACAAGAGAGGTCTGAGGAAGGAAGCTTTGTTGGTGATGCCTTAGCTCTGGCTTTCTGCTGTGCACATTTCTGCTCGGCTTTGCTGATTCTTTTTGCTTGTATTTATGAGGCCTCGCCACTTTGTACGATCCTGTGCAATCTGTTCCCATGACTCTGTTGGTATGTTGAAGTCTTTAAGGGAGGCTTTGAGGGTGTCCTTGTATCATTTCTTCTGACCACCATGGGAGCTCATGTAGAGGATTTTCTTCGGCAAACGTTCATCAGGCATTCTGGTAACATGGCCTGTCCATCTTAACTGTGCCATTTTCAGAAGAATATGTACACTCTGCATCCCAGCCCTTTTCAGGACTTCTGTGTCTGGAATTCTGTCTTGCCACTTGATCTTTTGAAGTTTTCTAAGACAGCTTGTATGGAAGTGGTTCAGTCTTTTGGCATGCCGTTGGTAAACAGTCCAAGTTTCGCATGCGTATAATAGTGTTGGCAGCACTACCGATCTATATACTTTCAGCTTTGTGTCAAGTCTGATTCCACTTCGGTCCCAAATACTTCCATGTAGCCGGCCAAATGCTGCACTAGCTTTGGCAATTCTAGCATTGACTTCATCATCAATGTGCACAACTCTAGACAATGTGCTTCCAAGGTAGGTGAACTTGTCTACCACTTGCAGTCATTGACCTTTCACTGATGGTAGGCTCCTTGTAAGGCTTTCCAGGTGCTGGCTGACATACTACCTCAGTCTTTTTGATGCTGATTGTGAGATCATAGCTGTCACATGAATCAGATACTTGATCCACACCTTTTTGCATTTGCTTTTCTGTTGGAGCATCCTTTGCCATGTCATCAGCAAAGAGGGCAATTACATTGAAAAAGAAGAGGTGGATCTCAACCGGAAATAAATTAGGCTGGTTACTTATTGACTCACCCTCATACTTTGGAACATGGACCAGAAGACTGAAATTCGTAGCTATATTAAATGCCGCATTAGGCTTAATATAGATTCAAAGCAGATATTTAATGAATTGTGTGGTATATATGGACCATTTCAATGGGCACAGTTTTTAGGTGGGTTAAAGCTTTTAAAGCTGGGAAATTTTCGGTTGAAGATGATACTCATCCTGGAAGGCCTAAAACCTCTGTGGCTAACATCGCTGCTGTAAAGATTGTGGTTGAACAGGATGCGGGATTGTCTGTCAAAGATATAGCTAGTTGTACTGGCATATCAGAAGGCAGTGTGCAAACAATTCTGAAAAAGCGTTTGGACCTTAGAAAGGTTTGTGCATACGCAATTTTCTTTAATTCAAGTGGGCCAGTCATTCAAGTGCCTTGTCCATCTGGTCATACAGTTATTGGCTGATTCTACAAGAATTCTGTACTGAAGAAAGTGAAAGAGTTTTACAATAAGAAACGACCAAGCAAAGGATGGACAGGAGTCCACCTTTTACATGACAACACCTCCTCTCATGTGTGAGGTTGTTAAGTCTTTTTTTGGCTTCTGAAAAGGTGAAAGTTTTAAACCATCCACCTTATTCACCTGACCTGAGTCCCAGTGACTTCTTTTTATTTCCAAGGCTAAGAAAATGCCTTCTGGAAGTAAGTATACGTCTAGACGTTCTCTTGGCAGCGCTATTTATCAGTGTCTCCAACAAATACCAAAAGAAGACTGTTTAGCTGCTTTTTGCGACTGGGTAAAAAGGTTACAAAATTGTGTTTCAGTAAAGGGGGAATACTTTGAAGGTTTATAATAGAAATATGTTTGATAAAACGTAGCACTGAAGTAATCCAAACCCAGTGACAAAACTTTTTTCAGGACCCTCGTATATGAGGTTAAGACGGTGTGTCACATACAAAACCAGTTGCTCTCCCTTCCTCAATTTTTTAGTTACTTCTCTTTGATTAAATTTTTGACTGACCTTGTGGATACCATAAGAAGGTAGCCATATGGAATATCTAGAGGAAACTCTCTAGCAATGAATATGAGGTTAAGACTGTGTCACATTTTGTGACTGGAAAAATGGGAGAGACATTACAAGTAGTGATAAAGAGATGTCGGAAAAATGTCTGATCTCATACACATTGCTATTTATTTCATCTAGATATTCCATACGGTTACCTAATTACAGCACTCACAAGGCTAGTATGAAAAAAATCTAATCAAAGAGAAGTAGCTCAGAAAGTAAGAAAGGGAGAGCAATCATTTTTATACGCCCGTTTGAAAAACGGGACGTATTATGTTACAGGGTATGGCCTCCATCCATCCGTAAACTTTTTCGTTTCCGGCTAACTCCTCCTACAGTTTACATCCGATCAAGCTGAAACTTGGTGTATAGTTAGACCATGATGTGGCGCAGCGCATATTATTTCGAGGTTACAGTCCACCAAATGTTTGCAGAGTTATGCCACTTAGAAAATTTCTGTGAACTTTTCATTTCTGGTTAACTCCTCCTACATTTTACATCCGATCAAGCTGAAACTTCATATATAGTTAGACCATGAGGTGGAGCAGGGCATATTGTTTCGACATTACAGTCCACCAAATATTAGCAGAGTTATGCCCCTTTGAAAATTTCAGTAGACTTTTCGTTTCCGGCTAACTCCTCCTACGGTTTACATCCGATCAAGCTAAAACTTGATTTGTAGTTAGACCATGATGTGGAGCAGCGCATATTGTTTCAAGGTTACAGTCCACCAAATATTAGCATAGTTATACCCCTTTGAAAATTTCTGTTAATTTTTCGTTTCTAGCTAAATCCTCCTACAGTTTACATCCAATCAAGCTGAAACTTCATGTACAGTTAGACCATGATGTGGAGCAGCGCATATTGTTTTGAGGTTACAGTCCACCAAATATTAGCAGAGTTATGCCCCTTTGAAAATTTCAGTAAACTTTTCGTTTCCAGCTAAATCCTCCTACAGTTTACATTCTATCAAGCTGAAACTTGATTTGTAGTAAGACCATGATGTGGAACAGCGCAAATTGTTTCAAGGTTACAGTCCACCAAATATTAGCAGAGTAAACCCCTTTGAAAATTTCTATTAATTTTTTGTTTCCGGCTAAATCCTACAGTTTACATCCAATCAAGCTGAAACTTCATAAATAGTTACACGATGATGTGGAGCAGCACGTATTATTTTGAGGTTACAGTGCACCAAATATTTGCAGATTTATGCTCCTTTGAAAGTTTTTGTAAACTTTTGCAGCATATTGTTTAGAGGTAATAGTATGTAAATTTTATTTTATAACAAGTATATTTTTTGCAGATAACTAAAGTTTTGGTCATTTGGGCAAGATATGGATTTTCTTTTTTTTTTTTTTTTTTTTTTAACGTCTTCTTTTATTAGATTTGCAAGGAAAGGTTGCCATTATTATTAAATCTTTATAAATACATAATTCTTTTTGGATTTTTTTTTTTTTTTTTTTTAATACAGTTCTGATTTGGCTCCCTTGAAGAACAAAAATAAAACCAGTATTATACAAGTTAAACGTTCACAAAAAAATTTCTTGCAGCATTTGTTTTTTTTTTTTCTTTGGTTTATTTTTGTTTTGTTATTGTTCGGTCTAATATTGAAGTATAGGAAAAACAAATCAGCAAAAGGCTCATATGAGCTTATAATATAGCCATGCTTCTGTGGTGGAATCACTTCTCCCTTAATTTCTGGACCAGCTTGGACCCTTAGGTTACAGTTCACCAAATATCAGCAGAGATATGCCCCAATGAAATTTTTAAAAAAAAATTTTTTTGTAATTCCACTTACAGTTTATATCCGGAGCACTGGATTATACAGGTGCCAGTTTATGTGCTACATCTTATTACTTGCCACGGGTGTATAATGCCCAGCTTGGCGGAGCTCTTGTTGCAGGTGCTGTCCTGACCTCATACACACGGCTATCAAGTTTCATCAAGATATTTGTTTTGTTTTTGTTTTTTTTATTTGGGTTATACGGGCCTTTCAAGAATATTTTACTCATATGGAGCCAATTGTACATCTAAGGTGGGGAAAAAACTGGAGAACCCAGGGAAAACCTCTTGACCATCCATAAGCTCTCCCTTTCTCATTTTCTGAATTACTGCACATTGATTAAATGTTTGACTGACCTTATGAGGGGTGGTCGGGTGGTGCGAAGATGTCGTGTATCTTACGTCACCGCTGATATTGGTTTACAGTTGGGCAAGGCCTGCTATCCTTGTAGCAGGTAAGGGTAGAGGGGTAATGTTTGTATTTTGTCTGTTTCTGCACTTTCATTCCTGTTCCTCTTTCTTCTCTGTTCCTCTTTTTCATCTCTTCTACTATCTCTTCTATCTCTTTTCTCCCTTTCTCTGGGAGACGACATAAAATGACCCACAAGGGTTGACGTGTCATTAAACCCCAACACAATCAACAATCAATGACTGACCTTATGCAAACCATAAATAGCTAACTGTATGGAATATCTTCATGAAACTTTATAGCAAGTGTATGAGGTTAAGACAGTGTGTCGCCTACAAATAGAGTGCCCTCCCTTTCTCAGTTTCTGAGGTACTGTCATTTGGCTATTTTTTTTTTTTTAAACTATCCTCCTTCACGCCATAATTAGGTAACTGTATTGCAGCGTATATTTGTAAAAGTCCACATATTTTATGCCTTTGTCCAGCTATATAGATGGGGGTACCTTTGTAAAATGGTAAATACGAACCTCTTTATCTCAAACCTGCTTATTTCGAATTACCGCTTATCTCGAAGTGAAAATCTGATCCCTGTTTTAACATGAAACTATGACAACAGGTAACAAAATAATGTGGAAAAGAGAGAAAGCAATTTCTCCCCTTTTCCACGTTATCTTATCTATATATTGTCAAATTACATATTCATTTGTTAAATGTGGTTGTTCAATTTATTGTTTTCCTCACTCTCTCAACTCTGATATGTCGAGGTACGGATATCTCGAGTGTTTCAGTGAGTCCCATGGAATTCGAGATAACGAGAGTCGACTGTAGGCTTATATTGCCCCGCTTTGCGGTGCTCTTGTTACTGCCAGGTGATGTGTCTGTAAAACTACTGAGTGAGTGACAAACAGTGTAGACCCTGTTCAGACTCCTCACTTAGTGGCATTTGATTTGGGTTTGTACTGTTTGCACAGGCCTGTCTGTCTCAATATTTTGGTAAATATATTTATTCAGTGTTAATAAAATATGTTCTTTAATACCTTGACTCTTGTAGGTAGGTGGCCGTTGTAGAGAGATTTAATATATTGTAACATAACACTTTGAGGAAAAGTGTCGACTATTTTAGGGAGGTAGCTGTTGTTGGATGGTTAATGGAGGTGTCACTGTTGTTATTCAAAAATAAATATGTAGACCCAGATAAAAGCAGTTTTCAGAAGAAAGTTGCCATAAAACAAGTCTTACGGGTACACATTTAAATCACCTTGATAAGACAATTCAAGCGAGTACCCACATAATATGGTCAGTTCACATGCGACATAATAAGGGCCCTTTTTGTGTGTTCCATATAATGCATGATTAAAACAATATGCTAGCTTTATTGTGATAGATTTGTTTCTTTTCCAGAAATATACCATTCTTAAAGCAAGTTGAGGTAAGTTATTAATAACCTTATTGTACAAAGTTTTTTATCATGCCTGTACAAAAGTACAGGACAAGCTACTGCGGTCTGTCTGGCATCTGCATCTGTGTGTACACGTGCTTTTTGGTCTAAGCTTTTAGAGGCATATATACTTGTCAAAAGTTCTAACCGGCCACAATTTGGCTTAAATCTTCCATAAACAGTGTTTGACGGTTTCTATTAAAAGAAATAGCTGATAAATGTTTAAGATTTTTCACTGAAGAAATCATCAGGATAGCAATACTCAAAAGAGCAGGCCAGAAATGGAATAGCAGAATTGTTCTTATGTACAGACTGACTACGTTTCCATTTTGGTGAATGGAAAATTACAAAATTCAAAATTTTGAAAATTCATTGTCATTTACTAGCTTTGCACTTCGATATAGCTGCGGTATTAAATGTTTTTATTATTAGTGATGACATTTTAGCTGTGGCTGTTTATTTTTTAGAATTGAAATTCATAGTATATATCAACTGTGGCTGTTTATTTTTTAGAATTGAAATTCATAGTATAAGGATTGTGCATGTGCATTTAATGCTTTTTAAATTTTGCTAGAAAACTGAGTTTTAATCTTTAAATTGCCAGCTTATCATATTAGAATGTCTAGAAAATTATTTTAAACCAAGTTCATTTAAATCCATTCACATTTAATAAGATTTAAGAAGAAAACAAAAGTTGCCGATTAGATGATTTGCCCATTATATTTGCTTGACTAATGAATTGATTCTGTCAATATTGGGAATGATGTTAGATATTGGTTTTACATATGACCACATCACAGTCCACTCAGTGACCATTGGGTCAGGGACTTAGAAGTTTTATGTTAAAGTTTTATACTGTATCTCCTTAATTCCTGTTTAAATTTACTTGATGTCTGGATGGATGTTAGATAGTGGTCCAAAGTTTTATATGATACCACCTTACCCCACCCAGAAGAGCTCGAAGAAACTGAAAATTGCCAGTTGGTCTGTTGCTGAGTCATTTTTGGTCGCATTTATGGAGTTTGTCAAGCAGATATTTCGGTATTTTCTGTAACCCTTGTTAAAGAATTTCGGCATTGCAACTTCCAAACACAGATGCTGCTTTATTTTTAACATAACGAATGACATACCAACATTGCTTACACTTGCTGAACTTACATGCACATAAGTTTCACGATTATAGCAGTGTGTATGAGGTTGAGACGGTGTGTCACGTACAGAAATAGCTTAATAGTACCGGACAAGCGCGATTTAATGTACTTTCACTTTCACAACAACAGAACACTCAGTCGGTGAGAAGAGCACTAATGGGAAACAACCGGAATGTCTTCACATGTGGCAAGTCACATTTTCGTGTTTGCGTTGTGCTGTAGCTAGCCACTACCATGTATTCTTCTTTCTTTCTTTAGACCAAAAAAAATATTGTTTCATCCTAGTGCCGCATTAAAATTGAGCATGTTAAAATTACAATGAAGGTAAATGATTAATTGATAAAATTAAATAAATAAATTAGCAACAGTGAGACAAACATTTTTCATTGTTGTAATGCGTGACCAAGCAGGTATGAAGCACTGTCCCAATTATATTTAACTGTAATAGCCCCAAGTGTTGGGACAGACAGGCCTAAGCAAACAGTGTAGACCCAGATCAGACACAGCAGAACACATGGCTTCTGATCCACATCTTCATTCTACCGCAGGGAGACTCATCCAGCAATGTAAAAGATGCAGTAAACTAGACTTGTTCAAATTTTAGAATCAGTATGGTAAGGCGTTAAGATGCCCCATTGCTCAGGATAATTATGGTAACAACCAGTATTGATTTTTTCACATGTCAATCAAAATGGGCAGTTACTTATTTTTGACATGCGGATCAAGCCGTGATGCGATAATTAGCAGATGGCTCAAGGCAATTTCCGGTACACAGTTAGTGTTGTTGACAAAAGGTTTGTTTGTTTTTATAGCTCCAGATAAGATGTAAATTTTAAAGTTGACTATTAGAAATCATGAATTATTATGGACCGCGATTTTATTATGTCCTTCTGAAGTGAAAATCGGTCCAGCTCTTCAAAAACCAGTCTCGGACCGACGAACCGACATTTCCTTGAACTCTGCCACCCAGTGACCTTGAGGCAAGGTCCTTGACTTAGAAATTTAAAGTTGTTGGTGAAAGCTTTCTTAAGTTCTAAATGTCTTAATTTTAAGTTTTTGTTTGAACTTTTTAAAGATCTATAGCTCCTGAATACAGGGATGTCTTAGGTTGATACTTGAAAATATGTTCAATACTGGTCTAAATCTTTTGTACAGGACAAATCCCACCATTGAGGTGAAGGTACTGGACTTAAAATTTTCATTAAGGACCTATGTTGTGAATGCCTAGATGTGTTGGTTGATACTTCAACTGATGTTAGATATTAGTTGAAAGTTTATCCAATACAAACGTACAAGGAATATTATTTTGCACCAAAGGAAACGTTTTGGTAACAGTTCATAATTTTTTTCCAACAAATTTTAATTCCAGATGTCAAATGAGAAAACCATAAGATTTAATCTAGTTTCTGTGGTTTAGTCCAATCATTGCCAAAAGTAAAGTTGCAAAAGGCAAACAGAATGGAAAGCTAACATGGATTTTACAGTGATTTTAATTACCTTGATGATATTTTGGTTCCAATCAGTATTATACAACATTTACATTAAATTATAAATTAAAAAGGAAACAGTATGAAAAATTGAGCTGTTTTGAAATTTTGTATATTTTCTGCATGGATGTCAAAACATAAAAAAAAGCTGTACCGGTACTCAGGATTTTATGATGAAATTTGTAAATATCATCACAAAATGGAGCTTTAAGAATAAGGGGTTTGAATATAATAATACAATATTAATATTAGTTACAATACTTGTTTCTGATTCTTGCAGATGTCTCACAACAGCGATATATTTATTGGAATGCATGGAGCAGGTCTCACACATATGTTGTTCCAGCCGGACTGGGCTTCCATTATAGAACTGTAAGTTACAATCCAAAGTATTCAGATAGACAGGCTTGAACAAACAGTATTGACCCAGATCATATTTTTTAAGAAAATAAGGCTTGACATTTATTGTGAATCATCTGCCTTAAACAGGAAAACTATTATAACATATTTCATATTTTTGCTTGCTGCATGCAGAAGTGTTATTCACATGAATTATATTTTAGTCCTTAAAGCTCCATTCAGAATTGCAGCAGATGACATTCTAAAAATTTGTTACCATTATATTTTTTTTTTCTGAGAAAATAAGACTTGACATTTTGTGTTAATCGTCTGCATGGTTACATCTTTGGAATATGCTGTAGAGTTTATTAGGATGACCCTATTTACAAGGATAGCATGTAAACCTAGTGCTAGTTGGGTGGGGACAACATATATATTTTTTTCTGTAAAATATTAGTTGTTAGAAAATGGTGCTTTACAGTAAACCCTTAAAATTTGCTATGTTGACAAGTCACATAAAATGTGACGCTTTATTATCTCAGAAAAATATAAAAACAATGTATATATGAGGCAGCACATGACAAAACCAACAAAATGTGCTCAGTAGGTAGCTAAGGACCCAAACTTCCTTCATGTGGACAGCAAAGACTGATCAGACTGGGTGGATGCCCAAGCTGATCTGAGTCTTTGCTTGTCGCACATGCCATTTTAAATTGTCATGCGCTGGCTCATATTTATTTTAGAGTAGTAGTCTGCTGCTGTTGTGATTGGTTCTTTAATGATTAGTATATTCTTTGAAAGCTATCAGTTTCAATGTCTAGGTCTACAGGGATGAGTAAATTATTCTTTGAAAATGACATACACTGCTTAAAATTTAGTGTAAAATGTAAAAGATTTGAGTCTTTTTTGTTTTTTCTGTTTATAATCAGGTATAGCTGTGAAGACCCAAACTGCTACTTTGACCTTTCTAGATTACGTGGATTGAAGTATTTTACATGGGAGAAGAAAGATAAAATGATACAAGAAGATGAGGTAAATGCTTTGGACTTACAGGCCTGAGCAAACAATGCAGACCAATGCAAGTAAATCAGCTCAAGGGTTTGATCAGAGTCTACACTATTTGCCATTCTGTCCTAGTATTTAGAAACCTTGTCATATAGACAAATGCACCTGTTAAGACTTTAGCATAAGTATGGTAAGTTGTCTGAATATTTAGAGATAGAAGATAACATGCCAGCACAGTGAAGACCCTGGCTGGTATCTGTCTCTCTGTCTAGACTGGTAAGGGTCTTCAGTTTTGGCTGGTGCGCTCTGTGAGATCTAAATGTGTTTTGTTGGCAAATAATGTTAAGCCCCTGAGCAGGCTGTACCAGAATGCAGAATGGTGTTTGCTATTTGCTTATCCGATCTTATCCCATATACCATCTTTGCATGCTCTAGTTCTTATCTCTTTGAGATATACTCTGAAAATCTAATGAAATTGCAGTCACAGTAGAGAAAAACTTATAAATGATCTATACTGTGAGAACATAAATCTGTGTACAGAAACTGAAATCAGCCTGCACACATAAATACAGTAAGGTCAAGAATGTTAATTTGTTCACATGATGATCAGGTATTGCATAAATAATGGTGAAGATTGAAGGCCATGGTCAAACTGCACAGGTGCACAGGATGATCTGTTTTTTGTTGTTTTTTTTTTTTTTTTTTTTTTTTTTGTGTGTGTGTTTTTTTTAATCTAGGTTCTTTTTTGTTCACTTTGACATAATGACTGTTTTCTCATGTCATGGTCATGTGGTTTAGTTACACTTTAGTTTTTTTTTTTATTGTTGTTGCACCTGCATAGGCGACTGAGGCGTGCAAGTTTTTGTTCATCCGTTCTTTCATCCCTGAATTTATGTCCACCTTAGCATCAACCCTAGCATCCACCCTAGCATCCACCCTTGTGACCACCCTTAATGAAGTCTACAAACTGTAACTTTACAGTTTATTTCACTTCTGATTTGTTTTATCTCACTACTCTCACTCCTTTGTGCTTGTTTTCACATTTTAGTATGCAGGTGTGACTTCAACTTCAAGGGAGTTCTTTATATTTTCTCACAAAGAAGTTGTTACACCACAACCTCATTATATAGCACTTTGTCTGGATCCAAGCAAACACATGTTTAATAGCTACAGAAGTGTATTGTAGCCAAACAAAAATATTCATTTTTGTACACAACTTGTACAGTTTTGTTTGGATACAACATTTTTGGGGGTCCATCTTCAAATCATGTAATATATATCTGAAACTTCTTCAATGAACTGTTATAAAGTGGTTCTTGTGTATTTTGTCAATATGCACAGTACCTTCATTTTCACTGGTCCTGCAGGGAAGCTTGAAAAAGACTAGAGATGATGTTTGAAGGTTCTTTTCATTTTCTGTTTTTCAGGGTCACCATCCAACACTTGGTGCTCATGCTAAATTCACAAATTATGCATTTGATGTTGAGGAGTTCATGAACTTATTAAGCAAAGCAGTGGCTCATGTTCGATCTCATCCAGCTTTTATTATGGCCAGCGAGAAGATTAAACAAGAAAATAACAAGAAAGATGAATTATGATTCTGATCTCGATTTAAATTGTAGTCCCATTCTTACACTTATTGAAATTGTAATTATTTCGCAGTATAGTGTATTTTGATACCTAACTGTTCTTGTCCTAAAGCTTGAACTAAGTCCATTTTACTGTCTGTTGATGTGTTTTAAACTGCTGGATGAGTGGCAAACAGTGTAGATCCAGATCAGATGCTGCACTGTTTGAACAGGTCTGTCGGTTCCAATACTAAGGGTAAGTATTATATGCAACAACAATGTGCATTGTGAGAAAAGTGCCTGAACACCATATGTAAGCAGGAAAGATCTGGATCAGTCTGTGAGCATTCTGATCATGACAATGCACTGTTCCACAGATACTGTAGAATGTATCACCAAATAGAGAAGTTTCTGATCAAACTGAACAGACAAGCTGGCTGGTTGAGCATTTACGTTTTGTATATGTCATAATCAGGGCTCTAGAAATTCTGAAATCTTATTCCCGTCATGCGTAAGCGCGAAGACGGCGGAAAACAGGACAGGCGGAACGAAACGACTTTTATGGACCTAATCAGGTCTAATAAAAAAGGCCCGTGACATGGTCGGTTTTACAGTTTTCGATGTTTTGAGATCTAACCAGACTGCTTAAATTTTAAGCACTGACCAATCTTTGTCTGGTGCAAGTGGTGCATTACTTATTTTTACTGTGAAATCTACCTTGAATTATACTTGCATGTTACGGCCGTCAAAAAAAAAAAAAAAAGAAGCAGACAGTAAGACCCAGATCAGATGCCATTGTATGCAACGTCTGATCAGGACCTACATGGTTTGGGAATTAAATTATCAAATCTGGGATGAACAAAATGCAAGCCGTGTTGAACAAAAAAAAAAAAAAAAAAAAAAAAAACAGAAGAAGAAAACTGATGCGTTCAAGCGGTGCATTCTTTTATCACTCTCAGTTGGGATTAAAGGGACCTTTGATCTTTTGGACATGCCGACTGCACCTGATGGTTTGCAGTCTCAGTGTATTCACACGTGTCACACAAATAGATTAATTATCAGACTACCATTACTGATAATTCATGTTAATGGCCGCACAAAGCACAGTGAAGAGATGGTTTTTTTACTATGTTTGGATAATGACGTAATTAATTTGTGTTGTGGTAGGCTGCCATTATTCACCTGTCTCTCCACTATACATGTCAAATGACCGTTTAGAGCCGTTTTACTATCATAATATCGCATTAAAAGGTGTGTGGATATTATCAATTTGGGAAGACTTGACTTGATTTTTTAGACATCATTGATTCGTGAAAATTGGTGGGTTAGGGAAAAATAGGGTTTAAGGCACAAACCTGTTGGTCCGAATTATTAGCATTCTGGAGTGTTTGAAACCGGTCCGGAATTCTTATTTTCGGTCCAGACCGGCTATTTTCCAGTTTTCTAGAGCCCTGGTCATAATGGCCTGTTAGTCACATGCACCTTGTTATTAGTACTTGCCATTCAGCATCTCTTGGAGCAGCATTTTATTCTGAATGAATGTCTTCAGCTGCACTTGACGAAATATCAAAACATTGAAATCTTTGTTCCAAATTACATATACATACCCTGTCAGCTTCCACTTACTTCACAGCTGGGTAAAGTTAGTTTCCACTGTTAAAGAGGAAGGCAGGGTTGCTTGTTTTTTCCTTTTTAATATTATTTTGCTCATAGAAATGTACAGAAATGTAATTTTGATACTTTAATATGTTGAAACAAGAAAGTAAACATCTTAATACTGTTGAAGTGTACTTAAGGCAACTTTTACAGACTTGATGGGTTTTCTGCCAGGGGGGACAACTTTTGTGGCTTTCTGTTTGCTTGTCTTCAGACAAGCCCTTTCTAAAAAGGGTCTACTATAAAAGGAAAGAATTTATTCCCCTTGGGAGCAAATTCTTTCCTTTTATAATAGGCTCTTTTTCAGAAGGGAGTCAAAACTATTTTGACACAGTTGCCTCCCCTGAAAGTGTATCAGTGTTCCCATTAAGAATACATAACAAGTTAAGACAAAAAGTCTTGGGATAATTTGGCAAAATTTTGCAAATTTACATAATTGGAATAAAATGCCAAGTGACAAGCAGTTTCTGGGAGATGTCTGAAAATTGAGGCTAGCATAAATGACAGTGAACAGTGAGGATCCAGGCTAGCCCGCATGGCCATACTGCAGACCCTGATACTGTAATCAACTTTTTTACTACAGGTATACTCCATATCAGCTTTTGACATTGCTTCAGATAACATTTTTTTTTTTTTTCTACCAAAAGTATGATATTTTATTTTATCACAAAACATATTATTTTATCACAAAACATATTATTTTATCACAAAAGCGTATGTTGTGATTACTCATTCGAAGGTATGCTTAGGGTTCTATTTAGAATCCCCTTGATTTTAATGATCATCCACAACGTATGCTTTTTATTAAGAAATCGGAAAAAAATATTGCATAAGTAGTGTTATATACTCCCCTCAAGAAGTCCTCTGTTAATGTTTTCTCTTTTTTTTTTTTTTTTTTTTTCTTAAGTGTGTACTTACTGGACAGAGATTTTACCACAAGTTTTTCAAGTAATTTTGAAAACCTAATTGCGCTGTGGTAGTAAGATTGAATATAATATTATGTAAGTGAACTGCTGGACCTGTGGAAGTGTGGGCTGCTGCGTATTTTTTGCTTCAAGGTAATTTCACCTATTTCAAATGCTTGGTTGTCTACATTTTTGGTTCAGGAAATAGAATAGAGAAAAATCTACAACAAACTTCACATGTTCACAAGTAATATTTGCTTGCTCCAAAAATTTTTATCACGTAAGAAGGAGAAATAAAATTTGGTATTTTTTTTTTCATCTATATGGGCATATTTTTCTTCATCAAATCTGTTTTAACAAAGAAACTTTGCACATGTAAACAAGGCTTTACATAAGTTAGTAGTATGTGGCCAATTTTAGCAAAATTTAACTGTGATGACCTGGCTGTATTCTAAAAATACTGCTAACTTTTATACACTTTTCATCTAAAAATACAGCAAACTTTTTATAAAATTTAATTTATTGATTTTATTTATTTTTATGATTATTTTATATTATACCCATGTCAAAAGATGGTGCATATTATGTTGTCACGTTGTCTGTCTGTCTGTCCATCCATCCATCTGTTAACTGTTCGTGTCCGCTCCATATCTCCTTCATTGATTGAAGGATTATACTGAAACTGCCATACCAAGACGATGTGTAGAACTTAGAAAATCAATCTGGTCCAATGAAGGTCAAGGTCACACTTCAAGGTCAAAGTTCACATGGTAATATTTTGTGTCAGCTCTATAACTTTAAAACTGTTTAAGATTTCTTCATGATTTTTTTTACAAATATAAGGCACGATCAGACAATGTTTAGAGAAAAAGAACCATAACCCTACTTTCAGTTCTGACATAATTATGCCCCATTGTTTATTTTGGGCAATATTTTGTGTCTGCGCTATAACTTTAAAACCATTTAAGATTATCTCATGAAACTTTGTACAAATATAATGGATAATCAAACAATGTACAGAGAAGAAGAGCTGTAACCCTACTTTCAGTTCTGACCTAATAATTCCCCATTGTTTATTTCCAGCAATATTTTGTGTCCACTCTATAACTTCAGAAGTGTTTAAAGACACATTTTGGATTGCATAACACCCTAATGACCATACGCAGATAAAGATAAGAAATCCTTGGTGACTTTTGCCACCCTTATACATGTAGGTAGGGCCTGATAAGGGGAAAGTAGATTTGATTGCAAAGTTTATGATTAAGACAGAGAAACAGGAAAGGTGGGTTATTTGGTGATAATTTGATGTTGTTTTTTTTTATTCAATAAAATATAGGTGATTGTTATTCATCAGAATAACCTGTCCATGGCAGCTCTAATGAGTACTTACAACATGTTTTATTGAGAATTACAGATACTTATGCCTCTATTTAGTCAAATGCCCTCTTTATCTGTTTCTTATTTGCATAAATTTCCAGTAGCATTTTTAGTAGCTTCGTCAAAAGATAATCACTAAAAAAATGTGAAATAAATAAATCCATTGTTCAGGGAAAAGCAAATTCTGTAGCACTTTTTTTTTTTGCACAGGCATTTGAGAATTATTACTCGCCATGCTATGGGCGGATTCAGCAGACAACAAATTAATAATATTTTTCTTATTTTTCCCGTAAAATAGGATTTGACATTTCATGTCAACAGTCTCCAAGGGATACAATTTGCATGAAATGTCAAATCCTATTTTCTGGGAAAAATAAGAAAAAATATTTCTTTATTCTTCTGTCTTTCCCAGCAGTTCAATGTGTAATAATAATGCCCTTCTGCTTTTAGTAAATAATGATTGATTATTGAAAGTACTGGAAAACATGTTTTGTCATAAAAAATGCAATATACAACGGAAAAAAGAATTCCACAGTTTTTGACAGGTACTAAAGAAACAAATCGCATTAATTTCTGCAAAATAACCTGTTTGTTAATGAAGACTTGGATCAGCCTGTGCGTCTCCGTAGCCTGATCAGTCTGTACTATCTAGACGAAGAAGCAGTATATCTCTTATAGAGTGTGTCAGGTGAAGACTGATCAGACTCTGCAGATGTGCAGGCAGATCAGAATCTTCACCAAACATACAGACTAGTTTGTAGAAATAATTGTGTTTCAGAAAATTCAGTTTGTTTGATTGCATAAAATAAATATTCACATTTTTGGATACAATTATTTTTTTAAATTTCCAACAAGATTTATAATATAGTGCTCCATTGCTAGGACAAGGATTCAGTTTGTGAAGTGTTCTTATTTACTTTAGAAAATAAATAAATAAATGAATTACAAAAAAAAAACTTCCAATTTTATATTTCTGTTTCAGTTTATTTGTATTTTTTTCACAATGCAAGAAAAAACAACACTTTTATATTTTAGAGAAACTATCAAAAAGTAAATAATAAAGTGATACAACACAAATCAACAAATTAAATGCAAAATTTTCAAATGAATTTATTTGGTTCTAAAGTAACATATTGAATACTTCTCAATTATATGAATTGCCCCTTATAGAGCCCCACTTAAGGAGACTTAACATCCTTATAATGACCACATAATCACTTAGATAAGATAAGTCTTTGATGTGTGCTCTGTTATCAGGACTGTATATTAGGGCTGATCATGAAAGGCGGGGTTCTAGCCAATGAAGGAAAAAAATGTGTCTTTAAGATTTCTTCATGAAACTTTGTACAAATATGAAGCATGATCAGGGGATATGCAAAAAGAACAGTAACTCTACTTTCAATTGTGACATAATTATGCCCCTTAGTTTATTTCATATATTGAGGTTGTGTCCAGTCTATAACTTTAAAACTGTTTGAGATTTCTTCATGAAACTTTGTACAAATATCATTGTGAAAACACGCCTATTCAAATACAGTCCAAGAACATATGTTGAAAATTTCACCGTCCAAAAACTGAAAGTTTTCAGATAAAAGGTCTGATATTTTTCATATTTCTGCCCAGTTGCTGAGGCGGTTCTAACGAGTACCCATCATCTATGTTTTTGAGCAAAAATAAGAAAAACAATGTATACCCCTGTAAACCCCAGTTTTACTATATATAAGTAGGGTCTAAGGGGGCCAAAATTATATAGGTATGTTTTGGTAATGTAAGGCATGATCAGACATTGTGCACACATCAATCTTTTTAATAAAATATAACAACTTTGATTCTTAAATTTGTTCTAGTTTTACATTTTATGCACATATGACTCATCATTATAGCCGTTTCATTACTAAACCAAGTTAATACACCATTTTGACGCAAATGACCCTCATGGGTTGATGTGTCGTTAAACCTGAACTCATCATCATCATCATCATCAGATATTGTGCAGAGAAAAAGAACCTTAACCCTACTTTCAGTTCTGATGTAATTATGCCCCTTTGTTTATTTCATATTGTGAGGTTGTGTCCCAGTGTCATTATCCCCATGCTTTTTTTTAAAAAAAAAGTGATGGGGATATTGTTAATGCTTCTGTCCATCCGTCCATCTGTTTGTCATGCTATCTACTAGGCAGAATTCTACCAAACTTGCTAAATCACTTCCCCTCATGGTAAGGATGTGCATGAGCAGCATTATTTTTCTGTGCATCCGTCATCCATCTGAGATAGTGTCTGTCACACTATCTCCTCCTAGACCTCTGGGCAGAATACAACCAAAATTTGCTACATCATTTCCCATCATGGAGGGGGTGGACACGGGGGTAGGCATTCCCCACTTCCCTCCCCCCTTACCCCCACTTCCCTCCCCCTTTACTCCCACTTTCCTCCCCCCTTTCCCCCACTTCCCCCCCTTACCCCCACTTCCCTCCCCCAAGCAAACTATGCCCACCCCTAATTCAGAATTTTTAATATCCCCAACGCTATAATTAAATTCAAACATGACTCTGCAATATACATTCATGCAGATTTTGACCCTAAACTATACCCCTAATTTTTGCCCCAAAATCGGTATTTCCTTAGCATTCGCACCCCCTTTACAGAATAGCTAAAGACTTGCACCCTCCATTTCAAAAGTCTGTGTAAGGGCCTGCATACACAGGTATCACAATGTGGTGGGCCTTGATCCAGTCCTATAAACTGGTCAAGAAATAAATGTGGTGGGCCTAGGTCCGGGCCTAAACTGATACACATTGGCAAAAAAAAAAAACAAAAAAAAAACAGTTGTATTAATTACTGAAATCAAAAATACCATATAAATCTGCATCGTCTGTTAATATTTTTGATAAGCATGGTCCCACACTTTGGGGCGAGGGGGTGGGGGGGTCAGTGAGAACAATCATCTTTTTTGTGGTTTTCTCAAAAAAAAAAAAAAAAAAATGAGAGTCAAATGCCGAACGTGTGTGGTGGTTGACAAAACACGGACAACTTACGGACACGGACTCGTGGACTTACGGAAACGGACTCGTGGATTTACGGACCTACTGACAATACACGGACTGCATAACAAAATACGGACCAATTATTCACGGATCTCTTGCCAAACCACGGAGCTACAATTCACGGACCTTACAAAGCACGGACCTATTATTCAAGGACTTGACAGAGCACGGAACGTTATTTAAATTACGGACGCCACTTATGTTATATGAAAAAAAAACAAAAAAAACTAGGAGTAATATCAAAATCGGAATAACATGACCTTATGGATAATGTGACATTACATTGTCATAGACACCTACATGTACGTTGAAGTGATCCAATTGTACAGATTTTTTTATACCAATCCTAATGATGTAGGTCTGCACTGGATTTGTTTCTCGAAATTCAACTGCGACGATGATGTTGTCAACTTGTATGATAGTGCAGGTGGTACTTACATTTCAGTTGCTGCAGAAATGGCAATTGCAAACATGATGTTTAGCTCTATGCCGAAAATCTTTGTTAGACACTTTAAATGCTCTGTACAAACGAATACAATGACTATGGTTTTACACCATTGCAAATATGGTCAGCATCCTCAATGGAATTGATCCTAGTGGCATACCATATACTGTCTCTAAAATGAGAGATCATCTTATCAAAGGTCGGCCTCGGTGGCTCAGTTGGATGCGCCGTCCGACTGGAGACCAGGAGGTCGCGGGCTCAACCCCCGCCGAGGTCGGCAACATTCTTTCGTGGAGATTGATCATGAAATATTTTCTACGGTCATTCTCTCCCTTCCGCTGATTCAAGAAGGGCAGTTGTCAGTTTCTGGCGAAAGAATGTGCACAATACTGGTTAACCGCTTAGAGGACTAAGCCTGCCCAGTAAACGTGTGGTTAGGTAAACTGACCGCACTCGACATGACCCCCATTGGGTTGACTGGGCTGTAAAACCTCAACACAAACAAACATCTTATCAAAGGACTTGAGAATCAAAACAAAACAGTTTTCCCACACAGAAAAATTATCAGTTGTGCTTCATTATTATTGTATAGGCTTTATCTGTGATTTGTTTATTGCCCGTTATGATTAATGGATGAGTTAGAAGACCTCCAAACGGACCAAACAGATTTATATTTTTACATTTTTACCAGTATGGAAGATGAAAGCGAGGGTTGGGATCCCGTAAAGCTAGTTTAAGCCCCCCACCCCACCCAACACACACACACACACACACACACAAATACACGCGCGCCTCCCAAGTAATTCATTATTGACCGTTCTGAGGCAGTAATTTCATTGTGGTACTTTTTGTTCAGTGTTATGTAGTGTTTCACTTTCTAATGTTATTTTGTAGTTTTCAATTAAATGACCATGTTGTTGCTGCTACGGACCATTTACGGACCAATTTACGGACCATAACTGACCATTCATGGACCAAGGACTTTTCACAGACGATCTGATTGCTATAATGGACCGATGTACGATGCACCAATTACGGACTAATTACGGACTGTTCATGGACCACTGACTACTCACGGACCAATCAGCGGTTAAGTTTACTATATTTTGCATTTAATACAGGCTATTCACGGACCACGGACACGGAATTTTTATTGGTCCTAAGTCCGTGAATGGTCCGTGTTTTGTCACCAGGCAACATGTGATTGATTTGATTGTTGGGGTTTAACGACACGTCAACCCTTGTGGGTCATTTTGTGTCATCTCACAGAGAAAGGGAGAAGAGAGATGGGAGATAGTAGAGGAGATGAAAGAGAGGGACAGGGGATGAAGGAAAATGAATGAAATTGAAGAAACAGAAGAAATAAAAACATCCCCCCTTTACTTTTACCTGTTGCAAGGATAGCAGGCCTTGCCCAACTGTAAGAAAATATCATTTACACGATACCTTTGCCTCACCCAACCACCCCACCGTGTTTGGAACACCTATCAGAAAATTCATGTCGGATCTTGAAGTGTTTTTGTTGTTTTTTAACAGCATAAAAGTCCTTATCCAACAATGAGCAAATAAAAGTATTGTCTACGGCAGACGGATAATTATTTCTTAAAATGTGGCTTGCCACCGACATCGACTATTTTGTGAACTTTCGGAATCAAAGGGAAGTAATCAGCTAGAGACAAACGGAAATCCGACGTAAACGAATTCAATGTAAACCACGGTTGGTGGAATACTCCTCGTCGGTGAAGTGAAATCAACGCCAGATTTATTGTAAATATGCCTGAATTTGCTTAAATACGTCTGTTATATACTTCTGATACCCAGTTATTGCATTTAAGTACATAAAATTAGAGTAAAATAGGTAAAATACAACAAATTTTGGTATAACCCCCACCCCAAAATTTCCCGACCCCCGCCCCCTCTTCCCCCGTTCCCCGCCCCCTCTTCCCCTGTCCCTGCCCCCTTTACCCCCATCCCCTGCCCCCCTTATCCCCATATCCCCCCCCCCGTCCACCCTCATTATGCTTAGGGTGTGTGAGAGCAACATTATTTTACCATTTGTCTGTTCATGCGTCCTGTCCATCTGTCTGTCACGCTATCTCCTCCTAAACCACTGGACAGAATTCAACCAAACTTGCTACATCACTTCCCCTCATGATAAGGGTGTGCTAGAGAGACATTATCTTTCCATGCATCTGTAGTGTGTCCATCTGTCCCTCACACTGTCTCCTCCTAAACCACTGGGCGGAATTCAACCAAACTTGCCACATTACTACCCCTCATGGTAAGGGTGTGTGAGAGCAACATTATTTTTCCTTGCGCCCGTCGACCGTCCATCTGTCCGTCAGGCTATCTCCTCCTCAACCACTGGGCGGAATTCAACCAAACTTGCTACATCACTTCCCCTCATGGTAAGGGTGTGCGAGAGCAACACTTTTTCCATTCGTCAGTCTGGCCTCTGTCCATCATGCTATCTCCTAAACCACTGGGCAGAATTTAACCAAACTTCCTCCCCTTATGGTAAGGGGTGCGAGAGCAAGTCCATCAGTCCGTCAGTCTATTAGCAACATTTGCAATGAGCCTGGGGATTTGCGATGGCGCGCCGTTGACTGCGCATTCTAGTTCTATAACTTTAAAAAGGTTTAACATTCCTTCATGAAACTTTGTACATATACATTAGACATTGTGCAAACTGGAGAGAACTGGATCAATAATCTTTCTTCAAGTTTTTAACACATGATCAGATAATGTGCAGAGAAAAAGAACAATGACCCTACTTTCAGTTCTGACGTAATTATTCCCCATTGTTTATTTGAGGCAAAATTTCTTGTCCCCTTTGTAACCGTTTTAAGATTTTTGATTAAACTTTCTACAAATATAAGGCATGATCGTTGATGTGCAGAGAAAAAGAACCTTAACCCTACTTTCAGTTCTGACATAATTATGCATCTTTGTTTATTTCATATAACAACTTTGTGTCACTTGTGTCCGCTTTATAACTTTAAAACATTTAAGATTTCTTCATGAAACTTTGTACAAATACATAAGACAATGTGTGGACTGCAGAGAAAAGGATCAGTAATCTTTCTTCCAGTTTTTATGTAATTATGCCCCTTTGTATATTTCATATAGTGATTTCTTGTTCTCTTCATGTCTCCTTCACATGGATTACCTTTGACCTTTGTTACAATTACTTGAAAAACTTATGGTAAAATCTCGGTCCAATAAGTGCACAATTCTTTTACCAAGAAGCACTGAAGCTGCTGAAAATATTCCTGGATTTTTTGTGAACATTTACTTACTAACAAGCACAAAACCAAGTTAGCCGACTTGTTTTATGAATTTGTACAGGCACCACTTTTTACAATAATTAGAATGATTTTTTTTTTTTTTTTTTTTGTCTATTTTTATGGATTTTTTGATATGTAAATGTTATTCTCAGTTAAAGGGTACAAATGCTGCCTTCAAACTTCAATTCACTGGATAATCTTTAAATAACATTTTACATTTATTAAACATTTTCTTTGTTCAGCTGTCTATGATATCTGACAACAAAAGTAAACTATTATCTGCAGAAAATATGCCAGTCTTACACAATAATACAGTCTGAGCAATACCAGCAGGCCACTCAAAACTACACATCTTCATGTTGTTTTTATCATTAATGTCAGGCTATCATACAGATAAGCATAGGATTATACCAGGAATTCTTCAGTGAAATATACGTTCTTGTGGCATATTTTCATCTGAACAGATAAACAAAGTTGACACATTTAAACAGAAATATCATTTTCATCGTTTGATTGTTGTTCCAAAACTGCTGTCATTTACGGGACAAAATTTCAGTGAGCAACTAATCTATTCATATTTTTGAGTGTCTTCATTACAAAATATGGTACGATACCATCTAATCATATATGGTATCATTTAAAATTAGCCATTTCTGTTCAACTGAAGCTCAAGATAGATAACAAAACTCAAACTATTGAATTCAAAGCTTAATTTTGACACTGTCATTTACAAGCCTATTACTTGAATGACAATACAAATATATGTATACCTTATTAGCTTTTTCATTACAAGGTATACAAGTACTTAAAGACCAGTTGCATCAAAATTTATTTCATCTCTTTTGTCAGTATATTTTCTAAAATTTGCAGCCGACCTCGGTGGCTCAGTTGGATGTGCTGTCCGACTGGAAACCAGGAGGTCGTGGGTTCATTCCATGCCGAGGTGGGCAACATTCTTTTGTAGAGATTGATCATGAAATATTTTCTACGGTCATTCTCTCCCTTCCGCTGATTCAAGAAGGGCAGTTGTCAGTTTCTGGCAAAAGAATGTGCACAATACTGGTTAACCGCTTAGAGGACTAAGCCTACCCAGTAAACATGTGGTTAGGTAAACTGGCCAAGCTCAACATGACCCCATTGGGTTGACTGGGCCGTAAAACCTCAACACAAACAAACAAACAAATTTTCTAAAATTTAAAAATGGCATCTGATTCTGAAAAATATGAGACGGCTATTATTTATGGGATATTATTTGCAGGACAATATTTATCATTAACAGGACAACATCAATTTTTGGTTTCCCAATTTCTAACATCTTTTGGGCTATTCAGCAACCTTTTGGTTCATTAATATCCATTTAGAGTCTAAAGGCTCGCTTGAGTCTGCTGTTTGATACTCCGCTTTCAGTTATTCTTGGTGTCATTTACAAGACATCATTTATGAGTCATTCAATATTTTCGTCTTTAAGTCTGACAGTCTGATAAAATTTGTATGTTCTGTCTATTTTAAACCACAATTAAAGTGTTCTTTTGAATTATAAACCTAACATACATTGTAAAAGTATGCAATAATATATGAAACTATGCTCATAAATGACAGACTATCTCCTAAATGATTCCTGTATTAGAAAGTCAAGTTATATCGAAACTATAATACTAAGGCTGGTAGAATTTTGTAGTTAACCTTCCAACCTGTTCTACATGTACTATCAAGGGATGCACAGCTTGATTCAGATTTAAAAGGTCAACATTTCAACATTTTCTGACCCCTATTTGTTCCCCATTAACCGAGAATGAGTGGTAAATACCAGCAAATCACTCACAAACTGAATATACGTAGCTCAAAATGCTTTATGATAAGTTTTTCAGTGATCAATAAAATAAAATAAAAAATATTTTCTTATAATTCCAACTCATGTTGAAAAAATGAGAAAACTAGCATGTTTTAGAAATCTACGCAAAGTAAAAAGTTCCTACTTAGATGCTTTATTGATGTGTAAATGCCATTTGGATCAGTCAGATTGCTCTAAATTTAAGCCTTTTGAGTTGGAATTATAAAACATTTTGATAATTTATACTTTAGAAAGGTGCTAGCTAATTACTGTCTATGCAATGTGATGTCCATGCTATGTGATGTCCATGTAATGTGATGTCTATGTAAAATAATGATTGTGCAATGTGATGTCTGTGTAATGTGATTTTTACACAATGGGATGCCTGTTATGTGATGTCTGTAATGTGGTGTCTACAATACTTATAAGGTACTGATAATGTAATGGCTAAAAGAGGTTTGTGTTATGTTGTGTGTTTGGAAGATACTGACGATGTGATGGCTAAAAGAGGTTTGTGTTATTTTGTGTGTTTGAAAAATACTGATAATGTAATGGCTAAAACAGTGTCATGGCATTTTGTGTGTTTGAAAGATACTTATGATGTGGTGGCTAAAACTCGACAGTTACTGTCTATACAGTTGCTTTGGGGCTGTTCTAGGAAGGTAAAAATATACCAGGTATAGATCAACTCACTGTTTTGAGCTGGGTCTACATTATTAGCTCAGGTCTGACAATCTGAATATATTGGGTATATGGTATATTTGAATTAAAGAAAAACTTTGTTTAATGGACTTGTTTTGATATTAATATACTAGAATGCCCAAGGACATATTCAGAAAGCATTTTTATTGCACCTGCTTAAGCAAACAGGTGCGATAAAGGCATCCAGTTTTCGTCCATCTCTTCATCAGCATGTCAACATTTGCAACCACCCTAGTGTTCAAGTCCATTCTGAACAACTACTACACCTACAATCATCTTACCTCACATATACTTCTCTCTAACAAAGACTCAAACATTGCAGCACCATTTTATGGCCTATTTTTCACAGTCTATCGACTTTGCCATTTGTTAAATCAACTGTAACTTTAGCTCCATTTCTCATTAATATATACAATCATTTAACATGGCATGTGCTTTCATCCTTATATGGACTCAAAAACTGCAGCGTCTTTTTGTGACCCTGATCTACATTTGACAGTCATATTGCCATTTTTTGCATCAGCCCTAGCCCAGCTTGTCGCTGACTAAGCTACAACATAACCCAACAATCACCAGAATGACTGACGCTTCAATACTAGAAGTATACCAAAAAATAGAAGAAAACAAATTATTTTCCCCCACTCTGGGTCATATGAGGAGGAAGATTTTTTCTGCTCGAAATTGGTCAGTATTCTGAGACTTTCTACTAAATATATCCTATCCCTACCACTATTTCAACGGTATAAACTTATTTTTGATAGTGTATTTATTATAACAATTTGGCCGTGCCATGCGAAAACGTGTCTTCTGGCATATGTGGACAACAAAGGCTCCCCAATAGCCTGAGCATCTGTTTAGTCTGATCAGGGCCTTTACTTTCTGCTAATAGAATCATTGGATACTACAGAATGTATGAATGGAGAGTAGATGCCTAGATGAGACTGCACATATACAGGTTGATGTGAATTTGCACCTTATGTGCATGTGTGAAGGCGCTTTTTCGCTCGACGTGGCCCATTAGTTAATGATTTGTTATGCCTGTATCAGTTAGCTTTAACATTTATAAAATAATATTCATCACGAAAACATACCTATATAATTGTGACCCCATTAAACCCCACTTTTATATAGTAAAACGGGTTTACAGGGGTATACATTATTCTTATTTGTGCTCAAAAACATAGATTGTGGGTACTCGTTAGAACCGCCTCGCCGAGGCGGTTCTAACGAGTACCTACAATCTATGTTTTGAGCAGAAATGTGAAAAAAAATATCAGTTTTTTTATCTGAAAATTTTCAGTTTTTGGAGGTGAAATTTTCTATATATTTGCATAGGCGTGTTTTCGTAATGTCATAAAAGCATGTTGTTTTGATAAACATTGTATTGAAAAAGACTTCAGGTGTATAAACCAAAGTTACAGTAAAATACTGCTCATACACAAAATAAAGAACCTTGAAGATCTGTATGTCATGCGTTTCTGTCTTTATGAAACCCAATAAGAAATTGGTACAATGCATTCTGCCAATCTGAATGTAGGCAACCATGTTTGACCATGACCTGTATTTTATGGTTCATGGACTTTTTTGAAATTGTACAAATCTCATACAGATTTGATCAAATCGTCCGAGCACTGGACATAAATATATTATATTATATCCCATAGATTGATGAATAATATTGACATTATGCAACCTAGGCCATCTTTTCACACTTCGTTTTTCATGATGGAGTTATATCCCATACATTGGTGAATAATATTGACATTATGCAACCTAGGCCATCTTTTCACACTTAGCTTTTCATGATGGCCCTTAGCTGCTAAAAAGCCCTTAGGTCCTTGAACGCTAAAAAGCTCTTCATTTTTTATTGACTATTCCTGCATATGAGGAGGGCATTGATAACTTTCAAAAATAAAAAGTTTGATTTCGAAAAAAATTGAAAACCTACGCAATCTGATACATAGAGTTATGTCCCTTGATATAATTTAACCTTGTTTGCTGCATAGCTCCAGTTTTTAGTTGGATCTTGTATCCCTATTCACAGTTTTTGCAATTTAGATTCCATCAGCTCTGATTAATTATCAATTTTAAGTCTCTCTGAATGATAAACTACTTTTGTGTGCTTTCTCCAGCGCATTGATGCCTGCGCATGTCCAAAATTAACATTTTGACCTGTGCACCCAGCGAAGACTCATAGCTACCTAGAGGTTTTGCTGTGTGTTCGTTGGGTGAGTAAGGACAATGTTACTTCAAATTGACATTGAAGACTCGAATCAGGTTTTGCGTATGCCTAAGCTGATTTAAGTTTTCGCTGAGTGCACAAGTCGTGTTTCGTTGTTCAGTCTGTGACGTCTCAAAGTCAAATTTGTGATTTGTTGTGTTTTAATCCCATTGATGATGCACATGACAAAACAACAATTTGACCTGTAACCCCAGCAATCACCCTGGGCATCCGCCCATTCGGGTCAGTCTTCCCTATCCGCTCAATAAGTAGCGACTGACTCATACAGAGAGCCAAGACTGATCAGACTGCCTAGGCCGAGTCCACTAGGTTCACAAGTCATTATTGGAATTGTCAAGCGGCGACTTATTTGTAATAACGAATGAAAATTTTCTAAAAACATTCAGGAGTTTCATGCCTCTGCACAATGGGGAAATTTTCAGCAGACGACATATTGAAATGTTTTTTTTTTTTGTTGTTGTTTTTTGTTTTGTTTTTTTTTTTCCAGGAAATAGGTTTTGACATTTCATGCAAATTGTCTCAAATTGTCTTCGAGTGCACTGGTCATTTTGTAAGTTCTGTCCTGCAGTGGCTCAAATAACATACGGGGTATAACACAAACGGACACGAGACAACTCCAAAAAATCCAACAATTTGACTAGTATGCCCAGCGAAGACTTAGATCCTCCACCTAGGCATCATCCAGGCGGTCCCCATGAAAACACCTCAGCTACCCAATGAGCGTACAGCGAAGATTGATCACACTGGGCGGATGCCCTGGCTGATCTGAGTCTTAGCTGGACGTACAGGTCTAATTGTTATTTTGTTATGCGCAGGCTCAACTAGAACAAAACACAACACTAGAATACGCAGTCGAAGGCATGTTATTGCAAATCCCAACGCTCGGACTCATTCTCACACACCTTTACCATGTGAAGAAATCCTATAGCAAGTTTGTCTTAATTCCGCCCAGTTGGGGAATGATAGCGTGACAAACAGATAGACGACAGACGGACACCGGACAAACAGTAAAATAATGTTGCTCTCGCATACCCTGACCATGAGGAGAGGTAATGTAGCAAATGGTTAAATACCACCTAGTGGTTTAGACGGAGATAGTATGATGGACAGACGCAAGGAAAAATAATGTTGCTCTCGCACACCCTTACAATGAGGGGAGTCATGTAGCAAGTTTGGTTAAAATCTGCCCAGTGGTTTAGCTGGATATAGCGTGAATGCCAGATGGGCGGGCGGGCGGACGGAGGTGTTAACAAAATCCCCATCGCTTTAAAAAAAAAACAACAACAAAGAAACAAGGGAATAAATACACCAATTTGAGTTTAAAATATAAGGTTTGAACTTGCGATACCACAAAATTAAAAATGAGACATGTAACCCGGCATGACCAGGTAGTACTTAAACCTGCACAGATTCAATGGATGGACAGGATGATGTGTGCCTTTGCACTCAATAAGCTAATTCAAGATCATTGTCCTTTGAACTATACCTAATTGTAAGATCACTAAATTCAGTTTAGGTAACACAAATATTTGCCTAAAACCAATAGCTGTGTTTCGACAAACCGGACCGAACCTGTTTCAAACACCCGACTCTGCTATTTTTATCAGTAAAAATGCAAAATAAAAAAAATACCTTCATATTCATAAAATTACAAGGCCGACCATATTTTTTTTTTTTTTTTCTGGAGAAAAAATAGAAAAATTATAATAAAAAAACTCCTACCTACCGACGTTTTTTTTTTTTTTTTTTTTTTTTTTTTTTCAGCATGTTAGTGGAAACACGGCTTTTTTGTACGTCTTTGTTATATCATAAATTCGATTATTTTTTCATGTTATATCAAATATTGATCATGTTTATGTGCTATAAACATGATTGACGAAATTGGAATTGTGATATCTGAAACTTATTCTCTTGACAAAGTATGCTATTTCAATGCAGGCATATCACAAGTGAAGAAAACATAATTTCTAAATTTTTATGACCATGTTTGATTTGGATCTGCACTATAACTAAGCTGAATATCATGTGATGTTATCTGAATGATAACAATATTCATTATGAAATAGATCCACATGTTGGATTCCATATGAACAAGAAGTGATAGTTAATTAACTGAACGCCTTTGGAATGGAGTCCTGTAGACCATCGATAGGCTAATACCATTGTCTGCTATATGCTAAAAAGTTTAACTACAAACTGGCCCTGCTGAATTCAGGCCTTTAAAGACATAAAAATCTGATAAGTCTGGGTCATTAGTCTTATCTCTGGGTGCAATAAAACCTGGTATTCTGTCAATGAAAGATAAACGGGTGGAGGTTCAGTGTGGGGATTATAATATTGGGGAATGTCGTATTGACTTGTTTATCTGTTTCATAGGTAATATCATGTGAGCCGGCACCCAGCAATTGTCCTTCAAAGTTACATGTTGGCTGATCGGAGTCACGCCAGTCTGCACATCTGATCAGAAGACTGGATGTGCAGGCTGGGCGAATCTTCACTAGGCACAAAATATTTGGTATCCTTAAAAGTATTTGTAAACCCTTTAGAAGGCCACTAAAGACAGAAATAAAAATAGATAAATACTCAAACATTGAAAGAAACAAAATTGAAAATAAAATATAAAAAAAAATAATAGTTGTTATCCCCAAAAATATTTATAAACCTTCAGAATGCAATTTAAAAATATATAAAAAAAAAATAAATATTTTAACAATGAAACAAATTTATAAATAAAAACACTTTCACGACTACCCTCCAATTTTACAAACTATGTTTTATTCCTTCAAACTGTTTATTTATATACCCTGCAGAAGCCTCTTAAGTAAAAGAAAAAAAATGAAATAAAATTAAATAAATATTGTAAGTTTGAAAGAAACAAATTAACAAATAAACCATTCAACTGTTCTCCAAATAAGTCAATTTTCCAACCTATCTGTTACCCCTCAAAAATATTGATTATCCTTCAGGAGGCCTCTTTACTACACCCTGCTGGTAATTCATAATCACCTCATTAGGACATATCTTTGATCTACCTGGTAGAGCGCCTAAGTAGGGGCTATAAAATCATTAGTGAGTGGTACCGTAACTTTTGGCCTCATTTTGCCTATGTCTTTAAACGCATGGATATGTTGATACGGCTCCAGATTAATTCATGTGAGTGACCTTGACCTACTTTTCAGCACAGATGAGCGTTAAGGACCTTTCATTATTCTAAGAAAATAAGGTTGTTCTTTTTTTTTTTTTTTTTTTTTTTTTTTTTCATGTGAATCGTCTATCTAGCAGACGCTTCGCATGAATTAGTAAGCATTATTATTTTTTTTCTCTGTCTGAAAAATATTAAAAACAAAATGTCTGCTGCAGTTTTGAATGGCGCTGAAATGCTGAAAAAGAAAGCGGGTAATCGCTTCGATGCCGTTTTGTAATATCTGTTATGTATCCTCCTCGGATCAAAACTCAACTGCTCTCTTGTGCAGATTTTGGACGCTACACGTCGTCAAAGCGACGAATATTTTAATGTGCAAGCATTAGTACAGCCTTCTGTTGTCTAATGTCTTACTATCAATTTTATACTCGACCCAGGAAACTTGAATATTGAGCTAGGTGTACTAATGATCTGATGTTTTTATCGCCACGAGTATGGTCCGAACCCACGACTTGCGAATTGAGAGCACAAGGCCACCCAGCTACCTATTAACCGTTTATTTTTTCTCTGAGTGTGTGTGTGTGTGTTTTAAGAAAACATAAATGGATGGTCATACAAGGAATATACATTTACTTGAAAGATGGTATCTATCGTGTCGTAACATTTAGGTCGACATGCATTGTGGTTGTGGGTGGGGTTAGTGCAGGTTAGCTTGCTATATAAAGTTTTATAGTATGTGCAATACTTTTAGTTAAAAATTATGGAAAAGGTATACTTCTTAGCAAATATATATGAAAACGATTATGCTTTTTAGCAATTCGATTTTCTGCAAATGTAAGGAAAGGTGCCCGAGAAACTGCCAAAAAACATCATAAACCTGGTCATTTATGTTAACTCCGCTTCTTAACATTAAATTGTGCATTGTTAATAGGAAAAAAATGAAGAGGAAACAGTTCTCTTATTTTCGTATGTGATAATAGGTCGGCTTTTCATTGTTTCCAGTGGTACAGCCCATGGAAGGTGAGGGGAGGGGGTCTCACTTCTACTCTAATTTTCATCTGTCCCTGGTTCAGCCGGAAGGCAAAGCAGTCTTGACAGTTACCGTCCCTGATAATTTTTTCATGCAAACAGAGGATGCCCAGACTAAACGTCATACAGAAGCACAGTTAGGTAAAAAATTTCGCTTTTGGACTAAGGAATCTAATGTAGGAACCAATTAGATGACTAGACAGTAGATATATACAGGGATCGCGTCAAGCGAAAATTTGCATCCCGCATAGTCTGATCAGATCTTTCGATATCCACGTAATCATTCGGCACTGTAAATACAGCGACAGGCAGCGGATACCTTGAACAGTCTGCACAGTTGTGCAGGATGATTTGACTTCATTGTCTACCTATGCGATAAGGGTCCTTTTTTAGCTCACCTGAGCCAAAGACCGAGGGCTCAGGATGAGCTATTATGATCACTCCCCGTCTGTCGTCCGTCCGTCTAAACCTTTGCACCCCTGAGGCAATAATCTTCAAAATTCACACATGGAGACCTGTTAACGGGGCATTGAAAATTTGTACAAATGGTTACGGTGCAATAATCAAGATAGTCTCCATGCCCATAATATTATTTGGTAAAAACACTTAAAAATCTTCTTCTCCAGGACCAAGAAAGCAGCAAGGCTGAATCTTGCTATATAGCATCGGGGACTCAGGGTCTACGAAGTTCGTTCAAATGATGACCGTAGGTTGACGTTTGACCTATTTACGACAAGGTCAAATTTACATCTCTATATATTTACGAGGGATGTTCGAAATGAATTGCTTATTTCTATCTGGAGACTAGCCCAAAAGTACTCATTTCATGCCCTCGAAGTACTCCCCGTGGCTAGAAATGCAGTTTCAGCCGATGTATCCACTTCTTGAAGGCGTCACGGTACGCTGATTTGGGCAAAGTAATAAGGTACTGATGAATGGCAGAGCCAAGTGCCTGTCGGGACTGGTATTTCCGCCCAGCAAGGAATGCTTTCAATTTCGGAAACAAAAAGAAATCACATGGGGCAAGGTCTGGGGAATACGGGGGCTGAGGCAAAACAGTTACTTTTTCTTTCTTCAAAAACGCCGTAACTATTGCGGAGGTATGAGCTGGGGCATTGTCATGTAGAAGACGGACATGTTTAAAACCAGTGGCAGGGCATTGTTTCTGATAATACTTTTTCAGTTTCTTCAGTACTACGTCTTTGTAGTACTTTCCGGTGATGCTTTTACCCTTTTTTTACTGGCACTTTTATTGCGACTCCTTCACCAGAGAAGAAGATTGCATACAAAACCTTTGTACTCAAAGAACGTTTGGCAATTATTGGGCGTTTGCTGTGTTTAGTGGCCCAGATCTTATTGCTAACCTTTCTGACGGGCTCAGAATAATGGACCCAGGTTTCATCACCTGTGACGACATTGGCAAACTGCTTTTTGTCATATTTTGGAAACATTTGAAGCAGCTTTTTGGCCACTTTAACCCGTTGCCTCTTTTGCTCGTCAGTCAACAGATGTGGCACCCACCTAGCAGAAATCTTTCTGACTTTCAAATGCTTCTTCAAAATAAGGTGAACCGTTGATAGTGATATGCCTACCTTTCGTGCAATATCACGAACTGTAAATCTGGCATCTCCTTCAATGATGCCTTTATTTTGGAAACGATTTCTTTACGAGATGCAGATTTTGGCCTACCTGATTTCGGTGCATTTTTGATGGACTCTACACCAGACTCAAATTCCTTTTTCCACCGCCGAACTGTGTCATAAGACACACAAGAAGGTCCAAAAGCAGTAGAAATTTCAGTCATCAGCTTCTTCAAAGAACAACCAAGTTTTGAGCGAGCTTTGATGTAAGCCCGTATTTCATCTTTTTTGTCGACGCTTCTACCAACCATTTTTACTGCAGTGGTCAATGACTGCGTGTATTCAAATGGCAAATTTTATGTCTTACACTTAGTCTAACATGTACATTTATACACCATTGTGTAGATATTGAATAGCCCTATACAGGTATGTATTGGTTTTTATCGTGCCCCACGTGGATATCGAGCTAGAGGACAATAAGCAATTCATTTCGAACATCCCTCGTATATGGGGAAAATGATGTCATTTTCTCAAAATGTATTAAAGACTAATGGCTGAAACTTACAATGTATGATTAAAGTAGTAAAACATTTTAGTTATAATCAAATTATTTCCCCAGAGGGTTATCTGCCCTTGTCACTGTGCTATATACATGTATAAAATTGTAATAATTTTTAAATCTCTTCTCTTAAACGGTTTGAGCAATTTTCACCAGATTTCACATGGGTTCTTCTGTCAAAATGGTATTGCCAATTTATTCAAACGGTTCCGTGCAACTGAACAAGATGGCTGCAAGCCCATATATGGTAGAAACACTTAAAATCTTCTTCTCCAGAACCAAGAAAGCTTTGGGGGCTTAAACTCGGTATATAGCATCGAGGACTCAAGGTCTACCAAGTTTGTTCAAAGGATGAATGTAAGTGGACCTTTGACCTTTTTACGGCAAGGTCAAATTTGCGTCCCCATGCATTTTTATGGGGAAAATGTTGAAGTCATTTTCTCAGAATGTATTAAAGACTAATGGCTGAAATTTGCAATATATGATTAAAGTAGTAAACCTTTTTGGTTAAAATCAAAATTTTGTTCCCTGGGAGTTATACGCCCTTGCCCCTTAGCTATATTGTTTAAAATTTTCTCTGAAACCGCTTGGCCAATTTTCACCAGATTTCACATGGAGCCTTCCATCAAAGGGATATTGTTCAAATGGTTCCACATCATTGAACAAGATGGCCGCCATGCCCATAAATGGTAAAAAAAAAATACTTAAAAATCTACTCCTCCAGAACAAAGAAAACTTTTAGACTGAATCTTGGTAAATAGCATTGGGGACTCAAGGTCTGCCAAGTTTCAGATGATGAGATCCTAGGATGACCTTTGACCTTTTTTTGACGAGGTCAAATTTGTATCCCCGTACAAAATTTTGAAAAACTATTTTCTAAAAATATATTATGCTTGAAGTAGTACAATTTGTTACTTACAATCAAAATTTTATTTCCTAGGGGTATTTTCCCTTGCCCCTGGGCTTTGTACATGTATAAAATCGTATAAATCTTAAAAAGTCTTCTTTTCTGAAACTGTGTACCGGTTTTCAACAATTTCACATGGGACCTTCTGTCGAAGTGGTACTAAGAAATTGTTCAAATGGCTTTGCGCTAATGAACAAGATGGCTGCCATGCCTATGTATGGTAAAACGCTTCAAAACCTTCAGAACCAAGAAAGCTTTGAGGCTGAATCTTGGTATATAGCATCGGGGACGCAAGGTCTACCAAGTATGTACAAATGGTAACATTATTGTGTGCAGTAGTAACATTTTTATGCTCCCCAAAGGGAGAGCATATAGTCTAGACCTTTTTAATGTTATTGTTTTTATCCGGGCTACTGACCACGTGATTACGATGTTATGCCACGTGACAAAAAATAGTGGATGGCAATATATCCATAGATACAAGCCAAATTTTACTTGGATAATAAATTCCTTTTGGTTAATATTTAATCGTTTTAAAATAAAGCTTTAAAAGCAAGCTGACTTCGTTTCCTAAGACAAATACAAATGTTTCAATGATATTTTTCCGATGTTAGCGGGCATCCGCGTAACCGTACGTAATATTGCTTTATGGTGATCATTTTTACGCCTAGTTTTAGCTAGTATATTGTCAAAACATATGTCAATCTTTGTATTTATGACATTTAAATGATCACTCGATGAGAATCTCTTTGAAAAGAAACTTGACGAATGAAACTGCTTTATTTTTTTCTGAAGAAATATCGGCAATTGCACTGTCCGATAAAAGTAAACAACAACTTTCTGCCATCCAGTAGGAACGAGGCTAGAACGTACTCTGCGTTAAAGACCGGGAGGTTTCGAATGGTGTTTATTGTGTGACGTAGTGTTTAAAAAGGTCTCTAGTCGCCGCTTTGTCCGTCCGTCCGTCTATCCGAGCTAGTCGCCGCTTTGTCCGTCCGTCCGTCTATCCGAGCTAACATTTAGGGTAAGGGGTTCAATTTTGTAACCTCATGCTTTATTCCGTTAAGATACATTATAAATCTTTGGGTTAGAGAGCTTGTATCATACCGTTTTCTGGCCTCGGCGTTTTTCCTGCTAATCTTGGTTCGTCGCAGAGTCTATGTACAATAGAGAGGAGGGGTGCTTGGGACAAAGGGTAAATGAAAATGTTTAGAGTATTTGAAAAAATCAAACACTTTATGCATAATATAAGAAATGAACCACCTTTCCACTGAAAAGGCCAGAAGCATAGGAAATCTTTCTGTTCGTCCGCAAAATGAATTTTAAAATCGAGGAAGCTGTTCAGAACGGCCAAAATTGAATCCAGGGGCCTATATCTGTATAATCTTGACATCGATACTTTTTTCCACCTTAATAGCTGTAATGTCAAGTTATTAATGTTTATTTTCCCAAAATTTTACGTTCTTTGCACAAAGCATTTTATAGTTGAAGTCGTTTAAACAAGGTACCTATAGACCTTTTTAATGTTATTGTTTTCATCCGGGCTACTGACCACGTGATTACAATGTTATGCCACGTAACCAGAAATTGTGGATGGCAAAAACATTTCCGGTTCCATTGATACCAACTGATTCAAGCCAAATTTTACTTGGAAAATAATTCACTTTTGGTTAATATTTAATCGTAAATTTTATCAAGTGTTTTAAAATACAGCTTTAAGAAGCACTCTGACTGCTTTTCCTAAGAAAATACAACTGTTTCAATGATATTTTTCCGATATCAGCAGGCACGTGCGCAACCGTAATATTGCGTTATAGTGATCATTTTACACCTAGTTTTAGCTACGATATAGTCAAAATATAAATCAATATTTGTGTTCATGGTATTCAAATGGTCACTCAATGAGAATCTCCTCTAAAAAGAAACTTTTGACGAATGAAACAGCTTTATTTTTCTGAATAAACATCGGCAATTATACTGTAAACGTAAACAAAACTTTCTGACATCCAATAGGAACGAGGCTAGAACGTACTCTGCGTTGAACACCGAGAGGTTTCGAATGATGTTTATTGTGTGACGCAGTGTTTAAAAAGGTCTATACTTACAAATGTTGATCTTCGCGGCGGAGTGTGTTACTGACCTCGGCGCACATATTCTTTTTGCTAATCTGACCGCGAATTACATTTGCAGAAAAATGCAAATACTGGCCTCGGCTGTTTTGTTGTTTGTTTTTTTTTTATGTTGGATGCTTATACTGTCCGCGGAGCTGCAGACCGCGGTTACTGTCAAAGACTATTAGATTACAATTCGCTTTGAAAAAGCGTATTGTTAGTTCATGGTAAGTTACTTGCTCCAGTTAAGCTTATGCCATGGCCTGCTATCCGTCGTCCATCGTTCGTTGTTAGCTACATTTTCGACATCTCCTCCAAAACCGGAAGTCGGATTGAACTGATACTTGGTAGGAGGCATTTGGGCAACATGCAGATTTAGAATTGCTAAAATCGTTGCGTTCCGATATCAAAGGTGACCCCATGGAGGCTATCTTGAAATTCTTTAAACGACATCTCCTCCCGAACAGAAAGTCAGATTGAGCTGAAACATGGTGGGAGGTTTGGGGGCGACATGGAGATTCAGAAATGCTAAATTCGTTCCGTTTCGATATCCAAGATGGCTGCCATCTTGAAAATCTTTAAATGACATCTCCCGAACGGAAAGTCAAATTGAGCTGAAACTTGATGGGAGGTATGGGGGATTACATGGAAATTCAGAATTGCTTAATTCGTTCCGTTTCGATATCCAAGATGGCGGCCATCTTGAAATTCTTTAAACGACATCTCCCGAATGGAAAGTCGTATTGAGCTGATACTTGATGGGAGGTATTGGGGCGACATGGAAATTCAGAATTGTTCAATTTGTTCCGTTTCGATATCCAAGATGGCGGCCATCTTGAAATTCTTTAAACGACATCTCCCGAACGGAAAGTCGGATTGAGCTGATACTTGATGGGAGGTATTGGGGCGACATGGAAATTCAGAATTGTTCAATTTGTTCCGTTTCGATATCCAAGATGGCGGCCATCTTGAAATTCTTTAAACGACATCTCCCGAACGGAAAGTCGGATTGAGCTGATACTTGATGGGAGGTATTGGGGCGACATGGAGATTCAGAATTGCTCAATTTGTTCCGTTTCGATATCCAAGATGGCGGCCATTTTGAAATTCTTTAAATGACATCTTACCCAGGACAGAAAGTCGGATGGAGCTGAAATCTAATTGGAAGTATCGGGACGACATGGAGATTCAGAATTGCTTAAGTCGTTTCGTTCAGAAATCCAAGATGGCCCATGGCGGTCATCTTGAAATTATTTAAACAACATCTCCTCTCTAACGGGAAGTGGGATTGAGCTGACACTCGATGGGAGGTATCGGGACGACATGGAGATTCAGTACTGCTAAAATCGTTCCGTTCCTATATCCAAGATGGCCGCCATGGCAGCCATCTTGAAATACTTTAAACGACATTTCCTCCCGAACGGAAAGTCAGATGGAGCTGAAACTTGATGGGAGGCATCGGATCGACATGGCGATTAAGGCATCCATCTATGAAATCATGGCCCATGGCGGCCATCTTGAAATTCTTCAAACAACATCTTCTCCTGAACCGAAAATGGGATTAAGCTGAAATTAAAGGGAGGTATTGGGGCGACATGGAGATACAGAATTGCTAAAATCGTTCTGTTCCGATATCCAAGATGGCCACAATGTCGGCCATCTAGAAATACTTTAAACAACATCTCCTCCCGAACGAAAAATCAGACTGAGCTGAAACTTGACGGGAGGCATCGGATCCACATGGCAATTTTTAATTGCTAAAATCGTTTCGTTCCGATATCCAAGATGGCCGCCGTGACATCCAGCTATAAAATCTTCACTCTATATCTGCTCCAGAACGGTTAGTCGGATTGAGCAGATATTTATTCGGAGGCATTGGGGCGTCAAGGAAATTCCGAATTCCATTTCTTTGGCCTAACGTGGACATTCATTGGACCAACGTCTGCTCTATCAAACAGTATGGGAGTTATGGCCCGCATAAGATTTCGGTTTCAGGAGAGATAAAGTACATAATTAAGAAAGTTAGAGTTGTCTCTCTTGCATATGACAGCTCTTCTGATCTTATCTATGTCTCTACCAAATATTATCAAAATATTTCAAAATATTAAGAAATTATGGAGAGCATAAGAATTTGGCTTAGAAATTCGTTCAGGGGAGATAACTAGAAAAAATAACAAAGCAAGAGTTGTCCTTGCATGCGACACTCCTGCTTGATCTGATATATTGTCCCTACAACACACCTGGTAATATCGTAAGGGGTAGCTGGTAGTAATGCTACTCCTTACGTTCGTTTAGCCAACGTTTGGCTAACGTTGGGCCTACGTTAGCCCTGCATAATTTTTAACGTTAGGCCAACGAAGAAAACATATATGATGCCAACCATTTTTGTCAGTGAAAAAGAGCTGTTCCGATACACAATTATAATATATATTCGTTTCTAATTTAGGCAGCAATAATGATCTGCATGCGGTGGATATGAAAGACTCTTGTCAGATTGTATGTAGACCCTGATCAGACTCCTCTTAAAGGACACAGGAGAGAAAAGAAGCTAAGATTGTTATTGTACAAACAACTGCTTTATTCGTAGTAAAATACCGTTTGACATTCATAAAAATATAGCACTGCGCTCTCAGAATGTCAAAATCACAAATGAGCCAGAGCACAGCAAAACCTACATTGTCACGTGCATCCAGCAAAGACTAAGATCAGCCTGCACAACTGCATACCTCCAGACAAGAAAGGGTTTCCACATATTATTTTTTTCTTATTTCACGACGAAAATGTATGTTGTGGGTATTCATTTGATGGCCCTCGCAGAGGCGCTCACACTGAGTACCAACCACATGTTTTCGTGGAGATATTTTCGGACTGAAAAAGCGCCTTATGTGGAGCTATGCAACTGCACAGTCTATTACGTATTGGAATGTGAAAATCATAGAAAAAAAAAAACGCGTTTTACATGTACTGTGCATTTTCGCGCAATTTTCGACCGCCCCCGCCCCCCCCCCCCCCACCCATCCACACACACACACACACACACACACACAAACAAACACACCTCGTATATTTGCTAGAACGTATGTGAGTGCATGCGCGCGCGCGCCTTAGTTTACTAGTTTACAGTCTGCAAGCCAAAATGTAAAAAAAATCAAATAGGAGAATCTGGGACATATTTGGGCATGTCGATATTATTTTCATCAAACCGAACAACATACCGATCGTCTTTGAAGTCATCAAAGAGCTAAAGTTAAAAAAAAAAATGACGTGAATGTTCAATAATGATAACCACGCCTGGTAAACTATCACAGGTACCTCCGCGGAGGTACCGATTAAATGGTTGTGACAGATATCCGGAGCTACCTGTGATGGTAAAAAACTAGACATAAAAAGATAGGCGTTCGTCTTTTTTAATAAAATACACAATAACCAGAGAGTTTACTGAAAATCAAACAGTGCTATTCGACCCTTATAGGCATAAAGTTTTGTCACACGTCTTATCCCCCAGAACTTTCCATATTTACCAAAGATACGACCTTCGAAGTGGCTTCGAAGTCAGCCCGAAGTACTCGAAACAGAAAAAGACCGATCGTTGTTGGTTCTAAAAGCGGATATCTGGCATACAAATCTGTTTATCTTGGTAGACTGATGTAAAGTAAACCTGTTTGCCTGAATACAGATATCGATAAACTCCAAATAAGGCTGGATTCTTCAAAAAACAGCTGGAGGTGCCTGTGACGTCGTGGAGGTGCCTGTGATGTAAAGAAATATAGTGAAAATCTGAAGTTATTGCAGCTGCAAATATTGATATAATTCTTCTCTAGATCACTGCCTGGAAAGAATCATTCATTCAGCATCGCAATAAGCTATCATAATGTGTATGTCATGAATTTCTATGTTAAAATTATAAAGCATAATCTCAAAGAATTATTGGTGCTTTTGAGTTAGATTGTCATAAAATGCTCACTGAAGTAAGACTTTTTTTCTTGAATGGTGGTGACTGTAATCGGGAGGTGCTGTCTGTTCGTCATTCCAACTCGTAGAAAATTGTCTTTGCCAAATATATTACACGCCACGCCAGCTACACATATGGTGTACCAAAAGTATAAAAAAAAAATGCCGATGCCCATCACCGTAAAATTTTGATGCAATTTGAGCATTACCGGAACACGTAAAATAACCTACGTTGTTGACCCTTTTGGTAACTCGTATGCGTATCGTCGCATATGTCGTATGACGCTCGCTGTATGTTGTAGTTTTGTTGTTTTGTTTCTTTACGTCCTCTGTAAATAACTAAAATCATGTCGGGACTATCAGTTAACCTTACCACACTATTTCTGGGCAGGCTTAGACCTCCTAAGGGGTTGACCGGTAATAAGTGAACATACTTTCGTCAGTAACTGACAACTGCCCTTCTTGAATCAGCGGAAGGAGAAAGAAAAGTAAGTGGGGACCTCTGGCTCTTGAGTTAGACGCTCTTCCGACTGCGCTACGCGGCCTGGCTCGCCGTTTATGTTAACTTTGTGGTGAGTGGACTCGAAGGTGTTGGAAGTAATTCACTCTTGCTGTTTTATATTGCCAGCGCTAGAATTCAAACACATCCATAAGGCCTAGGTGTTACATCATCAACACATGACATAATCTCGACATTACATCTTTAATAAAGTGAAGTGATCGGAATCTTACTGTAAATCGTGTTAAATTCAGTCACCAAATAAACCACTATGAAAATAGTTTGTCGAAGCGTTTGCAAAATGAACAATATGTCGGAAAACTGCTCTTTTGTCAGCATATTTGATGCACATAGTGGCTATTAGGACACTGAATTTCAGATGATTTACAGTAAAATTCCGATCACGAGTTACCAAAAGGGTCAATAACGTAGGTTATTTTAGGTGTTCCAGTAATGCTTAAACTGCGTCATAATTTACGGTGACAAGCATCGGCATTTTTTTTTATACTTTTGGTACACCATATGTGTATCTGGCGTGGCGTGTGATATATTTAGCAAAGACAATTTTCTACGAGTTGGAATGACGAACAGGCAGCACCTCCCGATTACAGTCATCACCATTCAAGAAAAAAAAGTCTTACTTCAGTGAGCATTCTATGACAATCTAACTCAAAAGCACCAATAATTCTTTGAGATTATGTTTTATAACTTTAACATGGAAATTCATGTCCTACACATTATGATAGCTTATTGCGACGCTGAATGAATGGTTCTTTCCAGGCAGTGATCTAGAGATTGTTATTATTGTGTATTTTATCAAAAAAGACGTACACCTATCTTTTTATGTCTAGTTTTTGACCATCACAGGTAGCTCCGGATATCTGTCACAACCATTTAATCGCTACCTCCGCGGAGGTATTTGTGATAGTTCACCAGGCGTGATAACGTCATTTAATAATTTAGACTATTTATTAAAAATACAACGCCGAGGACAAGAAAGCAACACACAGTTCGCCGAGGACAAGAAAACATAACGAAATATCGCATCCGAAGACAAGATTAGCAGCATCGTTTTGCGCCGCGTTGCAGATTCGCATCTATATCACGATAGAAGCAGTTTCTTGGCTCTGGTAGGTGCAATCCAAAATATCATAACAAGATACGTCCGTTTTTATTCTAAAACTGGTTCTGACCACATGAGTTCTTATTATATAATGTGTTTAATAATGCCTTGCGCCGCGTTCAGAAAGCAAAACTCCGAGGAATGTAATAGCATTTGTTTACATGCCTCCGCGGTTATGATTAGCATCAAGAGACAGGGTAGTGTCAGAAAAATGGTAATCATTATTAATCTACAAGGACTTGTACAAAATACTTTCACACAGAAGCACAAGAATGAATGTTCTTTCGGTAAAGCCAAAAAGAAAATAAAATAAGAAATGCAAACAGACGTTAAATTGCTGGCTAACCCCACATTTTCTTCTTTGTGCTGATTCAATCCAGACATTTTGGCGTTTTGTGCATCTATTTCTTTCTCGTGTATACCATCACTCATATACGCTGACAAAGTAACCATTTAAAATGTCAAACAAACTGTCATATAACTCTGATCAGCATTTGTTAGCAAGGAATAAATATCTTTATTGGCTGTACCTACCTTCAATACTGGGGATAAAATTGTGCCGAGACAAGATTAGCAGGAAAAACGCCGACACCAGAAAACGGTATGATACCTGTGGCTTATAGCCTTTAAAACACTGTGGAAATTTACAATGGGACGTAGCCCCTAAACCCGAATAGTTGGAACGTCCGTCTGTCACACTTTTGTCCGGAGCATATATCTAAAACTATTGAAGGTAATGTAATGAAACTTGATACATTGATAGAAGGTCATGAGGGGAATTGCAGAATGCAAAACCCATAACCCTGTCACCAGTATTTACGGACTTACTTCCCTTCTTCATTTTTGCATTAAAAAACTTGTCCGGGGCATATCTCTGAAAGTATAGAAGGGAATTAAATGAAACATGGCATATTGATAGACGGCCATCAGAGAAAGTGCAGAGTGCAAGAACCGTAACTCTATCAAGTAATTACAGAGTTATTTCCAAGTCAATTTTTTGCAATAGTAAGCTTGTCCGGAGCATATCTCTAAAAGTATTGAAGATAAATAAATGAAACTTTATACAGTGATAGAGGGCTATACAGGAAATTGCAGAATGCAAGAACCATAACCCTGTCACTAATATTAACGGAGTTACTTCCCTTCTTAATTTTTTGCAGTAAAAAGCTTGTCCGGAGCATATCTCTGAACGTATAGAAGAGAATTCAATAAAACTTGATGTATTGATAGACGGCCGTCAGAGGAAGTGCAGAGTGCAAAACCGTAACTCTGTCACAAGTAATTACATAATTATTTCCTTTTATATCTAAAAGTATTGAAGATAAATAAATGGAACTTGATACACTGATAGAGGGCCATAAAGAAAATTGCAGAATAGAAGAACCATAACCCTGTCACCAGTATTTACGGAGTTACTTCCCTTCTTAATTTTTGCAATAAAAAAACTTGTCTGGAGCATATCTCTAAAAGTGTAGAAGGGAATTAAATGAAACTTGATACATTGATAGATGGCCATCAGAAGAAGTGCAGAGTGCAGGCAAAGGTGCCTGAGCGTCCGTCCGTCTGGCCATCTGTCCGCCTGGAGTTATGTCCCTTACTTATACTCTGGGTGCACACGTTTTTTGTTGTTGTTTTTTTTTCTTTGTTGAAAATCACTTACTAGGGAACACCAAACTGGGTTTCCTAGTCTTATGGTTTAAGAGTTACAGGCATTGCAGGCAAAGGGCCTTATATTCCTCATTATTTGTGGATTCTTTGTAGAAAATCACTTACTAGAGAACACAAAATTGAATTTCTTAGTCCCATGGTTTAAGTTACTGACTTTGCAGGTAAAGGGCCTTATATTTCTCATTATTTCTGGATTCTTTGTTAACTAGAAATGTGTCCAAAATACACAGATGCCCCCGCATTGACGTAGGCTAATTTTGCAAGGTTTGCACAGTTTTATAGAGATATCCAAAGCGGGGGCATCCGTGTAGTATGGACACATTTCTAGTTGTTTTTTATTTTTATTTTTTTTTTTTTTTTTTATTTTTTTTTTTTTTTTTGTTGTTGTTTTTTTTTGTACATTTTACAGGCTTTCAAATGGATCTCTAGTCATTTGTCATTGGACCTTCTGATGCCCAGGCCACCAGCGCATACAGCGCTTTGATTGCAATAATAAGCTTGTCCGTAGGTTATCTCTTAAAGTATTATACTCTTTCAGTAATATAACCCTCCCACTACTGTGCATCTTCGGGGAGCATTCTTCGGTTTCACCAATTCTCTTGGTATGTTCAGTGGTTACATTATTATGTGCAGTAGTAACATTAATATGTTCAGTACTTAACATTATTATGTTCAGTAGTAACATTAGTATGTATAGTAGTAACAGTATTATGCGCGGTAGTAACATTATTATATTCAGTAGTAGCATTGTTGTGTTCAGTAGTAACATTAGTATGTGCAGTAGTAACAGTATTATGCGCGGTAGTAACTTTATTGTATTCAGTAGTAGCATTGTTGTGTTCAGTTGTAGCATTATTATTACTCGATGAATGTTTACTGTCGTGTCAATGTACTTTTTATACTGGAATAATCCAGGGTCAAGGTGAAGCAGATTGTTATGGGTATAAATAATGCCGCTCGGTACTTTCCGGTTCACTGATTCCGTTTGACTGAGTAAGTTTTGCATTGATAGCGGTTTCTTGCAAGTGTATTGAATCATAGCTCAAACGGTAAGTTCATTGTCGTCGGAGGTTTGATCCTTGTACTGTAACAGTTTTTTTTTTTACATATAATAATTCATACTTTATCTCTGTGCGAGTTTTTTTTTCTTTTTTCTTTTTTTCTTTCTTTTTTCACCGCGATGTGAAAAGTCTTTAACACTTACTAAGCAGATTCAGCAGTTGACGTGATTTTTCTTATATTTTGTTCCCAGAAAACAGAATTCAATCAAAGAGACAGTTTGCATGAAATATTGAATTCTGTTTTCTGGAGAAAATAAGGAAAATATTTCAAAATGTTGTCTGCTGAAATGTTTACGCAACATGCTAAACGTTAATAATAATAATAATAAAAGGTCTTGGATCATCTCTGGACTGTTCCAGTCCATTCATATATTCTACAGTATCCATTAATTTTATAAGCGGACAAAGGTCCTGATGATGTTTAAAGTGTTGAGATAACGACGTAATATCTTGTTGTTCATTGCCAAAAAATAAAAGAAGGAAGGGAGAGGGAGAGAGAGAAAAAAACATGTTTACCCTCAACATTCTGACATCTTACCATACTTGTCATTCAAATACCTGTTTATTTATTTAAAATTGCCACATGAGAGACATTCAGTGACAACTCTAATCACTCCGCGTTCTGCTCTGGGTCCACAGTTTGCTCAGACTTCGGGTAAATACAGTAAGTGCCAATTAGCCGGGGGCCTATATAATTGAGTATGAACAGCAAATGCAATAACGCCCATTTAGGCGTTTTTTTTTTTTTTTTTTGTTTTTTTTTTAATTAGGTATGAAAAAATGCCTAACGGCATTATGGACGGGTTTTTCCACAGAAGAATAAAGGCTACCTATCACTTTGAAAAAAAGTAAACCTCAGACGACGCCCGACCGCCCGGACATCTCTGTTTTAAAGGACAGAATTTTTCCGTGAAAAGCCTGTCCAAAAATACAGTTTTATCAATAAATGCTGGTTACTGATGTGGTCACTGGTAAATATATAGAAGCTCGGCCACTGAAGCTACAACCTGCATAGGTGAAAAAAAAAACATCAATTTTGGCTGCACAAACTCTCGGCTTCAGGGGAGATAAGTGCATAACGAAAAGTCAGAGTTGTCTCTCTTGCCCGCGACACGCCTATTGGTATTTATCCATGCCATTTACCAAATATTATCGAAATATTTCAAACCGTTAAGATGCTATGCACAAGAATTAGGCTTAGAAATTCGTTCAGGGAAGATAACAAGAAAAAAGAACAAAGCAAATGTTCTTGCATGTGACTCTTTTACTTGACCTGATATATGTCCCTATCAAATATAATCAAATTCTATCAAACAGTACGGGAGTTATGGCCCGCATAAGATTTCGGTTTCAGGAGAGATAAAGTACATAATTAAGAAAGTTAGAGTTGTCTCTCTTGCATATGACAGCTCTTCTGATCTTATCTATGTCTCTACCAAATATTATCAAAATATTTCAAAATATTAAGAAATTATGGAGAGCATAAGAATTTGGCTTAGAAATTCGTTCAGGGGAGATAACTAGAAAAAATAACAAAGCAAGAGTTGTCCTTGCATGCGACACTCCTGCTTGATCTGATATATTGTCCCTACAACACACCTGGTAATATCGTAAGGGGTAGCTGGTAGTAATGCTACTCCTAACGAGATAAACAGGTGTGCTACCAAATATAATCAAATTCTCTCAAACAGTATGGGAGTTATGGCCTGCACAAGATTTCTGCTTCAGGGAAGATAAGTACATAATGAAGAAAGTTAGAGTTGTCTCTCTTGCATGCGACACGCCTACTGGTCCTTCTCTTTATCCCTACCAATATGAAAGCAATCCACTGAAGAATAAAGGTAATATATAACTTTGAAAAAAGGTTAACCAAAAGGTAGACCTCGGATGTCAGGGGAGATCAGTATATAACGAAGAAAGTATAAGATTTGTTTCTCTTGCATGTGACATGCTTACTGGTTCTCCACTTCATCCCTACCAAATATGAAAGCAAACCACTGAAGGTAACATATAACTTTGGAAAAAGGTTAACCAAAAGGTAAACCTGGGACGTCAAGGAAGATAAGTATATAACGAAGAAAGCAGAGTTTTCTCTCTTGTATGTGACATGCCTACTGGTCCTCCTCTTCATCCGTACCAAATAGGAAAGCAATCCACTGAAGAATAAAGACAGTATACAACTTTGAAAAAGGTTAATCAAAAGGTAAACCTCGGACGACCCACGACGCCCGCCCGCCGGCCCGGATATCGCTATTTCAAATGGTGTTGTTTTTTTTTGTTTTGTTTTTTTTTAAGCCCGTCCAAAAACTCAAAGTAAAATAATAATAATAATAATAATAATAATAATAATAATAAAAAATAATAAAAATAAAGATTCCGAGATTCCAATACAAAAATTTACTCTACTCAAGACAGTCATACCCTAATGATGTATCCACCACACCATGCCGTCGACAGTTACAGAGGATTGAGTATTTATTTAATTGTTAGCGGTGAAATCAGTGTTTATCTGGTGAAAATAAAAGTGGTATCAATCACTAGTGAATTGATATCGTATCATTTCACTAGTGACTGATACGATTTATATTTTCACTCCTCGCTTTGGGCCACTTCGGTTTTCTTCATTGTTTCAGAAGTGGATCTAACCTCCACTTCAAATTTTTGAACACCTCTAACTTCTTTGTTTCTTAACTAAAGTGTTGGTATGCATTTTCTTAGTTAGAATGTAAGGAACATTTTGGTATCAAAATTATTTCGATTTGCCTATTTTTTTCTTTTTGCTTTTGTCTCTCCAGCGTTTCACATTTTAAGCACTGAGCGTCGACGCCATGACGTTCATGTTTTGTTTGGTGACGTTAGTTATGACGTCAGAAACGCGCATTGGCGTGTAAACAATAAAATAAAAAGAAAATTTACTCTTTTTCATAGTCTGGCCCCAGACCATTTCTTTATTTTCTTTTCTTTCTAAATATCCTCTATATATTTGCTATTCTCGTGGCGCTATCCGATAAGTCCGAATATGCCCGAGATGCTATTTTTAGTCATGCTTACCTAAAAACGGATTTTGAATTAACTCGTCCAACCTTTGACACGACAGTAAACATTCATCGATTATAAATGTAGTATTACTCGATTAATGTTTACGGTCGTGTCAAAGGTTGGGCGAGTTCATCCAAAATGCGTTTTTAGGTAAGCATGACTAAAAATAGCATCTCGGCCATTTGCGGACTTATCCGTGAAGCGTTCGTTGATAGCGCCACGAGAATTGCAAATATATACTCAAAGTTCTGTAACAGCGGACGGTGTGGTATAGTGGATACATCACTTGGGTGTGACTGTCTTGAGTCGATAAGATTGTCGTATTGGCATCGAGCAGTGTCTCTCTCTTTTTCTTTTTTACTTTGATTTTTTTTATATATCAAATAGTGGCTTAAAAATTATTTATTTTTAATTCATTCCAAATTACCACAAAAAAAAAAAACGGCTAAATGGGCGTTACTGCATCTGCTGTACATACCATTATAAAGGACCCCGGCTAATTGACATTAACTGTATTTATCCGAAGTCTGAGCAAACAGTGTGGACCCAGAACAGAACGCAGTATGATTAGAGTTGTTACTGAATGTCTCTCATTTGGCAATTTTAGAAAAATAAACAGGTAGTTGAATGACCTTTTTAATTTTTTGGGGCAAGTATGGTAAGGTGTCAGAATGTTTCAGGGTAAACAGGGTATTTTTTTCCCTCTTCTTTCTTTTATTTATTTATTTTATTATTTTTTATCTTTTTTTTTTTTTTTTTTTTTTGGAAACAGACAAGAGAGGATATTACCTCAACACTTTATCATCATTCAGTCTGATCAGGACCTTTGTCCGTTTACAAAATTAATGGATATTTAAGAATACATGAATGGATAGGAACAATCCAGAGAAGATCCAGATGAGACTGTCTGGATGCAGATGAGATGATCCAGATGAGACTGTCTGTCTGGACCTTCGCTCTTCGAATGCAATAAGAGCTCATCATTACACGCGTTAAAGACGTTTTTGTATTAACGTTTAGCTTGTTGGGTAAACATTTCAATAGACAACATTTTGAAATATTTTCTTTATTTTCCCCAGAAAATAGAATTCGACATTTCATGCAAACTGTCTCTTCGACTGAATCCTATTTTCTGGAAAAAAAACAAAAATAATAAGAAAACTCACATTAATTTGTCGACCGCTGAATCTGCCAATAGCGTGGTTAGTGTTAAAACAGCATTAAGAATTTTCACATCGCGGTGATTTAGATGGAAAAAGAAAGGGGGAAAAATACACGCACAGAGATAAAATATCATTATGAGTATATAAAAAAAAAAAAACTGTTACAGGAATCGAACTTCCGACCGTCGATTTAGTTTTTTACTTTATGGGTAGCGAACTTACCATTCGAGGTATGATCCAATACGCTTCAAGGAACCGCTATCATTCTATAACTTACTTAATCAATCGGTCTCGGTGAACCGGAAAGTACCGCGTGACATTATTTATACCCGTAACAACCTGCTTCACCTTGACCCTGGATTATTCCAATATTAAAAGTACATTGACACGACAGTAAACGTTCATCGAGTAATAGTAACAATATTATGGTCAGTAGTAACAATATTATGTTCAGCAGAAACATAATATTGTGCAGTAGAACATAGTATGTTCAGTAGTAACTTTATTCGCTGTGGTTAATTTCTTATTCGTTGTGGATAATATTTCCAAATAAGCAGTCATCTACGAGGGATGTTCGAAATGAATTGCTTATTGTCCTCTAGCTCGATATAACACGTGGGGCACGATAAAAACCAATATATACCTGTATAGGGCTATTCAATATCTACACAATGGTGTATAAATGTACATGTTAGACTAAGTGTAAGACATAAAATTTGCCATTTGAATACACGCAGTCATTGACCACTGCAGTAAAATGGTTGGTAGAAGCGTCGACAAAAAAGATGAAATACGGGCTTACATCAAAGCTTGCTCAAACCTTGGTTGTTCTTTGAAGAAGCTGATGACTGAAATTTCTACTGCTTTTGGACCTTCTTGTGTGTCTTATGACACAGTTCGGCGGTGGAAAAAGAAATTTGACTCTGGTGTAGAGTCCATCAAAAATGCACCGGAATCAGGTAGGCCAAAATCTGCATCTCGTAAAGAAATCGTTTCCAAAATAAAGGAAATCATTGAAGGAGATGCCAGATTTACAGTTCGTGATATTGCACGAAAGGTAGGCATATCACTATCAACGGTTCACCTTATTTTGAAGAAGCATTTGAAAGTCAGAAAGATTTCTGCTAGATGGGTGCCACATCTGTTGACTGACGAGCAAAAGAGGCAACGGGTTAAAGTGGCCAAAAAGCTGTTTCAAATGTTTCCAAAATATGACAAAAAGCAGTTTGCCAATGTCGTCACAGGTGATGAAACCTGGGTCCATTATTTTGAGCCCGTCAGAAAGGTTAGCAATAAAATCTGGGCCACTAAACACAGCAACCGCCCAATAATTGCCAAACGTTCTTTGAGTACAAAGAAGATTTTGTATGCAATTTTCTTCTCTGGTGAAGGAGTCGCAATAAAAGTGCCAGTGAAAAAGGGCAAAAGCATCACCGGAAAGTACTACAAAGACGTAGTACTGAAGATACTGAAAAGGTATTATCAGAAACGACGCCCTGCCACTGGTTTTAAACATGTCTGTCTTCTACATGACAATGCCCCAGCTCATACCTCCGCAATAGTTACGGCGTTTTTGAAGAAAGAAAAAGTAACTGTTTTGCCTCACCCCCCGTATTCCCCAGACCTTGCCCATGTGATTTCTTTTTGTATCCGAAATTGAAAGCATTCCTTGCTGGGCGGAAATACCAGTCCCGACAGGCCCTTGGATCTGCCATTCATCAGTACCTTATTACTGTGCCCAAATCAGCGTACCGTGACGCCTTCAAGAAATGAATACATCGGCTGAAACTTTGCATTTCTAGCCACGGGGAGTACTTCGAGGGCGTGAAATGAGTACTTTTGGGCTAACTTGAAATTTGAAGTCTCCAGATAGAAATAAGCAATTCATTTCGAACATCCCTCGTATTTACCGGTCAAATAAAAGCGGGAAATTAAAGTATTATTTGCCGGTATCAACGGTTCGGAAGAAATCATGGTAGAATTCATAATCGGCTTTGCTATATCTGATAGGATCGTCTTCCGAATGCATATTAAAGTAACGGGTTTCCCTTTTTACTTCTAGAATGTATATCAGGGACTGGTTGAGTGGGCACTAGAATAATTCAATTAAGTATCGAGGTTCTATGTTCTGCTACGCACGTCCCGGGGCCTGAACGGGGGCACAAGTGGTCACAAGTATTTAAAAAAATTTTTGGTTTCTCTACCTTCGCAACAGGCTCGGAAACAGAGGAGCGCATTCAGATTCGCGCCCTCCCCCATTGAAATCTGAAAATAAATTGGCCCAATGAGACTTCTGGATCCTTGTATGTCAGTTGGTATTTTCTTGCATATCGGATAAGGATTTCCGCAAATTATACAGGTGCTAGCAAATCTTATCTCACACATCCTTATCCGTCCCATGTGAAAGATAAAAATCGAGAATTTTCATGTGTTTGATATACATTGGATGTATAGGACGTCACGCTACGCCATCGTTAAGGTTGACGTCACTGAACGTAATTATGCCACTTAACGTCACGATATTGTCATCACAACATGGCGGACGTCCGTAATCGAAGTGACTGCATTATCAAAAGCCTACTTTCAGAAATAAAAGGTATGCAAGAAAATGAATCTGTTATGGGTGTGAGGGACAGATAGAAAAATCCGTCCCTCGGGATCACAGTCTGACATCACTCGGCATGCCTCGTGATGCCAGACAGTAACCCTCGGGACGTATTTGTCTATCTACCCATGATAGAGTCTTATATTGTACATGGCCTTTCCTCCACAACTGGAGTTGTATTGTAGTTAATAAACTTTTAGTTTCTCTTCTAAGAAACATATTTCTACTAACAAGACACTGACCACTTGAATTGAATGGCTACAAAATGCTAGATTTTTTTTCTATATATACTGCACCCCCACCCCCACCCACCCCACCCCATCCCACCCTCATTTCTGAGTATAATGCACCGTACCGGTTCGTTTCGCCCGTGAATCTTTTCACCTGTGGGTCGATTCGCCCCTGAGTCGATTCGCCCTAGGTTGTTTAGCCCGTGGGTCGTTTCACCCCTATTTGGTGGGTCGGTACGTCCTTTTTTTATTCAAGCCCCAAGACTTGAACCAGGACATGTTTGGACATATGTACGATTATCTGGACTTTCCTTCGACAATTTTGGATGAGTGCCGCTGAGTGTGTTGTGTGTGTGTGGGGGGGAGGGGGGGGGACGGGGGGGGGGTAGTATATGCTGATTATGCTGATTCATACTGGAGAAAAGCTTACTCATGAGAAATATGTGAACCGTTCTCACATCCAGCGATCAGAAGACATCAGTCGGCATATAAAGTATTTTCGGAAATAAGAAAATAAGTATATAGATAAAAAATATATAAATAAATGTTCCTCAAATATTTTGGCCAATTTAGCCATTCTGGAATATCGGCCGCCATTCGCCGCCAAAGATAAATACTTCACGCCAGGCCTTTAAAGGAAAGGCCCATAAACTATCTTTCACTGAAATGGTTGAATGAAATGAGTCACATGTTACAGTCTTATTTTCACTGGCAAATTTTATCCTACCGGTGCATGGGTGATTGCTTATTCAGAAAAATTAACCACAGCGAATAATAAATTAACCACAGCGAATAAAATAACTATTGAACATAATAATGTTACTACTGCACATAATGTAACTGTTGAACATAATAACGCTAGTACTGAACTTAATAATGCTACTACTGCACATAATAATGTTACTACTAAACATAATAATGTTATTACTGCACATAATAATGTTACTACTGACACAATGATGTTACTACTGAACATAATGTTAATACCGCGCATAATAATGTTACTACTGCACATAATACTGCTACTACTGTATATAATAATTTTACTAATGAACATATTAATGTTACTACTGCACACAATACTGCTACTACTGTATATAATAATTTTACTAATGAACATATAAATGTTACTACTGCACATAATAATGTTACTACCGCGTATAATAATGTTACTACTGAAGATAATAATGTTACTACTACACATAATAATGTTACTATTGCACATAATAATTTTACTACTGACATATCAATATTACTACTGCACATAATAATGTTACTACGGCGGATAATAATGTTACTACTGAAGATAATAATGTTACTACTGCACATAATAATGTTACTACCGCGCATAATAATGTTACTACTGCATATAATAATGTTACCGCACACAATACTTTACTACAGCGCATAATAATTTTCAACATCATGTGACAGTCGTGGCATTCCACAGATGATCTTTGACCTTTTTCGTCACTGTCTAATTTCTGCCTTAGTTGCTGTGGCAATCTGAGGTTGCAATACTTGAAGAATGTTGCATGGCATCTGCAGATAGGCAATGCCTGTTTAACTCAGGTAAGCGAATCGTGGCCCATGGGCCTCTTGTTTCACGAGCCTTTCTGCTGCATGATAACCAGTACCAGAAATAAGCGGATAGCTATGGCAATGCAATAAGTGAGAGTTAAAAACTTAGCATGCTGGGTAAAACTTTTAGCAGACGACAGTTTGATATGTTTTTGTCATTTTTCTCAGAAAATAGGCTTTGACATCTCATGAAAATTGTCTCCTCGGGAGACAATTTGCATGAAATGTCAAAGCCTATTTTCTGGAAAAAAAATAACGAAAAAATATCATGAATTTGTCGTCTGCTTAATTTGCCCATAGAGTGGTAATGGTTAAATTGATGAGTCTGAATGATGCATGCCGCAGACAGAGTTTGTACGAGGCTCGTGACGCACCTCAACAAAACTTCTTGTAACAGGAAACATTTTACACCAGAATTTATCAACATATCAAAATGGTAAGCCATTTTTCATATTTATTTAACACCTTTCTAAACTGTTAGAGATTTAATAATTGATGTTAGTTTTTTTTTTTTGTTTTTTATTTTTATGATTATTAATTAATTACTGTGAGTGATAATTCCTTAGTTACTAGATTTAATATTATTACTATAATTGTTGTTGTGATGATGATGGTGATGATGATGATGATGATGATGAAGCACAGGCATTTTTCCCTGTTGATTTTGTTCCTCATTCAAAGAAAATGGATCGATCCTTCCTATACTCCTGCCTGAAAATAGAGACATAGACCTATAAATATACATTCCAGGGCTAACAAAAGGGAGACATTTCAAACGCATATCTGTACTATATCAGATTTAAGCCGGGGTACAGCATATCCTACAAGACTGCATGTGCGCCCAGCAAAGACTCAGGTCAGCCTGCGCAAGCTGATCTGTTCGCTGTCCGCCTGAAGATCCTGGATGGTTGGTTACTCACAGAACGGACTATGAAGATTCTTGTCAGACTGCGCGGAAGTGCTGTGATCCGGCTCCTATCGGAAGTTTCTGAAACGGAACTGTTGATAAAACACACACACACACACACACACACACACACACACACACACACACACACATCACGTCTGTACGTTAGGTTCTGCAAACGGAAGCCATTTACAAAACACACAGCAACCATTTACTAAAACAATAAATATAAAATGGTAATGTTGCCCCAAAGTGTTTTCATGAACTGGATCTAAACTGTTTATTAAAGCTTACTGGCTTGTTACGATAAATATGTTTTCATTCACGTCTCGGTTTCGAGAAGTACCAAAAACGTAAACTAATGAACAAACTTTTCCCATCCCTGAAACCTACGTTCTTTTTTATGTGGCAACAATTAATAGTCCCTACGTGGGAAAGGCGCCTTATGCCATATACGAACAATGAAGGTCCAGACCAGCCTGTGCATACGTAAAGTCTGATCAGGATCTTCGCTATATGCTTACAGATTCACTGGATATGTACATTTAATCGTTTAATAGAAAATACAGTGACTAAGCTGCCCATATGTGTAGGCTGATCTGGGCCTTCTCTGTTCGCATATTGCATAGGACCCTTTTCCCATGTTGCACAACATTTAAAGTTTGGCACACGTATTTCACTTGTTTTTACTCTATCAATGAAATGGAACTAAGATGCACTCGCTTGCACTACCAGAAAATCATGTGCAGGAATCGGCTGAAAAAAAGTACTTTATCACGTTTTAGCATTCTGTACCAATCCGAGTTATCCAGGGAAAGATTTTCTAAAAGTTTATGTACAGTCCCCTTACTTTCATAAACACGACAAAAATAAGGTAGTTAGTAAATAGGCACAGCTTGATCCGAGTCTATATTCCATTGAGGTCTCATTTCACAGAGCATGGTCGGCTGCTGTTCCCCCAGCTGCCAGAGTTATGACTAATCACGTGGTTCATTACTAACAGCTGATTGTCTGTTAGCTGCTGCAGCTGCTGTACATTTCACTTGTCTAGCTTTCTTATCACATTTGACAGCTTACAACATCTTTTGCAGTATTTTCAGAGGAATAGAAGTAGATAGTTCTCCCTGCGTGCGTGAGTGTGTGCGTGCGCGTGTGTGTGTGAACGATCTTCGTAACTATCTATCTATCTATCTTGGTTTAAACAATGTTTATTCAGATCAAACACGCATGTAGACAATACAAATAATTTACATCAATCTTGTCACTTTAGTTCTTCTTTTCAGCTCACCTGGATGAGATACAGTAATCATCTTTTGTCAAATTCCGTGCGACATCACGTAATCATTTTAACTGACAAATCCTCTAAAACCACTGAAGTATTCTAAATAGGTAAAATTTATGGCAAGCTGTCTATTTATTATGCAAAATAAATATCATATATTATATGAGATATCTTATATAGGTTTTAAGATATCTGATATACTAATTCAGATATATTATATACTTTATTAGATAATATCCTATATAAGATATCTGATATAATATATATCTTATTTAATTCCACATATAAGATTTCTTACTTACCATATAAGATATCTTATTTACCATATAAGTTATCTTGTTTGTTAAATAAGATCTTATATATTAATATAGATATCATATATACTAAATAAGATATCTGATGTACTAAATGAGATATCTTATCAATTGAATATATGAGATATCTTATTTGGTAAATAAGATTTCATATCCTACACTTATAAGATATCTTATATAGCATATCATATACCTTATATAGCATTTAGATACCTTATATGTCAATAAAGATATCTTATGATGCATAAAAGAGATCTAATATAGCATAAAATATATCTTAATTGACATATATCATATTTATATAAGATATCCTATATATAATATAAGATCTGATATATTAAATCAGAAGTCTGATTTATAGAATAAATAGTTAAACAGCTTGCTGGCAAGCCGTTTTACTATTTATCATGCAAGATAGATATCTTATATATTTTATAAGATATATAGGGTATAAAATATCTAATATAGGATATAAGATATCTGAATTAGTATATCAGATATCTTATATCCTATACTAAATATAATATATCGTACATAAGATAGCAGATATATCATATTATATATCTTATTTCCCATATCTTATTTAATAAGTTATCTTGTATCTTAATGTAGATGTATATTAATATAGATATCTGATATACTAAAATGATATCTCATATACTAAATGAGATGTCTTTTTTTATTGAAGAAATGAGATATCTGCTTTAGTAAATAAGATATTTTATATCCTATATAAGATATATAGTATATCAGATATCTTTTATAGCATATAAGATATCTTAAATGTCAATCAAGATCAGATGTTTAGCATGTAAGATATCTTAATTGACATGTAAGATATCTTATTATATCTTATATAATATATCAGCTATCATATATTACATAAGATATCTGATATATTATATGGTAGTAGTGGTCATGGTACCCAAGCGGTAATCCAAACCCATAAATCCGTAAACGAATGACGAATCGGAATGTCCAGACCAACAGACATGAATCCCAGAATAAAGGGTGTAATCAGGCGTCCGCTGATAGTAAGCATTACATGATCAGCAAGCTTCGCCCACCATGCCCATAGGCCTGAACGAAGGAAATGTAGGTAGAAGCGTATGTCCGGGATTATGGAAGTCTACTTATGGCTCGTCATTGGCAAAACATCAGAAACAATTCTGGAAGGGATTGACCAGATCATGATGTCTCCCATAGAACTTCTTAAGGGTTGCTACCGGTTTGGTTTTTTTTGATACCCTTGGCTCAACAACCTTGTAGTGAGCACAATCCCACGCTGCATGAAGTCCTGATAATTTGAACAGGCTCTGGCATAACGGATTAACTGTGAAACGTAAACGCCGTATGCTGGTGCAGAAGGGATATTAGTGTTCAGGAATGGAAAGTTAACAATGGGAAAATTGAAGTCATTCCGTTTGTCGTAAAGCCTAATAGTAAGCTTTCCATTGTCAATGTAGAGATAACAATCCAAGTATGAGGAGGAGGCTGCAGTCTCCGTTGTTTCCTTTATTTCAAGTTCACGTGGATAGATGAATTCCAAATACTCTGCAAATTTTGTGTTTTTCAGAGACAATACATCATTTATATATCTGTAGGTGAAATTGATTTGTTGTGTAAGATGTTTCTTGCCTGCTTTGAGGAGACTTTGTACAAACTTCGCCTCATACGAGTATAAAAACAAGTCTGCAAGCAACAGTGCACAGTTAGTACATCGGTGTGCCGATTGTTTGCTGAACTATCCGTCCGCCGAACTCTGCCAAATATTGTCAATTAAATATTCCGGCATCTTTATGACATTTGCATCTGAGTATTTTGTTGTGCATCAGAGTGATCCCGAACGAAGTATGTGTTTTTGTAGCCAATGACAACATACTGAAAGCGACGGTTACCATTCTTTAATATGGAAGACACACTGGTTGATAATTTCCTTTCATTTAGATTTCAATTTATCATGAAGATAGTTGTGTAAAGAGTAGAGAAGTCGAAAGACTTTATACTGTTGACGGAATGAAGAGACTGTGCCTTTAGGTTTTCTAAAAGCTCTTTGGAGTTTATCAGGATCCACATCTGATTAACACCACTCCTGGCATATGCAGTGTCACAATACTTCTGAAGGCCTTCTTTAACTGCGGTTAGTATTCGTGTTAGAATCTGAGAAAGAGGCTTTGTTGAGCACTTAGCCGAACCCGCAATATATCGCTGCTTGTACGGATTCTTGTGAAGTTTGGGAATCCAGTACAATTTGGGAAGTTCAGTATCTTCCTCTGGGAGGGAAATTCCGAATGTCATAATCACTGAATGGTGGTTTTGTAGAATTTCGTCCTTGGACATAGCAGTAAGATCATATGTAGGGTTTCCAGTCAGGGTACTCATACCAAACTCTTCCATTAAGCATTTTATGTAGTGTGTTTTGCAAACAACACAATGTTGTTAGATGCCTTGTTGGCTGGTGGCTGAAACAACGACACACTTTTCATGGATTTTAGCTAACTCAGCAGCAACATCTGGATCATCAAACACCGATTCATGTCGGCGAGACATTGTTCTGCTGAGTACTTAGACACGTCTGTTTACCAAGAACATTACCGAAACAACCCATTCAGACAGGGTGTCAAATTACACGTCCTCTTTCTTGGCCCAGCGTCGTGCATACTCTTCAACAGAATCCAAACTTAATTTGGAATTCTGTTTCCAAATAAAAGAACTGGTTCCCAGTATTTAGGGCCTTTGGAAAGAATGTCCCTGAGTTTGCTAATCCTGACTATATTGAGGTCTCCTGTTATGATGTGACCGGCTGGATCGTAGCAGAACTCCGAGGCTTTACAGGAACACGTTCAAGGTTTCGAGTAATGTTCTCAGTATTTAGACCTTGCACCACATTTTTGTAATTGAAAATTCTAGGTGCAATGGGAAACGAATAACTGTAGGAGATGATTGGTGGGCTCTGATTTTTGAAGTAAGCTTTTTGAAGTCACTTTTTTATGGTTCAGAATATTGCTAATGTTAACGACATCAAGATCTTTGTTTCTGAAGTCAAGTTTAAAAAAATAAGATATCTGATTTATAGAATAAATAGTAAAACGGCTTGCAATAGAAATTTGGCTGATTATCTGGCTTGTTTGGTTTTCAATCAAAATACCTCTCAATAACTTTTATGAGAAAATTGTAAAATAGCATCTTATCCATAGTCGGTAGAGCAATTTGCACTGAGCTTTGCGGTAATGATCTTTTGGTGATCTTCTTCCAAGGTTATACATGTATATGTTGTTATGCCATTGGACCGCTTCGTTTGGTTGCCATGTCTAGAGAACATTTTAAAATCGAAAATCTTTAAACGACGAAACATCTAAAATAATTTGAAACATCATGTTTGAATTTAGTTTGGCAGATATGTTGCTTGGATAGGGAGAATTCAAAACAGCTAAATTATATTGATCTGATTTTATCTCTTTACCATGGCAACCGAGTCTCCTATAGAATAATAATGGAGCTACGGTTGAAAAAACCTGTATCGAACATTAGCTGTCTCGTTAGATCGCTTTGCAAGAGAATGTCTAATATGTTAATCTTTACTGTTTTCCCCATTGTATCCTGTAAGAGCACTTGATTTCATGATAAACTATTGTCACGTGTTGTTAATTTACATGATGATCTTTTAAAATCCAGTGATATCTTGTTTGTAAAGTTGTTTATTATTTGAAGTTTACAAGCTGACTTTACGTGACATATCATGCCATGTCACCTAAATTGCTGTGTAACCTGCTGTTCCAACTTGATTTCGGTTTTCTTCACTTGTATCATTTGAAAACGTACCTTCGGACATGTACGTCCAGCGAAGATTCAGATCAGACTGCGCATTTGCGCAGTCTGATCTGAATCTTCACTGGACATATTTTGAATAGCCAAGATTGCAAAGTATCCTTATGCGGACATCGAAGACTGATCAGACTGCGCGGATGCGCAGGCTGATTTCAGTCTTTCTTGGGCGCACATGTCAGACGATATCGACGGCTGCGTCGACTGGTTTGTGTCTTCGTTGGGATAGTGTTACGCAGCAAAATTTCAAACAAATAAATAATAAGAATAAAATAATAGAAATAATATAGTCATGTTTATAAGTTGTTTATCATTTTTGGTACATCTTTGGATTTCTTTTTGTATATTTGTATTTTTGTGGGTTTGCTGGCATATTGAATAATAGAAAAAAAATAATTTCATAAAAAGCATTAAAGGTATGATGCAGTTTTCTTCCCTAGAAGGCTTAATTTGACACTAATGGCTTTATCCGCCGTCAGGTGCAGACGAACAACTGAAATGTCTGCCGGGGTACTTTGAATGGCTTGTCTATCATAAGTTGAGCCCTTGTTAACACAGATAACACAGATAAATCCCTTATGTGATTATGATAAGTAGCCTTGGGAATTATCAGTTAAGGCAATTAAAATGCAAACTAAAATTTTATGACTTTTCGAACAATTAAGACAAAAGTTAAAATATCAAAATATAAATTTGATTTTGATATGCTGTGAATCGTAAGCATTATTTTGATACCAAACAGTTTTTCCCGACTTTGAATTTTATCCTGCCCACGTGTTGAAATATTAGGCGGGAAATGCAAGATCTTAACACGTTGTCACGGGTATTTTCATTGGCTGATTATGATAATGTTGTGTTACAGAGTGGTCACTTACTAAAGAAAGAGCGAGTGGGCGGAAAAAGAATGTCAGTTAAGTTTGAGATACGCATCACGAAAACATGCCCATACAGTCGAACCTCAGTGGCTCGAACATCTTCGGGACCATGGAAATTCGTTCGAGACATGGGTAGTTCGAGCCACTAAGGGTAATCATGGCACCAGTTCAGGAAGCAAACAGCGATAATTTAGGGAAATCGTTTCGATTTTCTACACAATGTTGTATGTTGTGTGTACTCATTAGAATCGCCTCATCGAGGCACACAACATACAATTATATGATAAAATAAAAAAAATCATTAAATATTTGTTTTCTTCAGCTATTGGAAGAATTTTGTAGGGACTGAAAAAAGAGTTCGAATCATCCACGGTAAACGAGCCATCCGTGTTCGAGCCATTGAGGTTATACTGTATAATTTTGACCCCCTTAAACCCCACTTTTGTATAGATAAACAGGGATTTACAGGGGTATACAATATTTGTCTTATTTCTGCTCAAAAAACAAAGATTGTGGGTACTCGTTAGAACCGCCATAATATATGTTTTGCGCAGAAATATAAACGATATCAGAATGTTGTATCTGAAACTTTTCAGTGTTTGGTGGCTCAAAAAAAAACAAAGATTGTGGGTACTCGTTAGAACCGCCTCAACGAGGCGGTTCTAACGAGCACCCATAATCTATGTTTTGCGCAGAAATATAAACGATATCAGAATGTTGTATCTGAAACTTTTCAGTGTTTGGTGGTAAAATTTTCAGTATATTTGAATAGGCACGTTTTCCTAATGAATGGTACACCATCGTGGATATAATTTGGATTTCCAAATGAAAAAATATTTGCGTTAATAATTAAATCTGGAATGCCAGTTGGGCAGTTAGAATTATTATTATCCCCGCGCTTTTCGAAGAAAAAGCGGGGATATTGTTATACCCCTCGTCCGTCCGTCCGTCCATCTGTAATGTCACATCATTGCTCCTAGACCACTGAAGCTAGATTCTCGAAAACTTTCACAGGTGATAGCCCTATGGATGAGGACTGGAGGAACACGTTCGGAATTTTGATGTGACCCTTTGGGACAGGGCCAGGGGGTGTGGCCCCGAAGGGTCCAAAATTCATTTTGTACATACATAGTCATGTTGCATATCAAATCAAAGGTTATGAAGAGTAGAATACAGTGGTGCAAAAAAGTTTGCCCCGGGGCCATGTCTCGGGGTCACTAGATGTCAAAAAGTAGGGTTTTGGGTCCTTTTTTTGATTGTCACCCAACTCCTTTTAGGCTTTTTTAGCTCGAACCTTGAAAATATCACAGGTAATAGCCCTATGAATGAGGACTGGAGGACCACATTCGGAATTTTGATGTGACTCCCGGGGGCAGGGCCAGGATGGTGTGGCCCCGAAGGGTCAAAATCCATTTTGTTCAAACATAATCATGTTGCACATCAAATTGAAGGTTATGAAGAGTAGAATACAGTGATGCAAAACGTTTGCTCTGGGGGCATGTCTGGGGGTCACTAGAGGTCAAAAGGTGGATTTTGTGTCCTTTTTTATTGTCACCCAACTCTTCATAGGCTTTTTTAGCTAGAACCTTGACACTATCACAGGTAATAGCCCTATGAATGAGGACTGGAGGAATGCATTTGGAATTTTGATGTGCAGAGAGATATGCGATGGCGCTGGCGCGAGGATATGCGATGGCGTGTCATCGACTTGCTCTAGTTTGTTATTGAAACATGACCACTGTATTGTAGTTGTTATTTTGGCGAACATTGTTGTATTGTTATTTTAATATATACCTAATTTGTGGATTTCCATAAAGGAATTGAAACAGAAAACAGAAAATCGTACTTTATTTCTCTTATTGTTTAAAATTCGAAATGTAATTCTGTCATAAATCAACGGCAGAACAGTATGTTTACTTACGTTGTGACTCATATTATGTTGCCGGCCTCGGTGGCTCAGTTGGATGCGCCGTCCGACTGGAGACCAGGAGGTCGCGGGTTCAACCCCCGCCGAGGTCGGCAACATTCTTTCGTGGAGATTGATCATGAAATATTTTCTACGGTCATTCTCTCCCTTCCGCTGATTCAAGAAGGGCAGTTGTCAGTTTCTGGCGAAAGAATGTGCACAATACTGGTTAACCGCTTAGAGGACTAAGCCTGCCAAGTAAACGTGTGGTTAGGTAAACTGACCGCGCTCGACATGACCCCATTGGGTTGACTGGGCCGTAAAACCTCAACACAAACAAAGACTCATATTATGTTATCTTACATGCTGTCTTGTGACATCATCCTGACATGCCCAATCTAATTTGATATACACCACTTGATGTTCATTTGTCCTGTCTTTCTAAGGTCGTGTGCTTTGATTAGCTGAACCACAAGTTTTGTTGATTCGCAATATATCGCCAATGTTTGTCGTTTGTAAGATTCCCCTTCGGTGTGCAAGGAGCTAAACTATGTCTGCAGTCATTGATTAACTGTCAATGTTTGACAGAGTTGATCATCTCAGGAGACCTGTCTCTTACGCTTGGCTGTTTTTTTTTTCTGCTATTTCTGTTTCTACATGAAAATTTTCATGAATTTTACGTTAACTGCTCTACAGCTGCCGTGTTGAAATGTGCCATTAAAATGAAAAATAAAAAAAAAACTAGCACACTTTTCGTGTATGTGTAATGCAAATATTACACGTATCTGCATGTATGTGGAATTTTTGTCAAAAATTTTGTAATGAAAAGCGGACATACAGACGGTTTTCAGTTCTTAATAAAAATTAGCACGCACACATGCTAATTTAAAAGAGTACAGTGACAGAGATTATCAGAAGAGTAATAACAAAGCATTGTGCCCACTGGGTTTTCATTCATTCTCCGCTATATAAAATTACCCGAACCTAGACAATAATGGATCAAAAGAAATCCACTATCCAAAATACAGTTCACTGAAATTATATTTCCTGTCATTTTAGACAAATTTACATTGCCACTGTCAGAGGGCCTTCATAATTAAACTTGGGTGCAGGTCAAGAATCACGTTACTGAGATGAAATATCTCCTGATAGGTCCATCCTGCAAATCTAATGACAGGGTTGTATCAGATACACACAAACACAAAGAGCTCTTAGCCGCGTTTGCAAAATGCGAAAACAAAATCAAACAAAAAAACAAAACAAAAAAACATTACCATGCAACTGCGAAGAACACAGAGAATCTGTAGCAGCCAGGCATCCAATGTCACTTTTTGGGTCGATTGTTTACAATCGAGCCATTGTATACAAACGCTAAAATTTCCTTAAGGTAGTTGTCCACGTAATTATCATTTACCAATGAAATTCAACCACCCAGTTGTATAAAATCCAAGTAACGGTTATTTATAGGTGCACTTTTCTTGCCGCTGTGACGTCAGAGTGCCATGTAAAGAGGTTTATCAGTACAGACTCGGATCAGACGCCGCATAATGCGCAGAATCAGGGTCTGCACTATTTGCTTAAATTACAGGAAGTTAAAGTTTTAATTCCCCGTTCAGGAGCATTTTCTCAGCCTACACTCAGAGACAATCGACCCACCAGTGCTGTCAGTACTTTGGTTTATCAAGTTTCACGGCGCTATCGAAGTATGCCAAATATATTTAATGCCCGTGTAAACCCTAAACGTAGTACATGTAATCACAACTACAGCAGACGACACTTTGATTTGTGTCATTTTTCTTTCAGGCAAAATAAGGCTTTATATTTCATGTGAATCGTCTGCCTAGCAGACAATGCTCATAAAATGTCGAGGCTTATTTTCTCTGAAACATAAGAAAATCAGTTTTGGAATGTCGTTTATTTTAGTATTCAGCGGCCTGTCAGGCTTGAAGTGTCTTACTTAAAGGTTTAATGCTCTTGTCTGCACCATTTGCAATTTTAAGGATTGTTGTAATTGTCTTGTTATATAGACTGATAAGGTGAACACATTTCCATGTATTCTTGCATTCCGACTGATCTGAATCCATTCATAACAAATAAAGTACACTACAATAGACCCTGAGGTGCCAATAGACCCCCCCCCCCCCCCCCCCCCCACACACACACACACCACCATCCCCGCCCCACTTTAGGGAATTTCGCAGACATACCCTATATTAAAGAGCATTTATTTCTGCGTCGAATGAAACTTGGGTAATTACCGTATTATGACCGGTTAAATACATTATCTTTAGGTGAATTTGTATAATTTCATTATCTAATACAAATCCTTCAAGTAGGAAGTATAATTTCAAAACGTTTTGCAGTTTTGAAATTATACAATGAGTATGATTCATTTACGGCATACCTAGCAAATAAAGACGTATTTCTCTATCATTATTGAAAACATGGTAACGTATTTAACAAATTAATAGTAAAAGGAGAATTACACCACCAACCACTAGGGAATTGTGCAAACCTACCCTCTGTTCAAGGTTTATATCTCTGGTGTAAACTGAAACTTGTTAGAACGCTAGCCATGGGGATGTTGCTGTGTTACGGCCGAAAAATACGTTACCCCTGTGACTACTTGAAAAAAAAAATCATTATGATTCTAACTAAATAAAACAACCTCCATTCTGCAGAACAACATAATCAATGGGTTATGGTGTTGTTTACGTTACAAATTGTGGGCTACCTACATAACATGTACGATTTCGCACTGTTTTTGATTTTTCTTGACAAATCTGCATACATTCTAAATATTTTTTCTGTACATTTAAAGAACATACAACGTTACTTTCATTTTTCTATCTGATGTACTTTGCGAGTTGTTGCATATTTAATACTTATACATGTTCTCTTGATTTCTACTTATCACAATATGGTCATTTGCATCTGTTCCTTAAAGGCTCGACGTATGTAACACAAAATATAATCCGTTGAGAGAGTCTCTTACAGAGAGATGCTAATAACCCTGTGTATTTTCATAAGTTTAGAAAGACGGAGACAAGCCACAATTATTGAACACAACTAACTCATACATCAAGTAGAGAGGACACAAAACCTCTATGCCTTCTATGAGAGTGTCATCTGCTATTATTTGGTTTCACTTTTCTTTGGAAGAGACGAAATATCCGAATTGCTCGCTTCACTAAAAAGGGATTATAAAGAAGGGATTATAAAACTGTTTTTCATTGCCGCTCTAGCCTTCATAGGGAGAACTAAGTCTAAGTATCCTTTCACATTTGATATCATTTGCTTAATATTTGACAATTTGATACATTACTGTTACTTTTTCTTTCAAGTTATTATTAATTAAACCCTAAATACTAAATAATAACAATTTTCATTGATTCCAGTGATCTTTTCTACAGGCAGCAGAAACATAAAAAAATCTTGTATCTTCCTTGTTCGATATATATATATATATATATATATATATATATATATATATATATATATATATATATATATATATATATATATATATATATATATATATATATATATGTTTTGATTGTAGATAATCTAAATGTAGTAGAAGTGCCACTGTACATTGTATTTTCTTAAAAACCTTCACTCAAGAGGTATTGCTTTGCGCCATTCCATGCCTTTATCAGGGAGCAACCAGTTGCTTTGAGAGCCAATAATTTTAGGCATATCACCTGTGCAACAGAGGTTGCAGGGAAGTAGCAGAAAAGTATGTATAATGCATGATCAGAGCACGAGAGATCAGATTGTCAGTGAGCTAGTCAGAGCAAGGGTTCTTGAAAATAAAAGCCGCTGCAAAGCATAGGCTTGCTGAAACAGACCCAAAGCAAAGAATGGAGGATATTTCAATGAATATCCCTGACACATTTGATGAACCTGTGCACTGTACTCACAGACACTGCTACCAAAGATCTACAAATGTATATTTTGTGAGTAGAAAAAGATCTTTAGGAAGTGCAAACTGTTTGGACGTAGATGAGCCACAACCAAGTACGTCTAAAATAGACGGTCATCTCTACAGGCGGCATCAAGAGGCCCCCCTTTTTGCATCCGATAAGTGATAAGAACAGAATCAAAGATAAACAAGTACGTCACTCTTTAGTAAAATATCTTACTAAAACAGCAGCAGAATCTATTTTATCAGCTGCTACTTCGAAAAATGATGACGCTCTATTTTGTAAGATAAGAGATCAGGATTTAGTTGCAAGAGAAGCCCATTATCACAATTTGTGTCGGCGCTATTATACTAGGACAAGCAGAAGAAATCCAACTTACAGAAAATAGGAGACATCAAAGCAGAAGCTTACAAGGAGCTTTTAAATATAATTGTGCATATTGAGGATAATATATATTTTAGTTAGTGAAAAGGTAGAAAGACTGAGCACTTTAGGGAGAGGTACTTGCAACACTTTTTAAAGCATAACCCATCCTTCTTTAATGAAAGTTACAATATGTACAATTTCATAGACACATTGATAAAACACTTTGGCAACCTAAAAATTATAGGTTACCTTCGTTACATTATTACTGAATGAATTCACGAAGCTCTTACGTAACAGTATGATTTCTTTTACTTATCCTGACATGCTGTTCCAGATGACTATTTTTTAGTCTTTTTCGAATTGCTGATTACCGATGAAAATATTTAAAGTTGCTTTCCTGCACGGAAAGTAATGCAAATAGCACCTCATTTTGAAATTGGAATTTTCCAATTCTTTTTAGCTCACCTGATCAGTCAATGTCCGTCGTGCGCCGTCCGTCGTGCGGCATCGAAACTTGATAGGAAGTATCGGGGAGATTGGTAGATCAAAAATAGTTAAATTGTTCCGATCGGAAATCTAAGATGGCCGCCATTTGAAAATCTGTTTGGCGCTTCTCCTGCGAAAAGGCCAATTGACTGGAAACTTGATAAAAAAAAAGTATCGGGGTGACTTGTAGATCAAAAATAGCTAAAATCGTTCCGATCGGAAATTCAAGATGGCTGCCATGGTCGCCATTTTGAAAATCTATTTTGCGCTTCTTCTCCTGAACCGAAAGGCCAAGTGGCGCGAAACCAGGTAGGAAGTATCGGGGTGAGTTGCAGATCAAAAATAGCTGAAATCGTTCCGATCGGATATCCCAATAGCCGCCATCTTGAAAATCTATTTTTCCCTTCGTCCCCTGGAAACAAAGGCCAACTGACTGGAATCTTGGTAGGAAGTATCAGGGCGACTTGTAGATCAAATCGTTCCGATCGGAAATACAAGATATTTGCGTTTCTACTCCTGAACGGAAAGACCAATTGACACGAAAGTTGATAGAAAGTGTCGGGGTGACTGGTTGATAAACAAACAGCTAAAATCGTTCCATTCGGAAATCCAAGATGGCCGCCATCTGAACCGAAAGGCCAATTGACTTGAAACTTGGTAGGAAATATCGGGGTGACTTGTAGATCAAAAATAGCTAAAGTCGTTCCGATCGGAAATCCAAGATGACCTCCATATTGAAAAATTATTTTGCCTCTCGTCTCCTGAACCGAAAGGTGAACTAACTGGAAACTTGATAGGAAGTATAAGGGCAACTTGCAGATCAAAGATAGCTAAAATCGTTCCGATTGGAAATCCAAGATGGCCTCCACGGCCGCCATCTTCTAATCTATTTTAGCGCTTCATTTCCTGAGCTAAAATGCTAATTGACTTGAAACTTTGTAGGAAGTATCTAGGTGACTTTTATATCAAAAATAGCTGAAATTGTTCCGATTGGAAAGCCAAGATGGCCGTCACAGTCGCCATCTTGAAAATCTATTTTGAACTTCTCCTGAACGAAAAGGCCAGTCGACTCGAAACTTAAAAAAAAGTATTGGGGTGACTTGTAGATCAAAAGTAGCTAAAATCATTTCGATCGGAAATCCAAATGACTGCCACGTTGAAAACCTAGTTTGAACTTCTTCTCCTGAACCGAAAGGTCAATTGACTTGAACAATTGGTTGGAAGTATTAGGGTAACTTGCAGATGAAAAATAGCTAAAATCTTTTCCATCCAAAATCCAAGATGGCGACCATCTTGAGAATCCATTTTGTGCTTCTTCTCCTGAACCGAAAGGCAAGTTCTCGAAACTTGGTAGGCATTTTGAACTTCTTCCCATGAACGGAAATGCCAACTGACTCGAAACTTAGTATGAAGTATTGTGGCAATTTGTAGATCAAAAACAGCTAAAATCGTTCTGATCGGAAGTCCAAGATGGCCGCTATAGCCGCGACCTTGAACATTTTATATTGAACTTTTCTTTAACCGAGAGGCCAATTGACTGGAAAGGTAGTAAGTATCAGGGTGACTTGCAGATCTAAATAGCTAAAATCGTTCCGACTGGAAATCCAAGATGACCGCCATGGCCGCCATCATGAAAATCTATTTTCGCTTCATCTCCTGAGCCAAAATGCCAGTTGACTTGAAACTTGGTAGGAAGTATCTTGGTGACTTGTAGATCAAAATAACTAAAGTTGTTCTGATCGGCAATGCAAGATGGTTGCCATAGTCGCCATCTTGTAAACCTATTTTGAACATTTTCTCCTGAACGGAAATGCCACTTGACTCGAAACATGATAGAAAGTATAGGGGTGACTTGTAGGTCAAAAATAGCTAAAATTGTTCCGATCGTTAATCCAAGATGGTCGCCCTAGCCGCCATTTTGAAAATCTATTTTGAACTTTTTCTCCTGAACCAAATGGCCAGTTGATTTGAAACTTTATTGGAAGTATCGGGGTGACTTGTAGATCAAACGTAGCTAAAACTGTTCTAATTGGAAATCCAAGATGGCTGCCATCTTGAAAATATATATTGAACTTCTTCTCTTGAACCGAAAAGCCAGTTGACTCAAAACTTGTCTGGTAATCAGGTGAGCGATACAAGGTAATATTGGCCCTCTTGTATATTAGTATATTAACAAGAACTTCAATCCGTCATGTTAATCATCTTTCATCTTAAATACTTCGATTCCAGCGATTTTGGTGTTACCTTAGTAAAGCCTTAAATTCGCTATATCCTGTATACATGTTATTTACGTTAAAAAACGCTAGTAATAGTATGATGATCACCACAATATCTCATACTGAAACATACGAGTAGTTAGTCATACTCAAATTAAGTTGTTCGTTTTTTTTCTCATAATTGTCACTGAAAATCGAATGAAACTTTGTCAGCTTGTTCAATAAAGATGAAAGGTTATACAAAAAAAAAAATAATAATAATAATAATAATTATAATAATAATAATAATAATAATAATAATAAATGGAATGTAACATTACATAAAATACTTTAAAACTATTTGTAAAGGTAACCCGGCGTTTCTTTTTCGTCCAAGTATAGAATATCAATCTGGCGATGTTAATGATAACACAAATTTGTCCAAAAGATTAATTATAATAAATAAATAAAATAAAATAAATTGTAATATCAAACATACAGCTTGCTTCCTTCAGTTTATCATTAATAAATGAATAAATAAATGAATAAATTCTTATATTAAATAAGTAAAAATAAATTCATAGATAAAATATACTACCATCAGTTTACCATAAATAAATAAATTTGTGCGATGCGGAACGCAGAATTAGCAAACATATTAGTTAAAAATTTTGTTTGAAAAGCTGTTTGCAAACAATCAAATCGCGAAAAATCGCCTAAACTTGTTTATTCTTGCAAACCAATGTTTTCGGGATAATGATATATTTTCCTAGTCTTCATGCGGTAAGGCTTGTCTAACAGCTCTGTTTTATACTTTAACCCCACTCGTCTTGCAACCTATAGTTTGACATGGGAACATGTATGTCGGCTGTTCTGCTGTAATATTGTTACGTCAGTAGTACATTTAGTTTGGCATAAATACATGTACTTCAGCTGTTATACATGCCGCAAAACGCTTTCCCTGTCTGTGCTAACAAGTTAAAAGAAATCAGAAGTCTTCTGTTGCCAGAATTCAGCGGCAACATGTAAAAAGGAACCTAAACGCATGTATGATCAGTGAATTCTAATTTCTGCGTGCCCATCCCATAGCTCTAGATAAGAGATGGTATCAGGTCAGTATTTTTTCTTATTTCTGTAAACAAACATATGCTGTGGGTACTCAACAGAAGCGACTCGACGAGGCGCTTCTGATGAGTACCCACAACCTATGTTTTCATGCAGCATAATAAAAATATTGATACTATTTTTTTGACAAAAAATGCCTTGTCTGGAGTTACGGCGTTCATGTACTACAATAGGGGCCCTCATTTTTTGCCAGTAAGCAAGCCTCCTCTAGCCAGTCCGTGAAAATCTTGTTCATTAGACGCTGGACCGCGCAGGCTTCCATGTGCCATCGGTGTTCACGTGTGCTAAAGGGCATTGGATATATTGAATCAATTTTCCGTACATATTTAACAAGGGAGACAACTTGCGGCTTCCTGTTTGTTTTCCTGCACACCAAATCCCTTCTGAAAAAGGGATCTACTCTAAAAAGAAAAGACTTTGCTCCCAAGAGGAGCAAATTCTACACTTAATATGTAGCCTCCTTTTCAGAAGGGAGGCAGAGTTGCTTGCTCCTTAAACTGTATCCATTCCCCATAAAGACCCTTTTTGTGTAACAGGGTTCTTATCGTTTACCCAGACAAAGCCCCTCTAGCAGTTTCCTAAACTTCCAAACAGCGTGAAATAACAATTCCAAACGTTTATTATTTAACCAATTACCAATCGCTAGTTGTTGAAATTGAAAACGTATTGGTACAGTTGCTGCCAAAACTATGTTACAGATCATCGAGGCTAGCCAAAATAATTTACTATTACAGGGTTTTGTCTGAGTTTTGTCTTGCTAAATCAGGCAGCTTCCTAAAGTGCATTATGATGATTTATACTTATTCTAAACTGTCTCATGTGAATCGTCTGTAAGGATATCGATTCTCATGATATGTGATGCCTTATTTTCTCTGAAAAATAATAATAACTGTTTCAAAACGCCGTCTGCTACATTTATGATTTGCGCTCTGAGGGCTGATATAGTCTAGTAATATCTCAGTATTGACTTATGATCCTCTGCTGAACCCGGGTATGCCCTGCCATTGCAAACAGTATAGATCCAGATCAGTTGGCCAACTGATCTGGATCCGCACTGTCATTCAGTATGTGAATTTGCATCAACAACTTGATCAAGTAATCTGATTGGCTGACAAGTATAAGTGGGTGTGGCATCTTAATTTATTCGGCATGACAAGGGTTAATAATCTATTTAATGCGAAACGATAAGAATACAAACTAAGCCTATGGCACATGAATTCGGATATCTGAAGTTTTTGGAGATGAGCACTGGGTATATATGGTTTTCAATTTTCATAAACATGTGTAACTAAGAATAGCAAAGTGTGAAGATCTTGATCGGACTGGGGAGTGGGGTGGGGGGGGGGGGGCGCATGGCATTCTGCGTCCTCACAGCTCGGACACATAGATAACTAGATGTTATAAAGAGTACTGTCCCATACTGGGACAAAGCGCATGATAGTCTGCGTCTTCACAAGTCAGACACATAGAGAACTACACCTGATAAAAGGTGAAGATCTTGACCAGACTGGGAGAGAGCGCATGATATTCTACGTCGTCACTAGTCAGACACATAATGAACTTCATATGATAAAAGGTGAAGATCTTGACCAGACTGGGAGAGAGCGCATGATATTCTACGTCGTCACTAGTCAGACACATAATGAACTTCATATGATAAAGGGTGAAGATCTTGACCAGACTGGGAGAGAGCGTATGATATTCTGCGTCTTCCCTAGTCACACAAATAAAAAAACTACAAATGATAAAGAGTGAAGAGCTTGACCGTACTGGAAGGGAGCGCATGGCATTCTACATTTCCCCTTGCCAGACACATAGAGAACTAGCTATGATAAACTTTTAAGAGTGAAGATCTTGGCTTAACTGGGAGGGAACGTATGTTTTTCTGAATCTTCACGTTTGAGACACATGGTTAACTAGATGTGGCAGGGAGTGAATAACTTGACCAGACAGGGAGTGACCGTAGGGTAGTCTGGTTATTCACTCTTCAGAAATATGTGAAACTAGATATGTTAGAGAACGAAGATCCTGACTAGACTAACATTCTGCATCTTCTTTCTTTTGTCACAAATTATGACAGAGCGTGAAGAATTTGATCTCACGAGACGTGAGCGCATGGTTTTCTGGGCCTTCATCGTGACTCTTCAGATGCATGGTTAACTAGATATGGCAGTGGGGTTGGGGCGGAGATTTTTACCAAACTTGGAGGAACGCAGTATAGTCTGGGTCTTCAGTCTTCTCAAGGTGGATTATCATGTGGTTTTTGTTATGATACACTGCATGGAAAAATGGCGGAATTTTTATGAGAGTTTGATTCTGAGCGGAGGTAAGCAGCATTTTCTCTGTTTGCTCAGTTTTATTCAGAGAATAATACATCATTTTCCAGCCCACATTTATCCGGAACTTATGATACCAGGATATCGTCATAAAATTTCGTACTTTGAGTAAACTTTGTCAGTCACAAATTCGAAGTGGCGAAGATCGAGACTAAAATACAGGGATAATATGCGCGGATGGTAGATATTTTTTGTGTGTTTGAGCGCACGCAGCGTCGTTTGGTCGCAAATCCATCGTCAGATAACACATCGGGACAACTAGATACCGAAAATATCCTCTTCATTTACACAGGTTCACTCAGCCCCTGAAAATTTGCAAATTTGAAAAATGGATAAACTGCACGGACAAAATAACTGGATAAACTGCACGGACGAACAAAGCAAATTAGATAAGATGCACGGACGGACGATGATCTTTTGCAAGAAAGCAGTTTTTCTCTTCTGCGCGGGTCCCATCTGCTCAGCAGGCTTATAAGTATTATCTTCGCCGCTCTTAAAACTTAATAAGCATACTTACAGCTGTGGCAGCTGATGTTAAAGGGATGTGCATTTCCCAAGATGGGAAACCTCGTGACATTTTTCGGTAATTAGAACTGACTTTAGATAAAAATAGCATATCTTTCTGTAAAAAAATTCATCTCCATCTTAGATGATACCTGGTTATGGAAAGGACTATCTAATGTTTTCATAACCTTTGTACATACCTCACAACCAAATGGTTTCCCATAGACACATGCAGCCTGTTTTTGAATATTGCATGAAGCTGGATATAATATTTGACAAGCCGTAAGCGGGGTAACGTGCAAGTTTTGATGCAAATAACTGATCGGGTGTCAAGCAGTAACCATACAGAATCACAAAATGCTCCTTATATACATGTATACATGTAGAAAAATCATATTTGTAAGGTAAGTGCACTCTGTGTGATCAATATTCATTTTATATTAACCCATTTACGAGGGCCATGCAAAAAGTTCTGTCACTAATAGGCTTCCTTGGTTTTATCCCAGGTATATTTTAAAATGCTTCACTGCACTTGAATGGTGTGTTCAATAGCTAACGATACCCGTTTATTTCGTTCAAATTGCTTTCCAACTGACTCAGTTATTTCAAATTCAAATAGATGCAGTCATATACACTGACCAATTTACTTGCTACAATAAGAAACGACCAACAAAGGATGGTCAGGAGTCCACCTTTTACATGACAACGGCTCCTCTCATAAGTGTGAGGTTGTTAAGTCTTTTTTGGCTTCTGAAAAAGTAAACGTTTAAAACCATCCACCTTATTCACCTGACCTGAGTCCCTGTGACTTATTTTTATTTCCAAGGCTTAAGAAAATGCTTTCTGGAAATAAGTATACGTCTAGAAGTTCTCTTGGCAGCGCTATTTATCAGTGTCTCCAACAGATACCAAAAGAAAACTATTTATCTGCTTTTCGCGACTGGGTAAAAAGTTTACAAAAATGTGTTTCAGTAAAAGGGGAATACTTTGAAGGTTTGTAATAAAATATGTTTGATAAAAAATAGCACTGAAGTAATCCGAACCCAGTGACAAAACTTTTTGCAGGACCCTCGTTTGCATAGCAGCCCATTAATGCGACATCGTCAAACAGTGTAGACCCAGATCGCTGCGTCTGATTAGTGTCTACACTGGTTGCATTAAATACAGCAATTTTCATAAGACATGGTAGTAATAAAAACTAACCAGACACCCCTTATATTGAAATAGACCGCTCCGAAGAGTGAAGGTAGAAGAGTTAATTAGGCATAAATGGGTTAACGAAGAAAGAAGCGAAATTTCACTAATCTGCAAAAAAGATAAATGACTGCCATATAAAACATTCCAGTTTGTACACTGGTATATAACAAAAATATTGCTTAATTAGAATACACTACACATTCGAGAAGCGGTGTTTCTTTTTTGGTCTTGTTTATGCAGTTCTGCTTAAATGTACTCTAGAGGACATGGGCAGTGTCACATTTGTACGCACTTCTCATGAACAGACTCAACATATTCATATCTTGTCCGATTCCCTTGCTTCCAAAGGATATGAGTTCCAGGGTGTATTTCAAGTTATTTTTGTTGCTCCAGATGGCAGAATCCATATCCAATCTACAAATTCTGGAAAGTATATGCCGTGGGTACTCATTAGAAGCGCTTATTATGCGCACCCTTATTAACACCTGGTATGAAAACTATAACGTGATACCCACTCTTATCTTGATATATGGTGCAAGAATTCCTCAAAGGCATTGAAGCTATGCCAGCACTGAGGCTATGTCGTACTTGTGGGGGCCAAATCTGCATTCTGGTAGTAATACGGTAATCACACCTAGATGCAAGTGTGTATTGCATTCCTTTTACCCTTTCCGTTCTTGAGAAAGGGTCTTCTTCGCCAAGAACAGGTGCAAATACACTGTACTCATGTATCAATAATAAAGTTCTTACTTTTATAACTAATTTCACTGGTTCCTGCTGTTAGCATCTGACCATAGTAAATAAGCATCACGGTTACTGCTATTTTACCTCGGGTTGTTGATTCTAAAACAGGAAAAGTTCTTCCCATTTTAACTATGTAATTAGATTTGCATAGTTAATACTGAAGTTTTGCGAAAGTACATGTAGATCGACTGCTTTTAGATTTTTGTATAAAGTTTATGCGAAATAAACAAGAGAGCCATAGTGGTCTTATATGGAGTAAAGATGCGGTATATGGCAAGCAATGGGGAAGGAAATTCTTCGAACAACTGTCAAAAAAGACCATTCATGGATCATTTCTGCCAAGTCTGATCGCAATCTAAACAGTACATTTAAATGATTAATGCATGGATGGACAACAATGAACGTAGATTGATTATAATAGGTCCGCCTTGTCCTTCAAAAACGCGAGACTTGTCCCCTTTTTGACTATGATGTCTCCTAAACTTTTATCTTAGAGAGACATCGATGTCCCTTAAAATTTGCAGTATTTTCTGTAAAAGCCAACAATTAACCCCTGAAATTACCCCATATGTCCCCTGAAATATGGGTCGACAGAGACATGGGTCCCCTTAAATAAATTTCTGAGGGAAGACCCTGAATATGGCACACGTACTTTCATTAAGACAACACCTGTACCACTCAACCATGGATGCCGGGTTTAGGAATTGTTAGAAAGTAATTTAATACTCCTCCACAGCAAACTGGCATGAAGATTGACAGATACTTTTTTGCAGTCGTTTATATATATATACAGAATTTTTTGATGTTTCATAAAAATAATGAAACAAAACTCTGATGAGTTTATCTGTACCATTGAAGATTGTAATAAAGTACCACAACAAATTGGCATGAAGATTGACTTATACATATATTTTTTGTTTGATATATGTATTTTTGAAGTTGTAAAATGTACAGAGCTACATGCACATATATACATTTAAATTATTCAAGACTAACTAAATATGCACATTTATTCCCGAATACGAGTTTCATTTAATCATCATCTGTACCACTCCACCATGAATGCTGGGCTTGAAGATTGTTACATAGTAACTCACTCCTCCATAACAAACTGGCATAGAGATTGACAGATACTTCTTGCAGATATTTAAACATGTATAATTAGCAGAGCTGGGCATGTTTAAAAGTGTGACCAAAGCCTTTTAGACCTTTTGAAGGAAATACATGTAGGGCTTTCTTAATGCATTATTGTTGTTGCTAAAATGAATTACACTGACCTTTATATAGCTGCCAATTTTTGTTGGTTTCCCTTGAGTATTAAAACAAGAATTCTGCGGAACTCCATGTCGCGCCACGCAAACTTACAAAGTCGGTGAACTGTGAAATATAGATCAGAGTCAAATACGGATGCTGCTGTCTGAGTTATCATTCCTTTGTGTACGCTTATACCAATTATCATCTATGTAGCCTATATAGATTATAGTTCTTGGAAAATCCACTAGCACATTTGGGTTGCAGTTAGGGTTGACGCAAATGCTGACGGCTGATAGCGCTTTCAAAAATGGAAAAGTCAATATATTGATGTCTGATTTGGACTTAGTGAGCCATTATGACCAAATAACATGGGGTAATTGTTTGAGTTAAGCTTGTCATGGTGATATTAATAGGTGGATGAATATTAATTAATGGTAATTATATTGTTTGTATGTGTATCGGCGAAGACAGGAGTTGTTTTCAGCATTTAGTCATCAGTACAAGATTAACGGGGTTTTTCACAGTTCGTTATATGAAAGAAACTAATCTAGTCTGAAAGTTAATAATAATAATAATAATAATAATAATAATAATAGTAATTGCTTATAACTGAATAACCATATAACCAGATTATTTCTGTTGGGAACAAAGGAACATGGCCAGTTAGTTTTAGGGAACAAGGGAACATGGTACCCATCTGGAAGTGCCTCATCATTTAGCATCAGTAACGATATATAATTCGTTCGAATTTATTTGTTTAACCTCCCATCAGGTGCACCACCATGAAACAATGTCTAGTAAACGTCAATTCATCGCTGTGTATCCTATGGTTTAATTATTGAAGAATTTTCGTACACAATATGTGTTAGGTGCCATTATTAGCATCAGTTTTGAACATTGGAAAGCTTTTTAAGTTATGATTTTAGTTCAGCCCATGGAGCTCGATGGGCCAGCAATGATGCCGGTCGTATCACCAACGGCGCCTAGTTTAGCTGATGTTAACTTACAGTAGCTCTATCGGCCATGTAACCCTCTTCAAAAGCAACTGTTTTCACTTTATCAATATCGCCAACACTTCTTATTCGACACTTTGGCTGGGTTTCATGGGCTTTTGCGAATATTTTACCATCGTATGTTCAGAACTTTTTAATTTTCTTGCCCTTTTGGAGTTGGAGTAATTTTATCAATAATTTTATAGTTGCTAACAGTAAAGTCTTCTGTCATATATATGTAGGCAGGTTAAATCGGGAATCGTACACTGTCGCCTTGGTTTTGTACGCTCGAAATTTCACCATCACTTGTCTATTGTTTTTCTTTTTGGGTTTCCCTATCAGGTGATGTCTTTCTATATGTTCAGGAACCAATTTTCCACACGGGGCCGTGTGTTATTCAATATTTCTAACACTGTCGACTCACATTCCACCTCGTCCTCAAGCCTAACATTTTTTAATCTTATAATACTGCTCTAAATCATTGAGACCTATTGTTAGATCACCGACACTCTTTTCAAGCTCTGCGACTGAGGATTACACTCTTTTCAAGCTCTGCGACTGAGGATTACACTCTTTTCAAGCTCTGCGACTGAGGACTACACTTTTTTCAAGCTCTGCGACTGAGGACTGGAGACTATTGATCTCTTCGTCACGTAAGCTTATCTCTGTTTCAAGGGCTTTAAATTCTTCATTTTCTGATTTTTTTTGAGGATCCATGACTTCGGTTGTAAATTTTCTTAATGCACCTTCAACTGCGTCCGAGACACACTTAGCCATTGATTTTTTCAATACTCAACGTTACTATTTTCTGAATGCTTGGTTTCAGAACATTTAGGAGTGCTGGAGCAACTTTTTGGACCGTTTTGGGATCTTGGAATGCTATCCTGTTTAACTCTGACAGAGGAAATGTTTTTTGGGGTTCTGATTCTTCGTGAAGATTAGACAGATACCTAGCGTGTTAATCCATTGCTCCATCAAGAATGACTCTCATATAAGTACAAGAACTTACGCTACAATTGATAAAATAGCAAATACACTTTATATAAAATCATCTTTACTGTACGTGGGTCGTCCAACAAGTAGTAAGCAATAATAAAAAGACCCTATGATTAAGATACAACGCATATAGAAAACCCTTTTTAACATGAAATTCTGGCGCATTCTCTATTTTATGATTCTAAGTGATAGCAGATTCATTTGTTGTCATGGTAAATACCGAGTATTTTAGTTGGCAAGATTGCTCGCATCGTTTACGAGATGCGTGGATACGAAATCCGTTCATTCAGCCGTGAAAGAAAAACTGCTTTGTTACAAAAGATCACCGTCCGTCCGTGCATCTTATCTAATTTGCTTTTTTCGTCCGTGCAGTTTACCTAGTTAGTTTGTCCGTGCTATTTGTCCCTTTTTCAGATTTGTAAAGTTTCAGGGGCTGAGTGGTCCTAAGTAAATGAAGTGGATATTTTCGGTATCTAGTTGACCCGATGTGTTATCTGACGACGGACTTGCGACCAAATGACACTGCGTGCGCTCAAACAGAAAAAAATAGTAAAGGCCTATTGTCAGTCGACTGGTAATAGCCGATTTACGTTAAAATCGCTACAGCCAGTCGACTGGTAAAAGCCGATTTACGTTAAAATCGCTATTATCAGTCGACTGGTAATAGCCGATTTTCTTTAAAATTGCTATTGACAGTCGACTGGCAATAGCGATTTTTACGTAAAACTGTTATTACCAGTCGCACTTATTAAAATATTTCGACTTGTAAGATCCTGATAAGGATTCAGATATGGTTTAATACATAGCCTTTGGTTTGGGTGAGGGTAATTGTAAACCACGCCCTATTCCTAACTTTATATGTTATGAACTTCATCAGCAAGAGGTTTATGTCAGATCTGTTTATCTTGTAATGTATTTTCAAATAACTTTGGTTAGTTTTCTTCCTTGTGTGGGTCCTTATATCAGTTCTTGACCATTTTGCATCATCGAGGCGGTTCTAACGAGTACCCATTATCATCTATGTTCAGAGCAGAAATAAGAAACATAATCTACATCCCAGAAAATCCCAGGTTTACTATATAAAAGTGGAGTTTTAAAGGGGGTAGGGTGCGTTTATTCATTGTATTGGCTTGTAAACATATATGGCTGTTAAATAACTTCATTAAAGACTGTTCGAACAAGGATTAGACTTCTTTCTTGTAACATGCATCTTGTTTCGAAATAGTTCTTCAAACCAATCAATTTAGCAAAATATCCATATACCGTAGCTGGAATATGAAAACATGGTGCATAATTGTATCAGGACTTATATATTAGACGTACGTGAACTAGTAAGAAGTCTGATTTTCTGAAGGAAGTAACACAGACATTTTGTATGTTTTATTAGCATTAAAACCTTCAATTAAGATAGAAACCATTAAAACAGCATTCATTGCTCGGGCTAAAAACTTAATTGATAACAATTTGAGCCTCGTCTTGAGAAAACCTGCTTATTGCATATGCGAACAACAAATGTGTAGATCAGCCTGCGCATCCGCACAGTCTGATCAGCACAACTTTTGTTTGCTGCTTAGATAGTATGAATACAAAGGCTTATGAAAAGTGGTACGGACGGAAATTTCGCAGACTGAAATGACATGCAAATCCCTGCATTTCTTTTTTGGCTTAACCAGACGAGTTTATTTTTTATCTGTTTATTTTATAAAATGTTTACATGGTTTAGAAATGGTACAACAAGTAGTTAAAATAATAGATATTTACTATTCTACCTTACGGCCCTCTCGGACATAACAATACCAAGGTTTTCATATAACTTTATTAAACATCACTTGAAACGGTATCAGAACTCATTTACTTACATTTGCAAAACTGCATGTATACACTAAAAATAATACCAGATGCGTACAAATTTATGTGTTTTAAAATCATTGAGGATCACAAGTCCGAATTAAATCAAGAAGATACTGCGGTCCATAAAAGCTCCGACTTAGCACGGAACAGAACATGAGTTCTCCAGAGATACAGAAAACGAAACAAACATAGAAATAGGACGTTACAATAAAATGGCTGAATTTCCTGATACATGTATGAAAACGACTGGTAATAGCCAATTTGCGTTAAAATTGCTATTACCAGTCCACTGGTAAGAGCCAATTTACGTTTAAATCGTTATTACCAGTCGACTGGCAATAGCCGATTTACGTAAAAATGGCTATTACCAGTCGACTGGTGATAGCCATTTTAACGTAAATCGGCTACTGCCAGTCGACTGGCAATAGCCACTTTGAAAATAAATATCTACCGTCCGTGCGTATTATCCCGGTATTTTAGTCTCGATAATCGCCACTTCAAATTTTATGACAGAGAGTTTACTCAAAAGTATGGATTTTTATGACGATATCCTGGTAGCATTAGTTCCGGAAAATGGAAAATGGTGTATTACTCTCTGGATAAAACTGAGCAAACATAGAGAAAATACTGCTTACCTCCGCACAGAATCAAACTCTCATCAAAATTCCGCCATTTTTCTGTGCAGTGAATCATAATATAAACCACGTGATTATCTACCCTGCTTCTGATTTATATGAGACTAGATATGCCAGAGAATGAATACTTTGTCGGAAAGCTAGATATGACAGGGTGTGGTACAGGGCACTCCTGGAAATGAATGAAGGAAATGATCAGTCTTAAGTTGAGCACTGGGGAACTAGACAAGGCAGAGAGAGAAGAGATCTTGATCAGTCTGATTGTGAGCGCAGTGTATTCGTCGCCTTCAGATATACCAGGAACTAAATGTGGCAGATTGTGAAGACCTCTTGATTAGTCTGACTGTGAGCGCAGTGTATTCGTCGCCTTCAGATACACGAGGAACTAGATGTGGCAGAATGTGAAGACCTCTTGATTAGTCTGACTGTGAGCGCAGTGTATTCGTCGCCTTCAGATACACGAGGAACTAGATGTGACAGAGTGAAGAGCTCTTGATTAGTCTGACTGTGAGCGCAGTGTATTCGTCGCCTTCAGATACACGAGGAACTAGATGTGACAGAGTGATGACCTCTTGATTAGTCTGACTGTGAGCGCAGTGTATTCGTCGCCTTCAGGTACACGAGGAACTAGATGTGACAGAGTGAAGAGCCCTTGATTAGTCTGACTGTGAGCGCAGTGTATTCGTCGCCTTCAGATACACGAGGAACTAGATGTGACAGAGTGAAGACCTCGTGATTAGTCTGATTGTGAGTGCAGTGTATTCGTCGCCTTCAGGTACACGAGGAACTAGATGTGACAGAGTGAAGAGCTCTTGATTAGTCTGACTGTGAGCGCAGTGTATTCGTCGCCTTCAGGTACACGAGGAACTAGATGTGACAGAGTGAAGAGCTCTTGATTAGTCTGACTGTGAGTGCAGTGTATTCGTCGCCTTCAGATACACGAGGAACTAGATGTGGCAGAGTGTGAAGACCTCTTGATTAGTCTGACTGTGAGCGCAGTGTATTCGTCGCCTTCAGATACACGAGGAACTAGATGTGGCAGAATGTGAAGAGCTCTTAATCAGTCTGATTGTGAGCGCAGTGTATTCGTCGCCTTCAGATACACGAGGAACTAGATGTGACAGAGTGAAGAGCTCTTGATCAGTCTGATTGTGAGCGGAGTGTATTCGTCGCCTTCAGATACACGAGGAACTAGATGTGTCAGAGTGAAGAGCTCTTGATCAGTCTGATTGTGAGCGCAGTGTATTCGTCGCCTTCAGATACACCAGGAACTAGATGTGACAGAGTGAAGAGCTCTTGATCAGTCTGATTGTGAGCGCAGTGTATTCGTCGTCCTCAGATACACCAGGAACTAGATGTGACAGAGTGAAGAGCTCTTGATTAGTCTGACTGTGAGCGCAGTGTATTCGTCGCCTTCAGATACACCAGGAACTAGATGTGACAGAGTGAAGAGCTCTTGATTAGTCTGACTGTGAGCGCAGTGTATTCGTCGCCTTCAGATACACCAGGAACTAGATGTGGCAGAGTGTGAAGACCTCGTGATTAGTCTGACTGTGAGCGCAGTGTATTCGTCGTCTTCAGATACACCAGGAACTAGATGTGGCAAAGTGTGAAGACCTGTTGATTAGTCTGACTGTGAGCACAGTGTATTCGTCGTCTTCAGATACACCAGGAACTAGATGTGGCAAAGTGTGAAGACCTTTGGATTAGTCTGACTGTGAGCGCAGTGTATTCGTCGCCTTCAGATACACGAGGAACTAGATGTGGCAGAGTGTGAAGACCTCTTGATTAGTCTGACTGTGAGCGCAGTGTAATCATGATTTTCACTTTTCAGATACACAGGGAACTAGATAATCTCGACCAGACTGGGGGTATGCGCAGGGTATTCTTAGTCTTCACTGTTAAGGTACATGGGGAACATGTGTTTTCCCAAGATGAGCTGGTGCTGATTGCTTAAGATGTTATTCGGTGTATTTTTGCACGATAGTTAATATAAACCAGGTGTGTAATAACCGCAGATGTTAGAGTTCTTCCTTCTAACTTCTGTCGTTTTCTATCATGTCATTTAAAGACCATAACGATGATAAACTGGATAGTCCGATGGTATCTTTAGCATCTGTTCTTGTAACTTACACTAGACTTATCCAGAAACAATGGCTTCAACATATTTACGAACATCCAGGTCAGCCTATGAACATTTCACACAACATTCGCTGCTCTTCAAGGGGAATAATTAATACGGTGGAATCTACCAAGAAAAGCAAAGACCCTTTGATTTAATTGTGGCAGTAAGCAGGTTGATCTACGTCTTAGTAGTTTGTGTAAGCATTAAGGTCCTTTTTGCCTGATACAAATCTTATAACATGCAAGAAAAAAAAACGTTTTTGATGCTGCTTACATTCTCGCCTGCAATAACAATATTTCAACATTCTAATGACGTATAGTGTGAGTGGCGCCTGAGAAAACGTGCCCAACCATACCACACATCCACCATATCAGCCGCACAGTCTGGTAAATGCCTTTATTGTTTGTCAACATTGTAGAGGGTAGATTGCTAACAACAAAGACCCCGACCAGAATGTGCTGTTCCTTTTACATTTTCCCTGAGTTAGGTTCCATTATTTCTCCTGCTAGTTCTTACAGCATACAGCTGGAAGAATAACATGCATGAAAGTATCAGGTATCGTCTGCATCCAAATGCAAACGGAAGTTTTGCTATTTTTAACCCTCACTATGCTTTGTAAAAATTTCAGCAGACGGCATTTTCAAATATGTTTTCTTATTTTTCCCAGAAAATAGGCTTTTGGCATATCATGCATATTGTCTCCTAAGGAAACAATTTGCATGAAATTCTAAAGCCTTTTCTAAGAAAAATAAGAAAAATATCAATTTGTTGTCTGCTGAATTTGCCGATAGAGCGGTAAAGGTTAAGTGAAGTTCTGCAAAACAGATTATCGCAGATGATGTTTTGAAGAATTCAGTTATGCGCAGGTCTTAAATGTTGGCATTGAAAAACAAGTACTATTATTTTTTCATGAGCATCGATCAAGTCAAAGTTTTTACAAGAGTTAAAAGTAGGGGTTACTATAAAAATCTGGCATAGCTTACCATATTGTCTTGGAATGATTTTGCCAGTAACCTACGTCACAAAAAAGGTAATTATAGGTACCAAAATAAGGTCCTACGCAAGAAGGACTTGTTCTTGCATATAACAGATAATTAGTTAGTTAGTTTCGAGCAACGTTTCAGGTGATTTTCATTACTTTTCATTTCCCACTTTTTTCAGCGTGAATGTATATCTGTCCATGTTGGCCAAGCTGGTGTACAAATTGGTAATGCATGCTGGGAACTATACTGTCTTGAACACGGAATACATCCAAACGGACTTCTAATTGGAGGGAAGACAACCAATGACGACGAGTCTTACAACACTTTCTTTAGTGAGACCAGTGCCGGAAAACATGTGCCAAGGGCTGTTTATGTTGATTTAGAGCCCAGTGTTGTAGGTTTGTAAATACATTTACGTCATATGTGTACAACTTTTAAGTTCGAATATTATTGAACAGTTGTAGATCACTACTCTTATATTGGATGCATGTATAAGTTCTAGCTAGGCCATTCCTCTCTCCTTACGCCCAGTGCATATGAATATATACACAACCATAACTACATCACTCTTATCTCCTTACAGCATATATATGTGTAGTCGATCATAGCCCAAAGCACCCTCGTCTCCTTACATGTAATACATGTATACTTAACCATAACCATATCACTTTTCTCATCTTACATCTTATCTCCTTGCATCTTATACACATGTGTAGTCGGTCATAGCCCAAATCACCCCCGTCTCCTTACATCTAATACATGTCTACACAACCATAACGATATCACTTTTCTCTCCTTACACCTTACATCTTATATATGTGTAGTCGATCACAGCCCAACTCACCCCCGTCTCCTTTCATCTAATACATGTATACTCAACCATAACCATATCACTTTTCTCTCCTTACATCTTATCTCCTTAATCTTATATATGTGTAGTCGATCACAGCCAAACTCACCCCCGTCTCCTTTCATCTAATACATGTATACTCAACCATAACCATATCACTCTTCTCTCCTTAAGTCTTATCTCCTTATATCTTATATATGTGTAGTCGATCACAGCCCAACTCACCCCCGTCTCCTTTCATCTAATACATGTATACTCAACCATAACCATATCACTTTTCTCTCCTTACATCTTATCTCCTTAATCTTATATATGTGTAGTTGATCACAGCCCAACTCACCCCCGTCTCCTTTCATCTAATACATGTATACTCAACCATAACCATATCACTTTTCTCTCCTTACATCTTATCTCCTTACATCTTATATATGTGTAGTCGATCACAGCCCAACTCACCCTCGTCTCCTTTCATCTAATACATGTATACTCAACCATAACCATATCACTCTTCTCTCCTTAAATCTTATCTCCTTATATCTTATATATGTGTAGTCGATCATAGCCCAAATCACCCCCGTCTCTTTTCATCTAATACATGTATACTCAACCATAACCATATCACTTTTCTGTTCTTACATCTTACCTCCTTACATCTTATATATGTGTAGTCGACCATAGCCAAAAACACACCGTCACCTAACATCTGATACATGTATACTCAACCATAACCACATCACTTTTCTCTCCTTACATCTTAACTCCTTACATCTTTCATAGCCCAAATCACCCCCATCTCCTTACATCTAATACATGTATACTCAACCATAACCATGTCACATTTCTCTTCTTACACCTTACATCTTATATATGTGTAGTCGATCATAGCCCAAAGCACCCCCGTCTCCTTACATGTAATACATGTATACTCGACCATAACCATATCACTTTTATCTTCTTACATCTTCCCTCCTTACATCTTATATATGTGTAGTCGATCATAGCGCAATTCACGCCCGTCTCCTTACATCTGATACATGTATACTCGACCATAACTATATCACTTTCCTCTCCTTACATCTTATCTCCTTACGTCTTATATATTTGTAGTCGATCATAGCCTCAATCACCCCCGTCTCGTTACATCTTATACATGTATACTCAACCATAACCATATCACTTTTCTCTTCTTACATCTTATCTCCTTACATCTTATACATGTGTAGTCGATCATAGCCCAAAACATCCTCGTCTCATTACATCTAATACATGTATACTTAACCATAAGCATATCCCTTTTCTCTTCTTACATCTTATCTCATTACATCTTATATATTTATAATCGGTCATATCCCAAATCAACCCCGTCTCGTTACATCTAATACATGTATACTTAGCCATAAGCATATCAGTTTTCTCTTCTTACATCTTATCTCCTTACATCTTACATATGTATGGTCCAAAGCACCATCGTCTCCTTACATCTAATACATGTATACTCAACAATTACCATAACATTTTCTCTCCTTACACCTTATCTCCTTGCATCTTATATATGTGCAGGCAATCATAGCCCAAACCACTCCCCCCTCTTTACATCTAATACATGTATATTCAGCCTTAGCCTCGTCACTGTTCACTCCTTACATATTATATATGTGTAGTCGATCATAGTCCAAACCACCACTCTCCCCTCTTTACATCTAATATATGTATATTCAGCCTTAGCCTCGTTATTTTTCACTCCTTATATATATATATATATATATATATATATATATATATATATATATATATATATATATATATATATATATATATATATATATATATTCGATCATAGTCCAAACCACTCTCCCCTCTTTACATCTGTATATTCAGCTTTAGCTACGTCACTTTTCTCTCCTTACACCTTATTACATGTGTAAAAAAAAGGTAAGAGAAAAGTGCAGGGAGTGCCACAATCACAAACCGCAGCCCTTCCCAGACCCCAAGAGGAAGAGGAAACCGACAAATCTAAACAAGCACAAACCGTACGAAAAGCACTTTACATCTAATATATGTATATTCAGATAAGCCAGATCGCGCCCCTCTGATATATGTTATTCCTAACCGCATCGCTCTTCTCTCTTTTCAATATGTAGACGATGAGCTTGTTTATGCTTAAATCAAAATAAATTCTGTCTTGTTCTGTTCTGTTCCATTCAATATATATTGTACATGCGTATCCATTCATACCTACCAGAGACGTATGCTAGACCCAAGTTCCCATTTATTTATATTACGTTAGTATATCAGGCAAAGGGAATATTGGGTCTAGAGGCTGGAAGGCACATATTTTTATAACAACTTTTATGAAATGCATTCAATTTTGCTTTTTAACCGGAAATGAGAAAGAGAATTCAAGTCAGATATACCAGACACGCGAACAGACAGTATTCATTTAACCATAATTTCCAATCAGCGTTGTTCTTCTCATTCTGACGGAAGAAATATTTCCCAAAGGGAAAGGTAACTAAATGTAATTCCCATCGTTTTGAACATGGTATTTAAGAGGGGGTGTGGTAAACAGGACTTAATTATCTCCCCGTAATAATAAGCCAGAAGCATAAATTGTCCTTTTCTGCTATGATTCAGACATCGGGTTTCATGTGCGGGAATCTGTAATAAAATTTGAATATTGTATTTCCTGAAATCTGGTCCACAACACCTGAGAATATAAGGGGAAATCCCCGTCTTACTGCACTATCTCCTTTTATTATAGATGAAGTGCGAACAGGAGAGTTTAAGCAGCTGTTTCATCCGGACCAGATCATCAGCGGCAAGGAAGATGCCGCCAACAACTATGCAAGGGGCCATTATACAGTCGGCAAGGAAATCATAGATCTAGTACTGGATAAGATTAGAAAAATGGTAAATTATCCAAGTAACTTACTTCACCTTTGTCTAAATATACTCTGATGATTCATTGTAAGATATGTTTATATAAGATATGTGAATACTAATTCGTGAGCACTTGCGACATATAGGGTTATATCTTCCTCTCCTGTTTAAGTAGTCCTGGGCTGCTCAAAACTCTCTTTGGAAGATAATTATATTCTATAATAACCTAAGTGTTGGGACAGGCAAGCCAGAGCAAACATTGTATACCGAGATCAGGCACCGCAAATGCGGTGTCTGATCAGGTTCTACCCTGTTTGCCACTCATTCAAAACTTTAAGACATATCAAAAGGTAGTAAAATGGACTTTGTTAAATATAGGAACAAGTATAGTAAGGAGTTAAACTCAGTAAGGAGTTAAACTGTCCCAATATTCAAAGTAAATACATTGATCAGGCTGTCTCCTCAGTAGAATTTTTACCACCCTATCACCTTACCATCAGCTGAAACTGAGTTAAACACTACCGAAAGAGGTGTTACAAACAAAACGACTTTCTATTCGGAAAGAATAAACTAACATATTTATCAGAGTCTGGTATCTGCTGTTTTTTTTTCAAGTTCATTCATAAATTTATTCCTTATACTTTAATAAGGTTGAGGATTTGAGCCCTGCTCAGCCCATCGATTGAAAAAAACTCTCTATGTCCATCCAATGGTAAATAGTTGCTCTTCGGCGGGAGGTTAAACTGCATAGCTTTAGATAAGGTGCTTTTTTCAACCAAAAAGTATTGATATTTTTCTTATTTCTCCACAAAAAAACATATGTTGTGGTACTCATTAGAAGCGCCTCGGCGAGGCGCTTCTAATGAGTACCCACAACATATGTTTTCATGGAGAAATAAGAAAAATAATTACCGGATACCCACTCTTATCTAGACCTATGATTAAAGTCAGCGAAAGGAGAGGTGTAGCTGTAGCCCAAGTAACTCCCCCCACCCCCCACCCCCCCCCCCTCCGCCAAGGGACACCTTTGCTTTTTATACTTATATTGCTAATTGTAGTAGCATATATATTAATTAAATACCTTAGAAGCTTAATATTTTAGTGGCTCAAGCCAAGCAGTAGCATCCAGTCATTAAATGATTGTATATTGATGTCAGAATAATGAATACACTAAGTGAGCTACTTTAGAGGCCACAAACATCACAGGAGCCTTACTTTTCTTCCAAATTGATTTTCTCAGGCTCCTTTGTTATACAATTATATTCTCCATGATAATTTATTAAGAATACGAGTAAGTGTTCTGATATTCAAAGTTTCACGAAACGATGTATGCTCTCAATGAGATTCTAAAGACTCTGCATACTCACTGTGACAAAAATGTATATGCTTCTTAGAGGCTAAAATAAGTATACAGATAACTAACTTTTAATTTGTAAACAAATCCGCATAAATACTAAGTGTCCGTAATAGATGACTGCAAACTGAGAATTTTGCGTTTTGCAAAGCTAGACGTTTGACAAAAATGACCCTGAAACTTTTAACGAAATAATTACACAAGAGCAGGTATTCAAAAATAAAAAATAGTATATTTTATTGTCTCTGAGTATATATAAAATACATATCTATACCACAAAGCTTTAAAAGCATTTAGATCGTAATCGCTATTTAATTGATACTATAATTGTCTCCCCTTACCCAAGTTGGCTACATAGCCTATTTAGCGAACTTACCAATTTAGACAATTACCCATAACAGTTTATCATTAGCCCCCACCCCCACCGCGCAGCATTTTAATTTTATAACACTCTAGGGACAGATGAATTTATTTTTGGAAATAGTATTTTCAGAAAACAAAAAAGTCAGGTTATATCAAAAGCAGCTCAACATTAAAATAGTGCAATATTGCAAATTCATTCCTTTTTTTTAGTAGACCCTTTTCCAGAAGGGGAAAGATGCGCGAAAGCAAACTGGAAGTCACGAAAGTTGTCTCACTTGTTAAAGATGGGGAAATACCTACATGTAACATGTGTATCCAATCCCTTTAAACTGTCGCTTACTTTATTTCCAGGCGGACCACTGTGCTGGCCTTCAAGGTTTCCTGGTATTTCATAGTTTTGGTGGAGGAACCGGAAGTGGATTTTCATCCTTGTTGATGGAACGCTTGTCTGTGGATTATGGGAAGAAATCCAAGTTGGAATTTGCAGTTTATCCTGCACCCCAGGTTTTTCTTTGTGGATTATTATTTTTAACACTTAAGCAGAAGAATTTTGAAATAATTTTGAAATTTTGTTATTTTTTCTAGAAAATTGGATGTGATATTTTACGAAATGAAATCTGATATACGCTCGTGTAAAAAAAAAAAAATATATATATATATATATATATATATATATATATATATATATATATATATAAGAAAAAGATATAATATAACCAGATTGTCTTCTCCTGAATTTGCGCAATAAGTGCTCAAGGTTCATGAGGTCTATGAGATTTCTTTGTCTTACACATACAAAGAAGTTCTATCAGTTATATCGAGACATAAAGGTGATAGTTTTGGGCCATGTGTAAGAAATGTGTTCTCCTGTCCATAACTTTATAAACAGACCAAACTGTTTTGAGAAACATACTTCAGCTGCTGATATATGTTGATTCTTTTCTGTTCTCCTTAATTTTGAAAAGATACATTTCAACATAATTGAGAGGAAAGAAACAACAAACAGTTTATATCGACGATTCCCAGTTTGGCTTCGTCCCAGGCAGAAGCATAACGGACGCAATCTTTGTAGTCAGGCAGCTGCAAGAGAAGTATCCAGCTGCCAACAGGAGACTCTACATGGCTTAATTAGACCTGGAGAAGGCGTTCGATCGGGTGCCTCGGAAGGTCCTCTGGTGGGCACTGAGAAAACTTGGTGTGGAGGAGTGGATTGTGCGACTGGTGCAGGGGATGTATGCCAATGCGCGGAGCCGTGTCCATGTTGGTGAGGGGTACAGTGAAGAGTTTGAAGTGAAGGTCGGTTTTCACCAAGGCTCGGTACTCAGCCCGCTGCGCTTGAAGCCTTGTCACGCGAGTTCCACTCTGTGGTCCCCTGGGAGGACCTCTACGCCGATGACCTTGTTATCATCGCTGAATCGCTCGAGGAATGTGTCAGGAAAGTCTTGACTTGGAAAGAAGCAATGGAGGAGAAAGGACTGAGAGTAAATGTAGGAAATACGAAGACCATGATCTGTTGTACGGACCCGGACCTTCTGCAGAGTTCAGATGAGTTTCCATGCGCCGTCTGTCGCACTGGAGTGGGCAGCAATAGCATCTTCTGCAACGGCTGCAAGCACTGAGTGCACAAGAAATGCAGTGGTTCAAGCGCTTGACAAAGGTCCCTAATTACAGATGTACACGGTGCCAGGAAACTGCAGACCACAGAGGGAAGTCTAAGTCGGAGCTGACAAGCTGGAGGTGGTAGCTTCCTTTTGCTATCTAGGAGACATGCTCTCAGCAGCCGGTGGCTGTTAACTTTCAACCATAACACGTGTGAAAACCGTCTGGAAGAAGTCCAAGGAGCTGCTATCAGTTCTGTCTTCCCGCCAGCCCTCTTTCAAGACACGTGGCCGCGTGTACAGCTCTTGTGTGCGGAGCGCAATGCTCCATGCCAGTGAAACCTGGCCATTGACAAAGCCAAACCTCCAGCGTTTGCAGCGAACTGACAGGGCAATGATCAGACAGATCTGCATTGTCAAGCCGCAAAACATTGTCACCACCAGCTCCAAAGAGCTAGTTGCGCGGTTTGGCATTGAGGATCCGGACCTCATTCTGAAGGAGAAAGGGCTCCGCTGGTACGCATGAGGAACGCTCCAATGGTGCAGTCAAGACAGCCTTTGACATACAGGTTGATGGAAAGCCTGAGCCTGGGAGGCTCAATATGACATGGAAGCAGCTGTCAGAAAGGAATTGCAGAGAGTGAAAGCTCTCGGCTATCGACCCTCATACTGGAGATCTGGTGTGAGATCTGCCATGCGTGCAGCAAGCCAGCTACTTGTAAGGGGGGAAGGGGGCACTGATGTGGATGTTACCCCTGTACCTGCACGTTAATCAAAAATCCGATGGTGATGATGGAGTTTACTTGAAAAAATAATTTGACGTATATATTCTTTGATATCATGAAATACGCATAGTATGGTTTATTTTATATGTAAACTTGTCTCAGAAGCTAAATTTGGCAAGAAATATGACAAGGCTATTTACAGAAATATATCTGTCACAGAGAATTAGGTCAGATATTTTTAAACAATCCCTATTCCTACCAAAAACAATTTTACTAGCTGCTTAAAAGAATATCAACATTGGCAGATATCCGTTTATACATGTATAACAGTCAGTACCAGCCCAGGTCATGTATTTATTTTTTTCCAAATCAGTTCTTCAATATCAGTATGTGCGCCCCCCCCCCCACCCCTCCTCCACACACACACACACACACACACACACACACACACACACACACACACTACCGAAGATCGGATCCCGTTGGCGTATGCATCAGTGTCAGCGTAAAACTTCTTATCCGCTCTGTAACTTGAATACCCTTTGGAATATTTTGATGATACTTGGTAGAAATGTAGAACAGGACGCGACGATGTGTCGCGTACAAGAATGACAATTCTGGCTTTCTTACTTTTGGAGTTATTTCCCTTTGTTTTGTTGGAAATAGATTTCGTATCCGCTCTGTGACTTGAATACACTTCGGAATATTTTGATGGAACTTGGTAGAAACGTAGAACAGGACGTGTCGCGTGCAAGAATGACAACTCTGCCTTTCTTACTTTTGGCGTTACCTCCCTTTGTTATATTTGACAGTGATAATGCATGGATTTCGTGTCCGCTCTGTAAGTCAAATACCCTTTGGAATATGATGATGATACTTGGTAGAAATGTAGAACAGGACGAGATGACGTGTCGCATAAAAGAATGATGTGTTACTTTTGGAGTAATGTCCCATTGTTTTGTTTGAAATAGATTTCGTTTCCGCTCTGTAACTCGAATACCCTTCGGAATATTTTGATGGTACATGGTAGATATGTAGAACGGGACCAGATCACGTGTCGCATACAAGAATGACAACTCTGCCTTTCTTACTTTCTGCGATATCTCCCTTTGTTATATTTGACAGTGATTAAGCATTGATTTCGTGTCCTCTCTGTAAGTCAAATACGTTTTGGAATAGTTTGATGATACTTGTAGAATAGGACAAGATGACATGTCGTGTACACGAAGAACAACTCCGGCTTTCTTACTTTTGGAGTTATTTCCCTTTGTTTTGTTTGAAATAGATTTCGTGTCCGCTCTGTAACTTAAATACCCTTCGGAATATTTTGACGGTACTTGGTAGAAACGTAGAACAGGACTAGACGACGTGTCACATACAAGAATGACAACCCTGCATTCTTACTTTTGGCATTATCTCCCTTTGTTATATTTGACAGTGATTATGCATTGATTTAGTGTCTGCTCTGCAAGTCAAAGACCCTTTGAAATATTTGTATGATACTTTGTAGAAATGTAGAACAGGACGAGATAATGCGTTGCATACAAGTATGATAACTCTGTCTTTCTTACTTTTGGAGTTATCTGCCTTTATTTTGTTTTTTTATTTCCTGTCCGCTCTAAATCTCAAATACCCTTCGGAAATCTTGATGGTATTTGGTAGAAATGTAGGACCAGACGACGTGTTGCGTACAAGAAAGACAACCCTGCCTTTGTTACTTTTTGCGTTATCTCCCTTTTTGTTGTATATGACAGTGATTATACATTGATTTCGAGTCCGATCTGTAAGTAATACCCACTGGAATATCTTAATGATACTTGGTAAAAATGTAGAACAGGACTGGAAGACGTGTCGCGTACAAGAATGACAACTCTGGCTTTCTTACTACTGGAGTTATATCCCTTTGTTTTGTTTTTGAAGTTGATTTTATGTCCGCTCTGTAATTCAAATACCCTTCAGGATACTTTGATGGTATTTCGTAGAAATGTAGAACAGGACGAGACGACCTGTCACGTACAAGAATGGCAATTCTGCTTTTCTTACTTTTGGCATTATCTCCCTTTGCTATATTTGAGAGTAATTGTGCTTTGATTTCGTGTCCGCTCTGTAAGTCTAATACCCTTTGAAATATATTTATGTAGAACAAGACTAGACGAAGTGTCTCGTACAAGATTGACAACATTGGCTTTCTTACTTTTGGAGTTAATTCCCCTTCTTTGTGTTTGAATTTGATTCCGTGTCCGCTCTATAACCAATACCCTTTGGATTATTTTAATTTTACTTGGTAGAAATGTAGAACAGAACGAGACCACGTGTTTGATACAAGAATGACAACTCTGGCTTTCTTACTTTTGGAGTTTATCTCCCCTTTTTGTGTTTGAATTTGATTTTGTGTCCGCTTATTAACCTTTCAGAATATTTTGATGATACTTGGTAGAAATGAAGAACAGGACGAGACGACGTGTCGCCTACCAGAATGACAACTCTGGCGGGGTTGGGGGATATTTGTTTTGTTTGTTTTTTTTTTTTCTAAAAAAAAACTTTTCTAGTTTTACTCATTTTGAGCCGATCCCGTGAATCTGCAAATAGCTAAAGGATTAAATCTGTCTATATAGCTCTTATATCGGGATCGGAAAAGAGTGAGTAGCCGCTTTGGTCCTGGGTAGTTTTGTAACAGGTGAAAAAATTCTAATCACCAATGCCACGGCCGGGGACCGAACCCGGGCCGTCCGCGTGACAGGCCAACACTCTACCACGTCGCTATAAAAGCCAGCTTGTACCACAGGCAGTACAAGTGTATCATATACCTATCACTACTACATATTCCCCCACCATTTTAAGATTCGTCCACGAATCTCAATTTGAGCAACCACTCAATACTAGGCCACCAAGCCTCTTGGGCCACCAAGCCCATCAAATGGGGTTATTTACGTTGGGCGCCAGATGTAACAGGTAAAAAATTCATCACCAATGCTACGGCCGGGGATCGAACCCGGGCCGTCCACGTGACAGGCCAACACTCTACCACGTCGCTATAAAAGCCGGCTTGTACAGCACGGCAGTACAAGTGTATCATATACCTATCACTACTACAGTTTTACTTGTGCAGTTTCGGCCTAATACTAGAGTTGGGTTGTTTTGCATTATTAGGTGAGTCGTTTCTGACGTGGCTTGAGTCTTACTCTGCCTTACCCTTTCCTACTCCATCCTACTGTACCACATCCTACTGTACCACATCCCTTTTCTAAGACACCACATCCTATCGTTTATATCATTACGAAAACATGCCTATTCAAATATATAGAAAATTTTACCTCCAAAAAACTGAAAAATATTCAGATAAAAAACTCTGATATTTTTCATATTTCTGCTCAAAACATAGGTTGTGGTACTCGTTAGAACCGCCTCGGCGAGGCGGTTCTAACGAGTACTCACAATCTATGTTTTTGAGTAGAAATAAGAAAAATAATGTATACCCCTGTAAACCCCAGTTTTACTATATAAAGTGGAGTTTAAGGGGGTCAAAATTATATAGGCATGTTTATGTGATGCATACTTTTGTATAACTCTAAGCTACCTGAATTAAGCCACCTAACACTTCCTTTACTTTACACCCAAACGTGCATTTCATGTGTTACACGGTTGGGAGGGATTAGTTTAAAAGACGTGTGTGGTCGGTTTATCATAGCCATAAAGTAAATTGATGATAGACAAATTGCAAACAGCGTGAATTTCCGACAAACAGACATAAGCCCTAAAGGATCCCAAAGGAAAAGGTGTAATCAGGTGTAGTTTCACCCCATCCTCATGCCTATGAGCCGAAACCAAGAAAAGAAGGGAACTGATGGGATAAAAAAAATAGTTCTAGGACTTTGAAAATCTGCATATGCTAAATAAGTCTGGAAACATGCACATTGTAGGGATCGACAAGATCCTGATCTCCAACAGAGCTAAAATGACTTGGGCTAAATCAATAAGAGAACAGACAACTCGCCAGTAACTTTTTTCCCAGCTGCAGTAAATATGGGTTTATAATTCTAATATTAAACTGTACATGTACATCATAAAACCATCTGGAAAAATCTAAACTCATCTGGCTCTTACCATATTTTTGTGGAAATTTAAAAGAAATATTCCAGTTATAAATGGGATAACTTATCACTTTTCTCTGTTGAGCTAACAAAGTAGTGATGTCGTTTGTGGTTAAAACATCCTGAATTTCTACAGGTATTGTTTGTTTCACACCTACCTAGTGGCCCAGTACCTTTATGTTTTATCCAGTAGATCCCTTAAATTCTGTATCACCAATAAGACCCTTCTATGCTTCAATTTTTAGGCGCCTGGCCACTTAATACACGGCCGACCAACATACCAATTACCCACACTTTAGGATAATAAAATCCTATTTCTGCTATAGTGCCAAATGCAAGTTCTGGCCTTTATTAAGGTTTTAGATTATTGATTCTGATGATAATTTGAAGATGCACAATAGCAAATATTAAAAAAAAAAAAGGCAAGTTACTTACTATCTTTTTTTCCTGTAGTGACTGGGTATTATGCTAACATACATAGAAAACATATACTTGATAACTGATTAGTTTTAGCAATAGTTTTAAAATTACTTCTGAGCAGTATCTGTTTAAACCATAGGATGATGAGTGCAAAAAAGAGCAAATGTGTCTGTCTTTGACCTTGGTGATTTTGCATGACCAGAAATATTCAAGGGGTAATTTTAAACTTTACAAAAAAAAAGTATACTTTTTTGAAATTTATTATCAATTAAACGATACAAACAAATTTGCATCAGTAAAACATTTCTTGACCTAATTTTTATCCTGAAAATGATACGATACGTATCGTAACACTGCATTCCAAGCAACCCATATCTTATAATAAGAAAGATTATCCTCGTTTTTTGCTATTCTTCCGTCAAAAGTTAACACAAGTTGAAGAATAAAATCTTGTTTAAAATATATTTCTTCCCTCAAAATTGATGTATATGTGTTCAGAAAGCCTTTAAGAATATATAGTCAAAATTTTATAGAGATCGAATGAAAAATAACAATTTTATTGAAGTCTCAAATATTTGCAAAACTAGAACCTTAATGCTATGAATAAGAATCAGAATATAATCCGTGTTTACAAGAAGCCAAATACAGTACAAATAAAACAATTACTTATACGTATCAGCGTTTGCGACAAGA